>VWZL01002995.1:530232-550446 GCA_013396915.1 Stercorarius parasiticus | reverse complement strand
GGCGCGGGGAGGGGGGCGGGCCCGCCCGCTCCGTCACCCGGCAACAAGACTCAGCGCCCCGGCGGACCGCGCCGCAGGCTCCTCCCCGTATCCTTCCGCCCAGAGGGCGGCCCGCATCCCGCCGGCCTGCGGGGCCGCGCCCGGGCTGGCGGTGCGGTGGGGCGGCCCGGGGTGCGCCGAGCGGGCGGGCTTGGTCCCTCTGTCCCCCTCTCGTAGTGCCCAGGCGCCAGCGAGCCGGGTCCATGGCGGGCCACCGCGCAGGGCGGGCGGGGGGAGGAGGGGCAGTATCCCTTTGCCCTGGTTGTACAGCTGCGGCCTAGCCCCGCCCGCCGGCGGGAGAGCGCCGCGCTGTCCGCCGGGCGCCTGAGGAGAAAAGGGGCGGGCGAGGCGTTTGAAAGTCACCGGGTCGGCCGGCGGGGAGAGCGCCTGCGAGGGCCGCTTCGGCGGCGAGCGAGGGGAGCGGCGCCGGCCCGCGGGGTGCCCCTGAGGCGGGCAGCGGCCCATCGCCTCGCCTCCCCGAGGGAGCTGCTGGCGGGATCCGGCCTCGCCCCCTTGGGAGGGCTGGTGGCCTGGCAGCGAGGGAGAGGGGAAACACCCAGGGCCGGGGTGGGAACGCGAAGGAGGAAATGGGGGGGGATAACGATGGAGCGTGGTGGCGGTGTTGGTCATGCGAGGGCCTTTTGAAATCCTTCGCGCCTCTTGAGGGCAAGGTTGGCAAATAAAAGTTTATTTTTTGCTGCCAAATGAGGGGCCATCTGGAAACGAAAGTCTTTTAGGAGATTGATGCCGTTGAAAGTCAGTTTCAGTAGGTGAGCTCCTTGGGAGCCAGGAAAATTTTATTCCAATTGATTAAATGCCAGCTTAATCAGAACTGTTTACACAACCGTAAAGTAATGAAAGAGCAGCATTTTTAGCATAGTAGATGGGTGAAAATGGGCCACTCTAAGACTGAAAATATGACAAAGATGACACACCAAAGTACTAATTAAGCTTCTTAATTGGGAAAATAATAATGCCCTTTTCAGGTGTACAGTACCACCTCACATTTCTCAAAGGTATGAACACATACGGGTCTAAGGAAAGTCAATGTTATGTAAAATGTCAAAGATAGTCTTCCGTCTGTGTGTAATCCTCAGGGTTTTCTTCCTTTTACTCACTGCTAAAACGTGTGGCTCCTAGAGTTCAAAAATGCAGTATGTCATCTATGTTGGCTAACGTGTTTCTTTTGTGCAAACAACATCTCCAGTCCCTGGAACCAAGCTCATCTTTGAAAAGATGATCCCCCACCCCACCCCGGATGTCATCCCGTTTAGGCCTTTTGACAGGTTAAGCCCGTATACAAAACCACATAAGAAACATGAACGCAAGCCAAGATAGTAACCCCTGCCTCCCAGCCTATATACTCATTTCCTAGTACAGGAGCAGCATTACTCTTCGTTTCAGCTAGGCTTTGCCCTTTTTGAACATACTTTGCACCTAATTTAGTCATGAATTTGATTAGGCTAGCCATAAAGCTTAAGTTTTTGAAGTTAAATATTGTGCAGGATCGTGTAGTTACATGAGCTACTGATGTTCTCTTAAATGCTGACGAGGCAGTAATTGATGTCATGTGAACGTAGAGTTAATCAGTTTGGTGTCCCCCAAACCCTGAAGGAGTGAAGGAAAGGTCTAAAGAGAAAGTAGTCCTTTAAACCCCATGATGGAAGGACGGCATCATTCTCTCAACTGTTTAATTACTGTTTACATTGTTTTCTTGTTATGAAAAGCTGAAACTGAAAAGCTTTGGGGGAAAAATCCCGCTGACTGTTTTCTGCTGAGTCATTGCACTGGTTTATCAGAAGCATTTCACCAATGCTGTAATACAACCCGCGCCAATCGCAATCAAATCTCCTTTTGTTCATGAGCTCAGAATCTGAATTCCCCTTTTCAAGGTAGAAATAAAATATAGTAAAATGCAGGACACCTGGGATTTGTCTGTAATAACAATTGACACCAATTTAAATCAATCTCCATTCAGTTTTTGAATGTATTCTCAATGTGCTAGTAATGTATATCACTAATACGAATCCATTTACCTTATTTCACCCTTTCTATAATATTTTTTTTTCCTCCGAAAGCTCTGTAGAAGGGACAAATGCTCAGAACTTCGGTGTTCTCTGAATGGAGCAAGTCAGAGCATGCAAGCCAATGACAGATTATTCTGAATATTCACGTAGTTGCCGTGTGACATTTCAAATTGACAGTTGTGGTTTTGTGGTCAGATCTTAGGAATCCTGACGGTGGAATTTTTTGTTTGCTTGTTGGTTTTTGTTGGGTTTTATTTTCCTAACAGCCAAGCCGATTCTGGTCTCCGTTTGGCAAGCATTTCAGAAACAGCTGGTACACAACCATATGCCGTGCTGGCACCGCTGTGAGCTTATTTCCCACTTGTCCTCCTGGTCAATCAGAGCTGCTCCATGTGCTGAAGGACAGCTGGTCCCTTGGCATGCGAAGCAGCTAATGAACTTTTCCTCCAAAAAGCCATGGGGTTAGAGCATGCTAACACCGATCAGTGGCTTTTCCTTTCTGAACTGCTATCAAAGATGGAAGCTCTCTATGGGAACTATGTTTGTTGCCCCTGTGTGATAGCCTACACACAGCGAGAATGACGAGGTGGGTGTGTATTGTAGGTGACAGCACTTGTTTGGAAAATCGAGGCTAAATGATCTGCATTGAAAAGAATGCTAAACCACATCTGAGTGACTGATGGATTTGTGCTTTTAGCTGTCAGCCTCAGCAAGTAGCACTGTTTCCCTTTTTCATTCTAACCCCTGCTGGAAAGGGTCTTCAATAAATTTCGAAAAAATGTATCGTTTCACCATGTAATATTTTTTTTTCGTATTATGGAACATACTGAAGGAGGAATTGCACAGCAGTTCAGTATTACATAGCCACAGCTTGTAAGCATTTTACTGTTGGCCATCCATCTTACTTCCTTAGAATTGGTCAGTTTATAATATTCCCTAAAATTTCCTGCTAGGTGCCATAAAAAAAAACCCTGATTTTCCCTGAGCAGGGGTTCTGTATCAGTTAGTTAACTTTGAAAGTCATGATAACCAATCATTAGACAGTCCTCTATTGTTCACACTTCATAAACTCTTCATATGAAATGCTCGCTAGAAACAATCTGCCCATTCAGCGTTTTGGAAATGGAGATAGAGCAACATTCATGAGGGAATAAATGTAGTTTGAGAAGAAAAAGATCATCTAAGTGTGCAGAATCTAAATATATACATAAATTCATATATATTTTTAAAATCCAGAAAATTAACAGACCTTAATGTAAGGTGAAACAAGGAACATCCCACAGATACATGATGTGTTTTATTGGATATCTTGATGTACAGCTTCCGAAGTATATAATTATCTTTGAAACTACTTTGCTTAATTGCATGAAGGCTTGCATAACTTTTTTACTACTTTTCACAGTTGATTTCAGGTTTTGAGCAAAGACACATGCAAAACGTTCACACCTCCCAGAAGTAATAACTGGGTTCAAATGACACATTCAAAAGGCATTCCTCAGCACTAGATCAGGTTTCAGATTCCTTTTTACTGAACCCTCTTTCCTAATAATATCCCTGCACAGTGAAAAACCAAGCTGTAGATACCCACAGCATCAGAAGGCCACTTTGTCATCAGCATCAAGGGCCTCATCTATGGCAGTGAATGGAAAGTCACATTAAATTTTAGTGATTTGCATTTAGGATCTGCATTAGGCCACAGTTCCTTTTTCCTTTTAGACTTCTCTCTAACAGGTTTCGGTATCTTTAATGGGAACGTGCTGGCATGGTGAGCTTGGAAGATTTGAGTCACTTAAAATATCAATTACGTAATCTGAAGTAAAATTATTTTCTGTTTAATAAGACTGTATTACTATAACCTCAAAATGTATTTTTGCTTTCTTTGAAGATAAACTGCCCATAGGAAATTGTCACAGAAATTGCAGGTCAGGCAGTGCTGTTCTGTGATAAGGATGTCTACGTTTGGTGTTGGTCTTTCTTTGGGACTCTTTTTTTTTTTTTTTTAACTTATTGTGCTTTGATGTACTCTTGCCCTTTTTCATCCTGCAGCACTAACAATTGGGAAACCCTAATAATACCTTGAGAAACCTTTGGGAAGTCCAAAATAATAAATGAACAGGACTCTGTCTCAACATGCTGCTGTGCGCATAAAACAGACCACCTGAAGTCTACCATAAAAAATACTCAGAGAACATGTGAAAAAAACATGATAATTGCCTACACCACTTCGGACAAACAGCCAAGCAGTACAAAACATAAGGAAAATGAAAGCTTTCTACTACATAATGAATGTGAAAGTCCAAGCACCTAGATACGGCATTGGAAACAATAAACCAAGGAACAGGTTTCACTAGTGGTGTAATGAAAAGGCTGCAGAAAGTTCAGTGTTACAAAAATAAAATAATTTCCACAAGTGATGAAACACAAAGCAGGTATTACATGTGATTGCATTTTAAGGACAGTTAGTCACCATAAAATATACCAATGTCTCAAAATTTGATCTTTTTTTGGTAATGCATATGTAGAAGAATTTGTCATAATGAGGTACTAATTTAATTGCATTATATTTGTTGCTACATCAGCTATTGTCAAATCATTAAGTTAATTACGTGTTAAGTTTTAAACTAGATGAAACACATTATGACATCTGTTTTTTCCTATTTACTACAGCATTCCAGAATTACCATGTTGGAAATGTCTGAGGTTTTGGCAGCTTGCTGTCTTACAAATAGTTCATGAATACAATTAATCATCCTTGAGTAGCCTGCAGCATCAGCGTCCAATCCTTGTCTTACTCGTCAGAAATACAATTATTGTTCTACACTAATTCCACCAAACATTTTTTTCAGATATTGACCATAGTCTCAGTCAGTGAAAATGCTGAAAACAGAGCAGATCGTGTTATACTAGCTGACGATCCAGCCACAGATTTTGGAATGAATATACTAAAAGAGTCATTCCATCTTTATTGATCATCTATATGAAATGAAAAGTGAAAGAAACACATGAAAATACCTTGATTTCTTAAAGTAATTGCATCACAGGTATTACTCTTTTCATCCAATGCATCAGCATTTTCTTAACATGATACTCTGTTGCAGACCCTAGTAAAAGAAAAGGTCTTTTGTGTATTAATGGCTTATTGTCCTGGCACTTTGACATTATGTTTTGACCGATCAAAAAAGCTTTCTTATCTCATCCCATGGTAAAAACTGCAAAGCAAAAACAGTGCATGTTTTCAGATGCCTAAAAAAAAAAAGAAATACACGTTTTGAAAGCTGTGGCATGTAAGTGAATCTGTATGCATGACTTATAGGCTGTAATAAACTTATGTTTATTCTGTATATTTTTTAGTGTGTGAACTGTTTTCTCTGTATGGGAGCGGGGGGAGAATGGCCATTGCTGCTTTCTGATAGAACTGATAACCTAGGAAGTGCTACCATTAAAAATAAGTCATTCCGTAGATATTGAAGAACTATTAAGAATAATACCAGCAGCCATTACAAAGAGTTCATATAGAATAGGAAAAAAAGCCAAGTGTGACAAAACCAGCATTTGAAAAAGGGTATTGAATCCCAACAAAAGTATTACTGTTTTCATCTCAGAAAAAAATTGTTTCGAAATGTGTGCTGAGATCTAGTACCTGCATTTCCAAACCTGTAACTGCACCAAGGAGAGATTTCTAGCTTGTGTGATTGACTACAGGGCTGTCAGCCTGAAATAGAAAAAAATGAGCAGCATGAGAGAAGGGAAGGATATTTTTCTGTCAAGAAGTAGCTAACATTTCAATACTTTGCAACTGCACAGATACGCTCTCTGAAGCATCTTTCATGATATTTTGGCTTGTAATTCTAACTGAATGATATTTAGACGCTCATTTGAAGAGTTACTCATTGGAACTGGAATAAAACTATCTGACTTGCCAAGGCCAGTTTAGATTTTGTATATGTATTATAAAGGTGTTTTCTCTGAAGACAGCTGTTTCCGTCGAGATGAAAACCGCTTGTTTTCTGGTTTCATTAGGATTTTGTGTTCAAATTGTTGTGTCTTTTGAGTTTGATACTATTTCAATATCAACTCCACAGAGACAAAAAAAGAAGGCATAGCTTTAACTGGCTGAATAGAAATTGCTGTCTTGATGTTAAAAACCCACACATTCCAGCAGTTGAAGAGGTCATGAAATAAAGGAATGGTTAAATGTCTAGACCCAGACAGCTTTTCCAGGTGTAGGGAAGACGGAGGTCCCTACACCTGGAAGTGTGTCCTAAGAAGGCTCCCTAAGAAAGCGACGTATTTTTTTCCTCTGAGGCTGATTGTAGGTCCAGATAGAGCTAAATCATGAACCTACTGAGATCAGATCACACAAGGGGGAGGCAGTAAAGACCAAACTAATGCAGTGGTGGTGTATCAGAGGAGAATATTAGGTGCCAGGTTTGGGCCACCACTACAGATCACAGATGGGAGTATAATCCTACAAGATGGATCGCTTGGACTTTATTTGTTAAAGGGGTAAAATGAATGCAGTATCATTAAATAAGAGAATAGTTTATTTCACAGAACAAATATTTTCTTCCTAAATGTTGGTGTCAATATTCACAGCGGTGAATAAGAATTGGCAGCCAAGGGCACTGCTTTCTAGTTTGTTGCAATATTTTGATTTTACAGATTTTTATTCCTGGGAGCATACTTTCACAGATACATATGCTTCTGTACATTGAAGAGTACTTCATTGCAAAGTTTTTCAGGTAGGAAATTGTATCTTTAAGAGACAAGCTGAAAACTCCATGCTTCGCTGTTGTACATAAAAGTGATTTCCATATCTGGAACTGAAGCACTGCTGTGCCAAAAAATATTGCAACATTTCTTCCACAGTCAGTGAAAAACTATAAGCCCCTGTAAAAAGGGATTGAGGGCACCTGTATGAGGCACTGACTTCTCTGCCCCAACTGCCTAGGGCTGCCACCTGCTCCAGGACTCCCATATGCTGAAATGGAGAAGTACTTAGAACGCATCAGTAGAAAACACTATTAAAAAACATCTGAAAATTCAGCAGATTTGCCTTTGCCAGCAACACCTCTGGCCACCAAGACATTTTTACGAGTAAGTAGGGGCCATAAGGGGCCCCTGCTTCACATCCACATGACTACATTTTCTTCTCTCCTCACTCCCAAAAACCAGTGTGTCTGCACCCAGGTTTCCTATTGGGGGTGGTTCTTGGCATGTGCCCTCTCCAGATGATGCTAGACAGCTGTTATTGGCCAAGCCTGTGCTAACGGTTAAGTACTATGTAGTGCTGTGTTCAAGTCCATTCCTTGGTCTTGTGTTTTATGACACTGTAGACATAACTTCAGAGTTCAAAATAATGTTTTGTGTCTTCACAACAAGGCAGCTACCAGTGGAGGACATAGCAGTGGCAGTCTTGTGCACAGTAATCTAACGATTCATGCATTTGCCTTGGAAGATGGAGATATTTCTTCTAGGACCTATTCAGTCTTGAGTAAGCTGAACCCACTGATTCTGATTTTCCAAAGGAATGAGCAAATGGCAGAACGCCCTGGGATACAGGCCACTCTCCATCCCTCTTGTTGCAACTAGGTTATTGTTTGGAAAGGAAAGGCGGAACCAAGAAGAATACAAAAACAGACCCAAATTCCCTCTATCTCGTTGCTGAAGATACTCTTTAGAAATGAAAAGTCTAAAAGTCTTGCAAATAAAACTCTGTTTCCATTTATATGTATGCAGTTTACCCAATTCTGTAATGCAAAATGTAAATACTCTCCCTATCTCATGAGTGAGTTACTGAGAGTTAAGAGGAGGGAGGATATGGACCTCATCCTAAACTATTCTCTAGACTGCTGGTTAGAGCAGTCTTCTGGAAGAGCTGTCTCCACAGGCGGGATAAGAGTGCTAATGTCAGCTGGGAGTACTAAATGGATTTTGAGCTAAATTCAGTGCTATACGTGGATGCTAGGTGGGGGAATGGGCTCTCTGGGGATGACTTCAGGCACTTCTTTCTCAATTACAGCTTTAAGACTTCAGTTTGGGATACTTTTAAGTATGTGTGTGGTTCTTTGTAGAAAATTTTGCAGTCCGACATGGAAACTCTAGTAAATTTTAAGCTCTTCCATGGATAATAGGTGACCTGAATAGCTCTCTTGGATTTTAGGCACCATGCAGTCTGGAGCTATTACAAAGCTGGTAGGAAGACCAATGAGCAGAGATAGGCTCTTATAACTGAAAAGTATTATTTGCTTTCTCAACTTCAAGACATGCACATTTGGAAAAGTAAAGAAAGCAGGTTGCCTGCTTACAGTCACCCAGCTTTTGAATGAGGGGGTAAATTCACATAGTTTGGATTCAGGTCCTTAAGATTTGATCCATTTTCTGTACATACGTGCAGTATTTCTTCTGTGAGTGAGGTTAACCATATGTATGATACTAGTCTTCATGTTCTTTGTTTCATAGATTTACCACCAACTGTCTGGTAACGTATCGTGCAGTGGAAGTGAGGCATTCAGCTGCCGTTTCTTTTCAGCAAACTCATTAACTGACTTTTCTTGACAGTCACTGCTTGACATTATTTGTGACAAGGGAGTTTTGAAAACTGTTACACGAGCCAGTGGTAGAAAGAAGTACTTCTGATGTACGTTAAAAGTACTGCCCCATTTGTTTTACAAAGAAAACCTTAGCAATAATAGCTCAGCTGAAATTTAATACCTGCCTGGTCCAAAGTCAATGACAAGCGCTTACGTTTTTCTGTGACTGGTCTCAAATTTTGAGCATGTGATTGTTTCTGTCAACTATTCTGCTTTCTATAGTTAATGAGATTATAACCAACTTCTGAGATTTCTGAGATTTGTTACTTTTTTTTTTTTTTTTTTTACCTGTAGTTATAGGGAACATTTTAAGTACATGCCTTTTTCTGGCTCACCATCCCATTCCAGGGGCTCACCTGAGGCACATCTTATAGGACACTGCCAGGTTTTGAGTTTATGCAGTGGCAGGTTCAGTCAGCAGACTTCTTTGCTTGTGATGTTGATTTTGGGGGGATTTTCTTTTAATTCTGTAATGATTAGGTTCTCCAGTGCATTTCTCTTGTTTTCCATGGTGTTAGGTTTTGTAATGTCAGCTGATATTATATTCCTTTGGCACACCTATCATTTGCATGCACATAAGGCACTGAAGGTGCTCATTATTTTCAGCTAACAAGTAATCTTGTTCCCACTTAATTTGAAATACATTGTTCTCTTTATCCTAATTTTGGCTTTTACAGTTACTTGCCTCATTGCTTTTGGATTACACTGCACTGTGTTTTAATACATCATATTTAAAACCTGCAAGATAAAACATCACAATAAATAGATACATAGATATAATCGCAATGGAAACGTTATGGAGGCTGACATGATTTATCACCTACCAAGAGTACCTCATCATTGGCATAGTGGACAGTACGGTGCTGTTCCATTCAGTAGAAGCTCCGTCTTTCCGCTGTTCTCACCAGGCTCTTAGCCTTCCCAAGACTGAAGGGAAAGGTTGCACTAACATGTTTCTGCACTCACGCAGCAGTGGCAGAACTCTCTACAGACAGGCTCTTGTGATAATATTATTGCAGCAGCAACCCATTCCCAGAAGGAGCAGAGAAGGTTTATCAGAGGTTCGTGCCCCTTCATTCTCCACTTTTTTAACCCTGGAGCTGCTGTTGGACAGATATGCCAGTCTCTGCTTGCCAAGTGACGGCAAACCACTCCTTCATTCGGAAGCAACAACTTCTGCTGAGATTCATGCACCTCCTGAATTAGTCATTTCCTTTCATCTCCACTCCAAGATTGTACAAGATGGTAATGATGGTATGAGAGGAATTGTCTTGTGGGCTGTATTTGGTTTGCACAACACCCACGGTAGTGTATCATATTTGCAGACAGTATCAGTTACTGTTTGCAGTGGCTAAATGTCTCGGTAAGAGATGAACATGATGCCAATGAAAAAAAAAAGCTTCATAATTGAAGTTATCTCTTTGGGAAAGTTTTACCACATGCAACTATGAACACTCCTTTCATCTTGCATAAGGGTTCTTTCTTTCAGTCCCTTTTCCGCGTGACATCAGATAATCAAAAAAGCCATTTATACGCTACAGTATAAGGGAGCTCACAGGAAGTCACAGCGGAATATTTATATTTCTATTTTATTGGAAAAGCTGCTTCTGAAGGTAAAGCATTAGTTAAACAATGTGGAGTATATTTAGTTTTCCAGAAGGGAACATACCCTGTAAGCCCCAATGCCTGGAAGGGCACTGGGGAAGAACCACATGAGCTCTGTCATGCTTTGATGGGGTATAGCACATATATAAGGTTCTAATAGTTTCCCGCCTCCAGCATGCAGTCAGTTCAGTTGTGGACTTCTAGAAAGCACAGAATAACAATGATGCAGCCAATTTTTCAGTTTAGCAAAATGTCAGAGAAGATGCTATACAGAGATGAATCTATGTTTACCTGGTTAATATACACAAATCCCTTACTCCCCTGGGAAGAAGAAATTACTGGTGTTGCAAAGTTTGTTCCACAGGTTCATAAAAGTAAAAGCAGAAATCCACAAATATGCATGTATATGCTAACATATATTCATGTCTACAAATTGTACTGTTTTTTTCAGATAGGAGTGCTGAATGGTGCATCTCTGCATTTCTCAGTATAAGCATACATCATTTCCATGCGTGTTTCAAGAGATTGACTGAATTCTTGAAGGTGAATGATAAGGGAGCGTGGGTTGTGGAGCACTGAGATAATGCCAAGAGTCACCTGCAGGGCATGGAAAGGGTGGAGCTACCTTATTTACTACGTCAGACCTCACAGAAGTTGAATATTTAAGTAGTCTCAGTGTTATTTAATTAATTTTTCAGTGTCTCGTGTTCTCTTAGATCTCTTTTAGTGCATTGCCTGGAGTCTGTGTCCCACTCATGGGGAAATACTGGTTTACCATGATAAATATTCCTTCAGGAATGCATGTTGTTAAGCTGCTCTTTTAAACACTGAAGTGTAGGCTAAGCCTTAAATGTGTGCTGAGATCTTCATTTCACTGGGATTTAACCACAGGTTAAAGTGGTTTCCTAAGTTAAGGCCAGAAAGATACAGAATTTACAACTAATTGAGCAGGAAGAACACAGCCTGTTATGATCCTAGACTATTCTCATCCATAGATACATGTTTACCATATAATTTTCATACAACTCTGGGGAAAATTAAAGCTTTTTAAAAAGTGTTCATATTTTGCATAGATTTTCAGATAGCAGCATGGGACAAGACTAGGAGACACAGGCTGGAAATTTGTAAGAGAAAGGAATACATGAGAGCCTGTGTCTGAACTGCCTTGAACTGAGAAGCCATTGAATTTGGAGAATTAATTCAAACCCATCTCTACAGCAAACATGATTTGGAGTGGCCAGAAGATGCTGGGATGATATCCAAAACCAAAAGCTATTCATGTATTTCATGACGCGCATCCTGGCAAACAGCTCAGTAAAATTGATATTGATAAAGCCAGTGGGGCCTGAGCCACTGATATTCAAGACTATAACTTTAAATATTGAAAAGATTTTTCAGGACTTGAGGAACGAACCATTTCCATACTGAGGAAGTTTCTATCTCAGAGAAAATAATGTATTATTGCGATTCAAAGATTCAGTGCCATGTAAAGAGAATTTCTTACGTATACCAAGAATACAGAAAATACAAAAGAAGGAAAGTAGTTCATTATGCAATGAATTAAATAATTTGACAAAGAGTATTATTGAAATATATCTTTTAGATTCTTTTCTGTGCTATATCAACAAAACCAGCACAATATAAACATTTCAAATATAAAACAATTTACTTAATAAGCATAAATTTAGCTAGTATATGCAAAATAGAGACAACTGTAAAACAGAAATAGAGATAATTTGAATTAAGCAAGAGTAGCTATTCCCCCACACTTAACTATACAAGCAGCTGGGACTAGCTTCTGTTTCCTTTATTCCAGTTTAACTTTATTTATATTTGATCCTTTACAGAACTGAAGCAGAAAAAATGAGACTAAATATGATCTTGCAGTGACGGAACATGCCTGGAACTTACATATGGAAACACCTGACAATATCCAAGGACAAGTCTTGCCTGATCAACCTGGTGGCCTTCTGTGATGGAGTAACTATATCAGTTGACAAGGGAAGAGCTATGGATGTCATCTGTCTGGACTTCTGTAACACCTTTGACATGGTCCCCACAACATCCTTCTCTCTAAATTGGAGAGATATGGATTTGATGGGTGGACTGTTTGGTGGATGAGGAACTGGTTGTCTGGTCGTATCCAGAGAGCAGTGATCAACGTCTCAATGTCCAGATGGAGATTGGTGACAAATGGTATCCCTCAGGGATATGAGCTGGGCTGCATCAAAAGAAGCGTGGCCAGCAGGTCGAGGGAGGTGACTCTGCCCCTCTACTCTGCTCTGGTGAGACCCCACCTGGAGTACTGCGTCCAGCTCTGGAGCCCTCAGCACAGGAAAGACATGGACCTGTTGGAGCAGGTCCAGAGGAGGGCCACGAAATGATGAGAGGGCTGGAGCACCTCTTCTATGAGGACAGGCTGAGAGAGTTGGGGTTGTTCAGCCTGGAGAAGAGAAGTCTCCAGGGACACCTTACTGTGGCCTTTCAGTACTTAAAGGGGGTTTTTAAGAAAGATGGGGACAGACTTTTGGTAGGGCCTGCTGTGATAGAATATGGTTTTAAACTAAAGGAGGGTGGACTCAGACTAGCTATAAGGAAGACATTTTTTACACTGAGGGTGGTGAAACACTGGCACAGGTTGTCCAGGGAGGTGGTAGATGCCCCATCCCTGGAAACATTCAAGGTCAGGTTGGACGAAACTCTGAGCAGCTTGATCTAGTTGAAGGAGTCCCTGCTCATTGCAGGAGGGTTGGACAAGATGACCTTTAAAGGTCTCTTCCAACCCAAATTATTCTATGATTCTATGATATTGGTCCTGATCCTGAAAATATTTTCACATGTGAATATTTTTATTTCTATAATCGAGACTTTACATAAAAGATGTGCCGCATGCCAGGCAATTATGCAAATCAAAACTTTTTTTTTTTTTTAATTTTAATTGTAGTAAGTTTACTAGTAAGATATAGCAAGGACCAATCCACCCCAAATCCTGGCTGGATTTGTTAGATCCCACACCTGTGTGCTATTTTCTCTTTTCCTAACTTTCAGTATATCCTTCCCAGCAGCCACCCAGTGCATGATGCATTCAGCTCACTACTTCATGCAATATATCTGGTTATAGTGTCAGAAACAAGGTTACTCAGTGATTCAGCCTAATGGAATTACTGGTAGCAATTGGTAATGGAATTACTTGTAGCAATTTCTCCATAAATACATAACGAGGGGAGTCTTCAAAAACAGGTTAACATTGCTGAGCAGATTGATTGTGTCCATTTGGATATTCAAGATAATAAATAGGAATAAAATGTGCTTTATTGAGGTATTTTGTATGAAAATTTGCATTTTCTGTAACATGGATTTTTAAGAAATAAATGGCTCACACTGAAAAATCACATTCAATAATTTGAAGCTTTGAACTTCATTTGAAATCTGAATTCAGATTTGGATTCAAAATTAGTAAATCATCTAATAAGCAATCAAAGCTGAATTTTCTGCCTTTAATGGTGGCTATTGCACAACAAAAGAAGGTGTAGAAGCTAATAACAATTCCACCCAACTAATATATAGCACTTGTTTGTCATTGTTATTTCTCAAAGTGCTTTGCAAATTGTCCTTCTCACATTTTGTAAAGGAAGAAACTGAGACACAGAGCGAGAAGGTGATTTACCAGAGGTTTTACATCAGGCCAGAGGCAGGGTCCCATGTAGAGGCCCAGTTTCTGCCACCTGGTCCTGCCATCTGTCCCTCAGCACTGTGGTGCTCATGGTGATCACTGGAAAACAAAAACCTTCTTCAGAAAGTATGAACCAGCTTCCACCGTAACGCAGTGTGTTTCTCATTCACATATATGCGTTACTTTCTCTGACTGGAAGAACAAGGAAAAATCCCTTCAATTTTCTAGATGAGAAACTGCAACATTATAGTAAAAGTAATGTTGGCGGAAACATCCCTCTGTGACCTTTTACTGTTTTCTTAAATGAGCAGCTTCTCTCCCTCCAGCCGTAGTGATTCCCTCTTCGTTCCTATTCAAAGAATCAGTTCAGACTGATTCAAGTACTTTTACAGGCAGCCACCAAGTGAATACATTGCATTTCACTGAATTGCAAATGCTGGTTAAGTCACAAGATGCTCAGGCATAGAAGGGTCTATCCTAAACACTGGGCATTTTCACTTCTCTCTTCTCCTCCTTTTCATGTGCAAGAGGGTTGAGATTCACTGATTTACACATTTATTTGTGAAATAGAGACTCTGCTCTCTTTGTACATCACGTACCAATTTAACTACGTTATCTGAGCTGTGTGAATTTTTACAACCTGTTTAATTGTACTATTTCAATTGATGCATGCTTATACTGGTACGGAGGTGTTTTACACTGCCATTGGCTTTCCTTCTGCTAAGGAAAAATAAGCTATTCTGATACAAGTCCTCCTAAATGGGAGATGTATAGCTTTAACTGTAGTAATACGGTTAGGTCAGCACAACTTTCTATTGTAAACAAGGCCTATATTGCAGAGCTAAGGCTAGATTACTCAGTTTTTCAAAAGGTCTGCCTACAGAATATGCACAACCAGTGTAACTAGTTGTGTTTTAATAAATACTAATAATATGTGTCTAATTGCGACAGTTCACCTCGGCATTTCCTGTGTGCCTCTCACGGAATGACTAAGCGCTTCTCGTCTCACCACCGAGCCAATTACTGACTACAGGCTGTTATTAGGGGCGGTCCTACATAATTTTCATGATTACAATATAGGTAATTTCATCATTGTGGACTGCCGACAAGTGAGCACTGTCCATCTAGAAGAAAAATATTGCCTGCAATCGCTTTCAAGGGCTGAGGGAGGCAAATGTTTACTCACCGGCACAGCTTTTCTGACCGTGAATAGTCCCCCTGCTTTGAAAGGGATTAAGCCTGGTAGTAAGTATTTGCAGAATCAATGCCTTAATCAGCATGCTTAAATGTTTAATTTTGCTCTCTCCAAACACGTTTGCAGGATGCTAAAGTAGTCCCATGATTCTACACATGCAACTTAGCTCTTCTTTTGGAATTGTATTTCAGTTCTAAAAAAGCTCAGGCAAGCAAACCCCACTCTTACACTTACTCCAAGGTGTATTTTGTGATGGATGTGGCGGTCTGAATGTCACACAGACAAGTACTTCAGTAGAAATGTGCAAATAATCAGATAGAAATGTGCAAATAATCAAATGACAAAGTTCCAAAATCTTGTCAAATAGTGGAATCTAGAACTGTGGGTTAGATTTATTGTTAGAACAAACAG
The DNA here is from genome assembly GCA_013396915.1 of Stercorarius parasiticus. Taxonomy (NCBI): domain Eukaryota; kingdom Metazoa; phylum Chordata; class Aves; order Charadriiformes; family Stercorariidae; genus Stercorarius; species Stercorarius parasiticus. Next base: position 534,903 of record VWZL01002995.1, on the reverse strand, counting down.
ACACAGTTCACTGACGTCAAAGGCTAAGGTAAAATGGAAAAAAATCGAGTAGAAAACAGGGCTATTATAGAAAGAAAATGTATATTAATCTCTTTTTTGCCTTCTTTTCCCTCTCCTTCTTTTAACATGCAGGCAGCTCCTGCTCTCTGTGTTTGCCCTGTGGTCTTGCTGTCATCTTTTCCTGTCTACACCCTTTTCATACTTCTGTACAGCACTCAGATCCAAGAAATCAGTTTTGCCTGCTACTACCAAATCTGTGGGCTTTTTTGAGTGCTCCTCTCTGCCAAAAATCAATTACAGAACTTTGACTCTTCTTTTTTCCCTCTAATGCTCAATCCTTTATAGATCACTAAGGAGTTTAGCCACGGAGGTGCTCACTTTCTCTCTTGTAAGAGGAAATGCCCTTGAAGGTGTCTTGAGCCCTTTCCAAGGAGCTCTGGGAAGATAAATAGCATGCCTGTGCTGTCCACATTGATCTGCTGCAAATTTTGCACCTACTTCTTATCTTCCCTCCTCCACAAAGCCTGCCTGTCACTGTGCACTTGCAAATTCAGTCCGGCACCTGATAGCTGGCTCTGCAGATGGGAAATGCAGAAGTAGGTGATAGCTGGGTCCATACCTGAGCTCCACCTCTTTGTAAGCACGGGTGATGCCCCTGCACTCCAAAAAGGTCTGGAGACCTCCACGCTGAAGGTGTACTTGGTCTACAGCACTTTAATTCTGAACACAGTTCTATATTTTCACAGTGTGATTAAAAACAGCACCAGTTCATGGCAAAATGGTTTCCTAGAAAATGTTGCAAAGAAGGTAAATTTATCCTACAGCAGTTGTATATTGCATGAACTTAATTATGTCTTTGTTCTACGTACAGTAATAATTAAAATCTAATCCACAGTACCATCAATATGTGTTGCCATTGCCTTCAGTAATGTATGCACATAAATAAGAGCACAGGGAGAAGCTAAAAGTGTATGTGATGAGGTTAATTAAGCCTTTGGTAATACTTCACCTGGTATTTTCATCATCAACATAATTTAACATTAATAAATTAACATTAATAATTAAAAAAATGAGAACTGCTTACTAGCAGCAGTTCAGTAGAAAAATATTTGAAGATTATAGAAGAAAAAAAAAAGCACATGTTGGTCAACAAGGTCATACTGCTGCATAAAAGTAGCCATCCTATGAGGATGTCTTAGGAAGAGCGTTGCATGTAAATAAAACCAAGCAATCCTTCCACATTACTTAGCTTTTTGAAGGTCTGAACTTAAAAATTACTCATGTTCTTTTTTGCAGATCAATGAGAGGGAGTCCAAGGCGAATCAGTGATTGATTGATTCCCTTCCCTGACTGTTCAGGACCAGAACCACTAACTGAGATGCTGCAGAGAAGCTCACTGTGCACATTTTTGGATCTACATCATGTGCATAAGTGTTCCATGTTCACGAACTAAGCAGGGAGTAGGATATTATTGACCTGCATGCCACTGAAAGCATTTACACTCAGTGAAAAATATAATGAACTTCTGGTTAACAAAGTAGCATATGACTTATATAAACTGGGGCTGAAAATTTAGGGGTCTGCATAACAAGAGCAACTCAAAAAGAGATTATTTGGGGCAATATTGAAATAGTAAGGCATCTCTCTCCTGACCAAGATTGTCAGAAGCAGCAGCAGATTAGACTAGGAGCCAACAGACTTAGTTCAAATCCTTCTGTTACTGATCTGCTGAGCTGTTGTGGGGAGTTGGTGTATCTCTCTGTTTCCCTTCCCACTGTACTTCTTGGTTTCTCCTTTATGTGTTTTGACCTTTTTGCTACCTTTGGCTTTTATCTCTTTGGAGCCGGACCATCTTTCGGAGCGTTTCTGTAAAATTTAGTACAATGTGTCTCTGGATCTTTGTGCGAGACTTTAGGCACTACCCCAGAGTAGTTTAGCAGGGAGGAAATTAATTTCTCTCATAGGCAGAGAAATGATCCCAAATATACATTAACATCTGAGACTTGAATTTTAACAAATGGTTCTTTGGTTCTGTGGCATCTACTTCAGCATGCCATTGACTTCACAGTAAGTATGCTGGGGGCTGAAGCTATACATATGCTACAGACAACCTTCCTTTGGCTGCAGACTACAGAAAGCTAGACTGGCATTAACAGCTGCCTGAAGCACAGGTTAGAGTAAAGTATATCATGTTCATATCATCATTACATACCTTGGATTCCACTGTAAGCCTGAAGTCTGGGGGTGAGGAGAGCTCTTCGGACCATAAATACATTATCTTGGCATGATGAACTATGCAGCTCTGTCCTTCAGCCAAGAGAAAAAGAAAGTACTTTTATTCCACAGACATATTCTTGAGACCGATGAAGAGCAAATCAAGAAGGGATTTTCTTGCTTATTACAGAAAACTTGGAGACATGTCTGTCTGTCGCAGATATTACTGGTATTCTTAATGCACCTATACATCTGAGGCAAGGTTAAGTGTAAATCTTCATTCATAATCAAACTTAGATAATTCATGAGTGTGCTTACAGCTAAGTGTGCAATAAAATGCTTCGTTATTATTCATTATGCAGTTTGTAGAGTGTTGGCAATGTTCTTAAAGGGAATAGGAGAGAGGCTGTAGAAATAAGTAAGAGAGAATTATTAGAAAACTAGGGAAAAGAGAACTGCAGCTTTTATGATGCTTGAAGACTGTGGAGAAGAAGTGGACCAAAGGGACCGAGAATCAAGGATGAGGGAAAAAACCAGGCATGCTGCTTTTACAAGGAGAGGACTTTGAAGGAAAAGAAATGTTTCACTTTCCCTGATTCGGAGTCCTTCATAAGGCCAAAATGAACATGAGGAAAAAAACAAACCCACAGAATCATGGAATCATAGAATGGTTGTTAGAGTTGAAAGGGACCTTAAAGATCATCTAGATCCATCTGACTGAGAGTGGATCCAAGAGAATCTTTTATTTGTCAAAGTTCAATATATACTTGGGAGATAAAGATTTTTTAAAATAATACACACTTGGAACTAATTGTATCCACAACTACCAGGAGTAATTTCAGCATAAACAGAAATGCTTCATTGCCTTCCCTAATAAGGGAAAAAGGGCATGATGCGATGTCTCTGATGGCAAACAAGTTCTCTTTTTTCCCTCTTTTGCTGTCAAAGTTTAACAAACTTATTTGCATCCACTTCTCACAAAATTTCCGATAGCTTCGTTGTTTGCAGCCAAACCTTTGTGCCATGAAATGCAGCGTTGTCAGCTCATCCAAACAAGCTCTGAGCTGCACCATTTACTGTACAAAAATTGAGATTAAATAAACAAATTCTGAATATAGGGCATTAGGGTGTTTGTTTGTACTTGGAAATCATCATTGTTTTTGAATCTTACCGGAGAAATTGCCCCGCGAAGCGATTTCCGACCCTTGATTCAGCATGCTGCCTCTGCATCGTTCCCAATCCCTGTTAATCCTGGGCATAAAAACCACCCCAGGCTGCTGCGTGCTGCTGCAGAGCTCTACACTGCGGGTCAAAGGGACAGCCCTTTTCGCCTTTATTTACTGCCCTCTATCAAACAAATAACTTACAGATGTTAAAAACGTTCGGAGGTAATAGAAGAGACCCCGCTACCACCCACAAAGTGTTTGCAGCAAATGGCACGTGGCTGTGCAAGTTTAACCTGCGTATTAGCCCAGCGGCGTACGGGTCCAGCAAGGCTGAGGACATGAGGCCCCTCTAGCAGGGCTTGCAAAGCTAATCCACAAAGTGTTGCTGCTAATTGCTTCATGTACTTGGAAATTAGAAAGTAGCTCAACTTTTTTATCTCATTGCTAAGTTCAGCTCTGTGTACTCCTGTAGAAGTTGCTGAGGGGACCATCTGCCTGAGCAATGTAGTTGTTGGAGTCTCATATGGGCTGAAAAGGCAATTTAAAAACAGGTATTTATTTAATGTGTTTCTCTGACAGGGTATATTTAGTGTATTTCTTTTCTTTAATTCTCATACTGTGTTTCTCACATATATATATATATTTGTGCATGTTTCAATAACGTTTTAGTATGAGCATCTTGAGGATATTTTTATACAAATGCAGGAGCATTCATATTCACAGATTTGAATGTTTGAAAATAGGAAATGCTCTTTATTTTTGTAAATACAAGTCATTTGCAGAAAGATCCTCTGTGAATGTTAACAGTTTGTGCTACTGTAACTATTGCTATCAAATTAAGTGTGTGCATTGCAGTAGCTCCTGAAGGCACGAGTCATAAATCAGGTCTGTGCTACAAGAATATCAGTGGCTCTGGAAAAATGTGTGCTGCTGGGGGACGGGGGAGGACGCCAGAGATAGCTGCTCGCTCCTTCTGGTTGATTAGACGTCCAGACCCCTACCCGTACAGCTGGCCTTGTCATCCGCAACATGCCAAAGCCAAACCTGGCTGAGCATGCTGAGATGTTCTTAACTTGTGAAGTATGGTCCTAGTCCTGCAAGGGGCCTGTGAGCATGAGCTTTCTGATCTGTACAAGAGGACATGAGTAACGCCTAAGTCATCTAGTAGTAGACACGGAGCTGGATTAAACTTTAGGTGCCCTCCTGCAATTTTTTTATCTGTTGACAAACCTCTAAAATTTGAGCAGGAATTAAAGCATTAAAAAATGGAAACCCTTTTATAAGGAAAAAA
>VWZL01002995.1:182264-530167 GCA_013396915.1 Stercorarius parasiticus | reverse complement strand
AAACCCTTTTATAAGGAAAAAAAAAAAAAAAGGCGGCATTGACATAGTATGAAACAGAGCTTTGGAAGCAACGGTGCTCCTTTGCTACCCAGAGCCCTGCCAAGGCAGCTGGGGGGGGCTCGGGCTGAAAGATCAGCCCAAGCACGGATGAAACCACACTCTGAAGCTGAGGTATCACTGTGCTGTGGCATTACAACTGCCGGCAAAACCAGCCACCCTACAGTGGGTATAAGGTGAGTGAAGCAACGCAGTTCTTGATGTAATCTTGGAAGTGCCAGCAGTGCCCAAGGTTTCCCGCTTGGTTTCTCCGTGCAGAGGCTGGGCCTGAGAGGTCCAGACATTTAATTCTGAAACTCTCCCTGTGATATTCACATACTTCCCTAAACTGGAGATTTACACAAATTGAAACGAGTGTCTCTCCTTCACTGATCATTCTGTGGGAAAATATGTCTGAGAAAAAAATTGTACTTCCTTTTTTTTCCCTTCAATTCCCTCTGTTTTTACCAGGTTTTGCAAAAGCGAAATCCCGAACACAACATTTGCTTGAAAATACTTTCTTTTCCTCCCACTCTTAACTTGCTACTCATGGTCAGCGTTTCCTGTTCAAATATTCTATGAAGAATTAAATCTCTTAAAAGTTGAAGCTGGGAAGGTCAGACTCCGAAACACCGACCGTTTTCGCAGCTGTTTTCACAGCGTGAGCCTGCGTCCTTTCCGTGTTTACGAAAACACACTTTATCCTGTTTTATTATGACTAAACTCCTGCAGATTGTCCGCTTCAGAGAAATACTGCCCCGTGACCTGGCAGGAGTCCCCGCCGGCGATAACCCCGTCCCTGCCGGGGGCCCCGGCTAATCGCACCTCCCCACCCTGCCTGCCTTCCCCCGGCAAGCCTCCCACAGAACCCTCCCCGCTCAACCGGGACATCTGTATTTGCAATTTAACGGAGTTATTCTTTCCAGCAGCTCACTTTCAATATCTCCTTACAGTTTCGCTCTGGTATGAAAGTTGTCGCAGCTTCCCGTGGTTACTGCGTATTAACTCCGAAGCATTTCTGTAAATACGTAGGCTGAAAACACGCGGTTACAAAGTCCCGTCGATGCGAAGCTGTGAGGGGATTTGCAAAAAAACTGTGTGGAGAAAAGGTGAAAATTTTCAAGATTCCTTTACTGCTGCTCAAAATGAATCATCTATACATAAAAATTACAAAAACTTCAAAAAGGCACATTAACATACATATAAAGAACAAGTGCATAACAATGATATAAAAAACTAAGTCTCTACTAAGATCTGGAATATAATTACAGGCTCAATTTTCTGAGAGATGAAAGAGGCAATTTTTCAGAAATTTGGTTCTGTCTATCCCTCCAAGATACTGAATAAAACAATTTATTTTTTTTTGGTCCTGCTACGTTGTTCCTACTAATCAGGAAAATTCAATTTTTTTCATAATGTCTAGTAATACAATTGCTTCTTGGAGAATTATGGCAATAACAAGATATTTCAACCTGGATGACTAGGTAATGCTAAAATACGGATATGGTACAGTAATTCAGATTATTGCACGTGTAATGAGCAATTTTCTCCTGACTTTTAAAAATTTTAACTCTTTTTTGACTCAAGTTCTGTCTTTATGGTAAAGGCCTACTAAATTTTTTGCTACCACTGCCTTGAGCCTTGTGACTACAAGCCCGGCATAAGGGAATTTCTTTTGAAACTAAATCTGAAAACAGTCGTCTCATTTAAAATGTTTTCTTGAGGATTTTATGTATATCTTTTAAGTGTTAGTTTCCTCCCTCATGAGCAAACGAAGGAGACAGACCGGATTTTATTCTTCAAATAAATGTAGGCGGTTCTCAGGGCTTGTCACTGCACTTACATTTTCTCGTGCCCGTTCTAGCTGTCCCCTCTTCATATGAACCACTAGTATGGTGATCACTAGTATTTTAATTTGATTCTTGTATTTTATGCTGCAATTTGATTTACTTCTGTGAGAGTCAGTTCAGGTTTTGCATGAAGCAGCAACCAGCAGCTCTCGGGTTGGCATTAAACGGCTGTGTGGGCTGGATTCCTGAAACCACCTGAAAAGTGTGCTGGTGCCTAGATATTTAAAACATATTTATGTATAGCTCTGCTGAGTGTGTCAAGGCTTATATGAACTAAATGACTAAGCGGCGTTTCAGAAGTGCCATAGATGCTGCTGGGTCTCAAGATGTAGTGTGAGAGCATGCAAAGATACCCAAATTAGAGGCAAACAAGGTCACAACTAGAAAACAAGCCAGCTCTAGAACTGAATTAACCCACCAGCCTGCCCTGGCTAATTGGCCCTGCTGAGAGTGAGTGTGCTCATTAATCTGGGTGCAGCATCATCCTCATACCTACTTCAAGACCGAAGCTACTATTTTTGACAGGCAGATCGCTGCGATATGTAGACGTAGTAATTTGTGCAGAGCCTCCTGACCTGCCATGGCATGGCTGGAGGGAATGGTGCTGCGGGTCCCTGTTGTCTTTGGGTGACATTGTGGTTCCTCGATGCCCACATTGCCTCAGACAGCAGAGGCACACCTTGGGGCAAGGTATGCCAGCCCCGGTGGGGGCCAGGACCTATTGCTGGCAGATCCTGAGCTAATAAACTCCACCAAGGCTGCTTGGCTTGGCTCCAGCCCTGACTGCAGGAGATCTAGGCAGGAGCAGGAGAGATGTGGGACAAGGCGGTGGTGGCAGACACTGGGGAGAGGTTCAGGGCAAGGAGGCAGCAGGAAGGTGCCTGGGGGTGGGGGAGCGGGGAGTGAAGACAGAGAGGTGCTAGCAATGGAGCCTGATTTTTAAAAGTGAAATCTTGGAGGCCTTTCAGAGCAATGAACACCCATCAGTTAACCTCCAGGAGTACCTGGTGGACTTGTATCAAGGACTGGCAGGCTTCGTCTCCTCTATCCATCAAAAGCCTCATCAAAACCAACATTAGGTTCTTTTGAAAATCCATCCATGCGCTGGGATGGGGTTTTCTGCTCAGCACAAAAATATGCTTTGATAATTCATCTGATCAGATGGGCAAAGGCAGAAGGCAGTGAAAACTGGGAGATAAAAGGGAAAGGCAAATCTGCACAGGGGTAGGCCTAATCTGATAGTCCATCAGTCCATCTTTAACCTGGGAGGAAAGGCTGTAATCTTAAGGCTATCCTGGTAGAGTACCCAAAGGGAGGGTCACATAGCAGGGGGCTGATAATCACCTTGTCTTGCGGCTCTGCTGCTCCATTACATGCTTTTTAAAATAGATTATTCCTTCTAAACAACATCCTAATACATCAGTAAACAGTGTTGGAAACTTTTCAACATAATTTTACCCTGTTGTGGAAACAAATAATAACCATCCAATTACTATTTACACGTGTTAGTTTGGTGCTCCTCAGATTACAGCAACTCTGTACTTCTTAATAGAGAGCTCTTGAAAGTCTTAATATCCTTTTATTCATGGTACCATGATAGAATTTGTGTTATTTTTTGATATTAAGTTCTGCACTCCTCTGAAGTACATCTTTCTTTGAATTTCACTGTGATGGGTCTTGTGTCTCTCGTAGGCTGTCCGTGACCAGGATGATCTTCTGATGGCTGAATTCCACCGTTGCCTCTTTGTGCCACACAACCTTTACCATTATATGGGTTTGCTGATATTCCTGAAAAGCTTTGTGATTTCTCTAAAATCATGCTAACCTATTCAAATGCAGTGAATATGCCACTGCTAGAGGTGCAACCCTGAGACACAGAGCAGTATCTTAGTGTAAATGAGGCTGAAGACATCCAGGACAACACATTGCCCTGATTTACACCTTTACATTGGATGTGATGTAAGGATTTTCCTCTGGACTTCATGGGAAATAGATTTTGGTCCTGACACTACTAGACTGGTCTCAGTGCAGAAGAGACTGTGGGAAGGATTTAAGAAATGTAAAAAACTGTTCAATAATATTTCATTTGTCTTTAATGCTCACCTTTTGTGACCTGCAAAAGTCCTGAATGTTTGCTTTATAATTCACACTCCCTGAATAAGCGTTAAAAAACATCTGTAGCACCTCCCATGCAGTTTATATTTCTGACCATTCTGTCTATACAGTCAGCTGTTTTCAAAGGAGTCCCAAAGGAGCGAAATGGCCACAACACAGTCTTAGGCAGCAGTACCCCTACGCACTTTTGACACTCTAAGCCTTTGTAGAGTTCAGTGAGGTGAAAATAGGACCGTTATACAAAAGATACTGCATTGACCAAGCACCTATCCCACATAGAAGTGGGAGCACAGGTAGAGGGATTGTTTTGGAAAAGATTTGGGCATGCAGTAGGAAGTAGGGCAATATATCAGCATGACTTCCCACCTGCTACAGGAGTTTTACCTACCCTTTTCCAAATTTGCATATGAGAGGGTATATGTTTTCTAAACTGAGTCCTAAAAGGACAAAGCAGTCCCTGGATGAATTTATTTTTGCTCTAGTTTTGTAAGGATCCTTCTGGCTGCTTGTTCACCTCTCTGTCAGTCCCACCAGTGACATCTGGAGCTGTTTATCAGATTTGGTTGGAATTAGCCAGAATTGGGTTGTCAACTGTAAATTAGATTATTCCAATCTCACCATATTCCTACAGTACCTGGGTCTTACGCCATTTAGTTTGGCTTACTACTTCATCAGTTTATTGCTTTGGGGTGTTTCTTGCTTTGGGTTGCATGCAGGACCAGCAATGGTAGCGACTGTTCTGCAGAAAAGATGCTGGTATGTGTCTGTGGGTAAGCATGAGACAAATAGTGAGAGGTTTGTTAGAAGAAATGGAGTCAGTATGTGTCCACAGCTACACTCGCCTGAGCTGAATTGCACGTATACAGTCTAAAGGCAACACTTTCACTCTGGCCTTTGTAGTCAAAGAATTGTCTAGACAGCAGGCACGCAGCAAGAGTCAAACCACAGTGGAAACCTTGATGGTGGTCAGCTATCTATTCTTGTTAGCTTCTTAGAGTACACGTGGTTTTTTCAGCTTAAAATGATGAGATTAGTATAGATTCCTTGGCTTCATATTTGAACCAGCGAAAGAGCAACATATTTACCTCGAAAGAAGAGAAGATACTGGTTGTGAAAAATAATACTCACTGGAGAATCATGGAAAAAGAAAAATCTGTTACTTCTTATTCTGTTATTAAAAATAGTAAAGCACAGACTCCCTTCCCTGTTCTCTTACCAAAAAAATGGGTTCGGTTCTGAGACTGAAGAGACTAGATTTATGCAGAATTTTTTCAGCTAATAGGTTCAGGGACCAGCAAAGGAATTTTGTGAGGCTTGAATGCCATCAGAATTGAATAAGTAATTTATATTGCACGTGCATGACATACTTGCAGTTTTGTTTAGCTCTGACGTATTAAATGAACTTTTTTTTGGAAAGAATGATTAATTGAAGGGACATCAGATATCAGGCTTTTAAGAAGTCCTCCTGCACCACAACTGTTTTCCCAAAATGGAAACCCAAACTTTTTAACCAAAAGGAATCGAGTGTTAGATATCTCAAAGACAGTCTGTTTTCACAGCTTTGCAAAACTCAGGCAGAAGGACAGACAAAAATGAGTGCTTCTTGCAGAAAGCCAGATTACACTGTGAAAGCAAATGCGTGAGTGAGTACCAGGGAACTCACATGAGGGAGGAGAGAGCTTCAGGAAATGCTTCAGTCACTGCCTGCACTTTATTACGCCCATAACAACCCAGCCCAGCACACAAAGCCCTCTGAAATCAGCCTTCACATGTTCTGTCATTGAAAAATTATTTGTTTGTAAGACATGCCTTGATTCTTTCTCGCAGGCCGATGAAGCTGAAGCGTCCTCTGGAGCGCAGATGTGTTAGTCAGCCGTATTCTGCAGGCACGCACGGTGTACCTGCTCTGCCAGGCGGGCAGGAGTGATGACAGGCTGCTCGGGGACCGGCAGCCTGCTGTGCACACACAGCACGTCTCCTGCATTTGCAGCCTTGCTTCCCTCTCCCTCATCATATTTTTCCCCAGGATTGCAGCAGTGTCAGTTAAGCCCAAATATTTTCTAGCTACAGAAAAATTATTTTACAGCTCCAGGTGACACTGTAAACAAACTGATGAGTTTCCTTCCAAAGTGGCTAGGCAGCAGTTTGCTTTTGAGAGAGAAAATGCCAGGCAGAGACACCTCTTTTTAATCTGCTGTGCGATTTAAAGAATTGAAGACTCTGCTTTCCATCCTCCACAGCTTCCCATCTCCCTCTCTTCTCCAGCAGCAGAAGCCATCACTCTGCTCACTGGGTGCTCTGTCCCTTCCCTGCTGCCCTCAGCTCCATGGACCAGCTCAGGGTTTTGTCTCTGTCCCCTACATATGCCGGGGATGTGACACACTTCCAGCACTTTTCAGACAATGTTAAAAGACGGTGACTAGGACTTTGGTAAATTAACTTCAACCTGTGAGGAGTCAACAGTTCAGAAGCAGTTACCTGGGCAAGGGCCATGGACACCTTGAATTCTAGATTATAATATTGTGCAAGGTTGTCCCAGATATTACTTTGCCAACATGAAGGATAATCTGTGTGTCTTCATCAGGGTGCCCTTTGACACACAGAGTGCTGCTAATTCAGGGTATCTCAATGACTGTGATTGGCCCTGGAGCTGCTTTAAGAAGCTTCTCAGACCTTGTGCAAGTTGTAGTCTTGTCTCTTTGATTTCTTTATTTCTACAGCCTGCTTCCAGGGAAATAAATATCAGTGAGGGCCACAGCAGGAGATATACGGAGCCCTCTTCCCTCCCTTGAAGAGGGAGCTTCTTGGTTAGGAAGAAGATACAGCAGAAATCCCATAGGACGGGGGACCTGGGAGGTCCTCTCCTCCATGGCCCCATTACCCATCGACTGCAATGGTTTCGCTAATCCATGCCCCTCCATTTCTCTACATCTGCAAAACTGGTCCTGAAAAAGCATGTGTATGTGAGTGTTTCAGGGCAGAGGGATGGCAATGTGAAAAACCCCAGAAGCTTTAGATGGGAGGGGGGGTGGCCAGATGAATTACTGGGCTGGAGGCGAAAGGGAAACCCAGAAGAGCAGCAGTTGATTCCCACATAAATCAGCAGAGTCCGCTATCACCCAGCCAGATTACTGAATTATCCATCCTGAACCTGGACAGTTTCCAAATTCTACATTGCAGATTCAGCTTATCTAATTACATGTGTTTCAGAGGCTTCGCTCCTCAGCATGCCTCCCCAGAGTTATTTTGCAAAAAATATAGGAAGAAGAAGCGGCTACCCTTCGGATCACGAATCTGCTGTACTTGAGAGTGCTGTATAACCACTGGCTGATAATTAGTTAATAGATGCCTTTACTAAATAGAATAGCCAAGATTATATTCAAGGCAAGATATTTGTCATCTGTGTTTGAGACTTGGCTGCAGATGTCCCATAAGGCCACAGTTATTTCTGCTTACTTCTTTCAGGGAACAGCTCCATGTCCTCTAAAGCCAGGCAGCAGTCCCCAAAGGCAGGGTGTACCTGGAAATTGTCTTAGCTTCTTTCTCATGCACCCATCCCAAACCAGAAGATATTATCTGAACAGCTTGAGTCAAAATGGCTTGAAGAACAGGTTACAACAGCCTGTATGGATTCTGTAGGGGTCTTATAGCAAAAGCAAATGCTCTCACCTGCTTAGGCCATGCTCAGGAATGTGTTGGAGTGGGAGCCCCTGTACTATGGGGAATGCAGGAAACTTTTGATGTGACTGAGTGACAGTCCTTTTCCCAGGGTAGGGAGGGCTTTGGCAGACCCCTGTCCCGCATTAGCCATTAGGTGAGTCTGCGAGCCCTGTAATGGTTTGCTCCTTGCAGTATCTTCAGCAAAGCCCATGGATGTCCCTTGAACATCTCCTGTGCCTCCACCAGCAGCAACCTGCACAAAGGTCCTCTTTTGCACTTCTGCATCGCCCCTTCACAGGCCCTCCAGAAACCGAGCTGGTACAGCGCCTTCTGAGGAAAGAAATATTCCACAGTTATGTCCTGCCAGGGGAAGAAGTATGGTCTTTAAATATGAAAGCAGATTTATTACATGAGAAAAATGCAGGGTGCATTTTGTCAGTATGTTTTTAATACTTTCTGATTCGGAGGGAAAATATTTGATTGCAGTAGCAGTTGCCAAGTTAACTGCTGCATCCCAGCCATCCCCGTGGAGGGGGCAGCGTGTCACCTGGATGTGGGCACAGAGGCTGAGGGGAATGATAGCTTTTTTAAATCACATATCACCAGTTTTAATATAGCCCAGCTTTTCAGTGGTTATTTACAGGCTGTTTTATGACCCCCATGACATTACTCTGGATTTACTCCAACTTTTAGTAGACAAGAGCTCACATGTTTCACTGTTTTGTTGTTCTCAACCAAAAGGTCTGAAAAGGCACTGAAGGTGGACTCCCAAATAGGACCGCGGCATGGTCTGTGCATACCAGTGATGGGAGAAGTCTTGTTGCCCCGTCCTCACTGCCTCGGAAAGAAGTCCCGGTCATTTGGCCACTGTATCCATTGTAAGGTTTCAGGATGTATTTGCCAGGATTTCCAGTACAACTTTAACCAACTGAAGTGATTAAGAACTTTTTAAAACCCATGCCATAATGGAAAAGCTTGGCTGGTATACCTCAACCAGTTAATCTTTGAGATGCAATTTATAGCAGTAGGCACAGGCATTTGCTGTTGTTTTGCTGTCTGCCTTCTTATTTATGACCTTCTCCTCATACTCAGCACTAGAAACTGTATTCTAATTCTTCTGTATATCAGCCTGAAACAGTCTTTTAAAAATTTCTGTTCTATTTTCTGTTGCCACAACCTGACGCTGCAAGAAGAAACCTCTTCCATTCCCAGATGACTACAGGGTATAAGTCCTGGGCCCTCCTGGGAGCTCCACAGGTATCCAGATTTGGGAATTTTTCACCTTAGTATCCTTGCTTCATTATTTCTTAACACATGCATAGTAGGTACATCATTGCCTCACCACTGCTTCTGTGCTCATGTGTCATGAGCATGGACTGACGAGGACAGGTACGTCCTACTAAGCACTCAGCAGCCACCATCGTCGTGTTCGATGGGATATCATCATCAGCAACACCGATGATGTGTTTTTAAGGGGTCTGTCACTTGTCCGTGGCTGAACTGAGGACAGAAATGCAGTGATCAGTGTCACTTACGGCTGTTATTAGGATACTGCTGTCATGCTACCAGTAAGCCATTTCCCCACCCTTCTGAAGCTTCAGTTTACTAAGACCAGCATTTATAAGCATGAGTATATAGTTCTTCCCCTTCTCATATAGAGGGGAAGGATTAAATTCTCCTTTTGCTGTGAAAAGAGAAAACAGGCTGTTTTCTTAAACTCAATAATAAAAAAAGCACTAAGAATGAGGAACATCAAGTCTAGTCTCCTCAATTTCTCTGAAAATCTCCTATGCATGAAGCAGGAGAATAAGCTGAGAGTTTGTTTCTATCCAACTTCTTTCAGCACTTAAGTTTGCACAGCATATATTGCTCTGTGGTGGATATGCCTGCTTATTACTGGATATCTCCTTTCTCCCCAAATATTATAGAAAGCAATAATATAAGCACTAAAAGCATAGCACAACCTAGTCCTATCTGCTACTGGAGAAAAAAAGTTATCGTTGCCCCTAGAGTACAAGCTTTGTCTTGGGGCTGGGATAAGTGGGCTTGAGAGAGCCCTGTTAGAGGAGAAGAAAGGTACAGAAAACAGCTCATGGGCCATATCAGTATCAGAACTGCTAGTACCCAAGTTTGTTTAATATTCTATTCTTTTGTTTTGCTTTGTTTTTTAGCAAGCATAGCTATTTTTTTTTAAATCACACGAATAGAGGGATTGTAGATAATGGGCTCCATTTGGGAAAAGAATCAGTTACTGCTCAAAGTAGGCATGATTATGCACTATTCCAGCAGGTCCCTATTTGGAAAACAAAAAAAAGAAAAAAAAAGTGTGCGCAAGTGCATATACCACAAAAGCATGAGGGTGGAGTCTGGGAATTAGGGCAAGAAGAGAAGGAGATCATGGATGGTTGGCCTTTCTGACTCTAACAGTCGCTTTAAGTCCTAGTTTCTCGTTAATTGACAAAAGGGAGGAGAGCTCGAGGAAGAAGTTGAAGTATCCCATCAGGGTGTCGAGGGGCTCAGCATCCAAAGAAGTCTTCTCTCCTGTAGTGGTGGGGGCAGCTTCTGCTTTGGGCTGGGAAAGAAAGAGTGGCTTAACCCGTGGGATGGCCCAGCAGAGGGTACGACTGCTGAACAGGAGAGACTCTGCCCCTTTCTGACTAACTTTAACATTCTGCTCTGAATATTAGAAAGTACATTTGCAACAGATGTTTCATGGGGCGAAACCTCTTTAATCCCTTCCTTCAGGCTAAATAGCTTTACAAAATCCTCCCCAGAGCTTTGATAACCCAGTAAAAATAACAGCTGAGCTACAGATGATCACTAATCTTGCTGTATGTGTTCGATCACAAAATGGATGGCCAGTAATTTCTCACATGTAAAGGGGTTTTGCTCAGGTATGACATAAGTTGCACTTTTAAAATCTCCTGATACAAATTAAGAAATTATAAGATTGACTGTGCTTGGGTCATCAAACATCAACCACTTTGAATAACAGCAAGATGAAGATAGGATCAACCAGGATAAATTATTTCAAGGCTGGCAAAAGACTGAGTTAATGTGATTTAACAAGCAAAATATTACTTCGCAAGAGTAGAAAAAAAATAATGGCCCCTGTGTCCCAAGTTATATATTCATATTGGGATCTATTTTGAACGGATGCCTCAAGCCCTGAAAGCAACAAGGTCAGACTTAGACCAGCACCGAGAAGTTCAGAAAATCCCAGCCCTGAAAACTGTTAAAAGACATGTAAGCAACTAGAGACATATAATGAGAGATATTATTAACAGTTTTTATTTATCTTGCCATACTGCCTGGAGGCCTAGGTCAGGAATTTCAACCTCCTTTGGGCTGGGCAGTACGCATAAATTAAAGCAGACCTCTTTAAATTAATACAAAATACTATGCTTAGAGACTGTTACATAATAAGAGATATGGTTTCTCTATGCCTCCATCTACGCCTCTGCCATTCAGAACTAAAAAGACCTTAAGCAGAGATTTTTAGATGCAAAATCATCAGCAGCACAAGGTCTGCCAAGAATCAGGTACAGATTAAACCACTGGCTTTAGGCTCCGCAGCTTCTGGAGTCACACAGCCACACCAGCATCTAAATTGTTTCTAGACTTAGATTATTTTTAAAAAGGAACTTCAGCTTTGCCCTTTATTGCATTGAGCTTTGCTGTTCTATGTAGGTCAGTGGCCAGCCTGTTGCAGCAAATGGTCCTTGATCTTGCAGAAGCCGATCTGAAAAGAAAGCAAAGGCTCAAGACTTTGTTGGAGGGATCTTGTTAAGTGGAGCCAAAACCTGTTGGCACAACTATTAATTATAATTTTAATTCCTGGGCTTTTAAAAGGCCAAAGTCAGACATGTGTCTGTTAACACTGCCTGCCTTTTGCAGAATATCTCACTTATCTCAAGGCTTTGTCGTACTCCATATGTCCTGAAGCGTTTGCTTTTGGGATTTTCCAGGGTGGACTGGGAAGACAGTCTGCTCCTGTCTGGCACGTCAGGCTAGAACTGTTGCAGGATAACAAGGCCACCGCCTTTAGCTACTGGCTGTGTGTAGCACTTCTTTGCCTATGGCTTATGGAAATGAATACATTCGGTTTTATTTGGGCAACGATGAAGGGGTTTGATCCTTCTTTACAATGAGGGTGGTGAGACACTGGAACAGGTTGCCCAGAGAGGTGATGGAGGCCCCATCGCTGGAGACATCCAAGGCCAGGCTTGATGAGGCTCTGAGCAACCTGATCTAGTTGAAGATGTCCCTGCTTACTGCAGAGGGGTTGGACCTTTAGAGGTCCCTTCCAACCCTACACATTCTATGATTCTATGATTCCTACGTAGAAAGTATAACTGCTGTCTTGGTTTAATGCCCTGAAAGGTGATCCTCCCCATCCCTGTCTCATCCCCACGCTCTCTAGAAGAGTCCTTTTTTTTTTCTCCCCATCATCTTACGCTGTCTTCCTGGGGGCTGCAGTGATTCCTAGCCCAGCTGCTGACTGTTCCTGGGGTGGAGGAAGATAAGCCCTGGACAACATAGTGTGTAGGGGAGAAAAGGGGTACCCGTTCTCCTGGCAGAGGGTAGGGGATGACAAAGGTGAGGCAGAATCTCTCTGGGGAAGGAGGGGGCAAAGCGCATGGGTGATTCAGATATTTGAGGGAAAGGAATGGATTTGCTAAGTACTGCAGTGCTTCTCAGAAGGTCAGGCACATCAGTACAATGTAGACATATGCGGTAGATTTAAAAATTCCAGCATCCATTGCAATGGGGTATTGCAGACTGAGGCACCATCACCAGCAAAGGAGGACATGAGAAAAGATCTAAACCAAAAGTGGACGTGGTCTCTGCACCTTACCTCGAGGCAATGCAGCAAAAAAGTACTTCCTTATCATTCACAATTTAATCTCTAAATATAGCCATAGGAATCTATTTATTTTCTTTCTTTTATGCTGCTTCTCCCACTGTCTTGATATTTTCCTTTCCTTTGTAAACTCCATCTATTGTTCTCACTTGAGGTCCAGAGCTGATGGCTTGTTTGCTTTCATTGTCGAGTATTGCTTTCTGCTTCACTGCTGTTATCCTTCACTTGTACTTTGAAACAAAGGCACTATGTAAATAGAGAACAAACGATACCCTATAACGAAGCATCTGAGGCTCCTTTGTATGTTATCGTGAATCGTCTTCTATCACCCCATATTGTTGACGAGTTGCAAAACTTAGTTCTCTGCTATCAACTGCAACTGGGGACTCAGCACTTTTTCCAAATTGCTTTGAGGGATTTTCCAAGCAAGAATCTTAATCCCCACATCTTTCTGCCAAGGTCCACATCTTGTCTGATGACGATATATCAGCATTCTTGTAGCCTGGCAGGAGGAGGGCCACCGTTTCTGGTCCCCAAGTGTAGCTGACGTAATGCCGTTTGAAGAGATTGTGTGGTTATAGTGTGACACTTACCAGGTCTGTATGTTCTCCTTTTCTTCTTACATTTTTTTTCATTTCAGTACAGGTGCTTCAGTACTATGTACATTTTCAAAGATGAAAATAAAAATTTCAATGGGAAGTGGGTATTTATTGCAAAACATCTAGACTGATTAGCCCACCCCAGGCAGTACAAAAAAATATTCTGGTTTATTTTTACAATGCTATACAAAGCCCAAGTCTTTGAAAAAAAATGTAAAAGAAATACAGTAATAGGCTCCACAGGACAATAAATATACTAATAATTGATTTATATTTATTTGAAGATGATTCTTCCAAAGAACAGGTAGATTTTAAAAATGGCAGAGGTCACACCAGCGGTTAAAAGCAGCAAGTAGCCACCACTAAACCCTTTGGTTTAAAGGTGACCTCCTCGGGTTACAGAGCAGTCTGTGGATGGGACAGCGAGCAGCGCTGCTGTGTCTCGGTCCAGGCATGGGGCCAGTTCATAGCAGGCTCCGGACATCATCTCACAGGACAGCAGCCTTCCAGCGTGTTTTGTTCTGCTCTGTAGGAGATGGCTCTGCCTGCACTGATTCCTTCTGTAGAAACCATTTCTAAGCACATGTACTGGATGTTTTCATCTCTGAGAGGCAAAGTGGCCAAAATTAAGCTTTACAATCGTAGAAGCCAATGTAGAGCTACCTCCTCTTCCTATTGTCTTGTCCAGACTGTCAAAGCCTCGTCTGTGAGGCGGATGGTGGGGGTGATACTTGTCTTCCCTTCCCGTTCAGGGGTTAGCAGCCTCGCTCAGTGTTTTCTGAAGCACACAGCTATCAGTACCTGCACGCTGCTGTCAGCAACCGCATTCCTGATACCCCAGAAAGCGGATCCAGAGGTCTCCTGGATCTCTCTGAAAAGCCTTTCCCAACTCCTATAGAGGAGAACTGAGTCCAAAAGTAGGATTGCAGGAGGGTGCTGGACTTGCTTGGTGGAGGAAAGCACCACACCCGTTATCCCAGAAGAATTATTAAATGGATATTTAAAGCAGTTGAACTGTCTCTTGAAGAGCCATCCTGTCCTAACCAAAGGTATCAGGAAAATAAAGTTATTTGTCCTTCTGCTTTCATTAGCACTGAGCTCTGCAGAGGACAGGCTGCCCATAAGAGACATCTTTCCTTCATGCTTCTGTAGACAATATCCCACAGAAGGGAAGTTAACATTGCTTCGTTTTTATTGCTCTAAAGCTGGGAGGACTGCAAAGCTGAACCTAAAGCACAGCTTTGTTTGAGCTGAACCCTGCTGCAAACCAGTCCATTAATAAAGTAATTGGGCATAGCCTGAGCAAATTGGAAGCAAACATTGCTTATATTCAGCTCCTAATGTGCTCATTCTCTGAGGGCTGAAAGGCCGAGCTGCCATGCAGCAGTGCGAGACTTGCTAGAAAGGACTACGTTGTGCTGGCTGACCTGCCAGCCAAAATAGCAGCCACCGCTGTCAAGAGGAGGACAGATCTTTTGCTTGATTTTGGGGGACTTAGCAGGAGAGAAAAGCTTCGGCTTGTTATTTACAAAATAAACCACAATGTGGCTTTCCGCCACGAGGCTCCTTCATATTTGGGCAGGAAGAAAACAGGAAGGAAAAGAAGGAGGAAAATGTGGACAACAGGGAAAAGCAAGGACACAGCTCAAATTCAGCTGAGGGAAAATGTCCTTTCCTGCTCATCTGCCTCACCCTGCTGTGCTGCCTTGGCTTTATCCTGCCCTTTGTTATCTTCCCTGCCTCTCCAGAGGCTGTGAGCAAGGGCAGGCTGTCGGCGACGATCTGCTGCTGCCTCGTGACGCGAGAAAGCCAACAGAGCCTTCCTATCCAGAGACTGGTAGGGCAGTACTTGGCTTTGCAGGAATTGCACTTGTCCCTGCCAAAACCAGACTAAAATCCTCCTGCCTCTCAGATGATGGCTGGGAATGATACAGGCCCAAGGAGTGTGGCTTTCAGTAAGGTGGCAGGTGGCTGGGCACCCAGCTCCATGCTCAGATCCCATATTCTGCAGTAGCAAAATCAAGCAGCAGCCCCAAGTTAGCTCTGGAAGATGCTTTCCAGCACCCTGAAACTGCAGCCCTGGGCTCTCCCTTTCTCCCAGCCCTAGCCCCAGGCTGAGCCCCAGGCAAGGCACGCATCTTTGCCTCCGACCACAGGGCCCTCAGAGGACAAACCAAGCATCATCCCTGGTTTACTCGAGATTTATCATTTACTTTAGATCCTTTGCTGCTCCCCTACAGCTGCAGCTCTGGGATTTCTCTTTCTCCCAGCTTTTTCATTTGGGAAGGCAGTGACAGGGAAGAAGAGGTTATTTTTGTCGTGGGATATTGAATATTCATTTCAGACAGCCCTCAGTACCTGCAGAAAGAGTGGCAAAGGGCACAGAGTCTTTGACCTTTTACTTTTTCTGCAGGTTTTACTGTTCAGCCTTTTAAACCCATCAACTTACACTGATGGATATGAAATCTCATGGAGAGTATGGAGAGATGGAACTAGCTGAGGTGAACACAGGTGAGAAACTTAATTCAGAAACACAAAATTGACTTTTGTGGTGGATCAGTGGCTTCTAGAACCTCTTCATCTAAAACTACTTGGTCAAAGCATCAGAGACTTAAATTACAGAGTAGGATTGGGAAATGAGGAGGAAGAAGGGAGTTATAATCACTATGACAAGGATTTAGAGGCACCAAGGGAAAACAAATATTTGGACATTAAAATGTTTCCAAAGCAAACCCATAATCCTGGGATTTCAAGCCTTCATCACATTGAAACCCTTTTAGGTAGCAAGGCTAAAACCGCGGCAGTGACCTGTGCTTGTATGTACATCCTGGAGAGGACGTTCCTGGCTCTCGCAGCACATCTCTGCTCAGCTTTCTTATCCATTTCTTCTCAGGAACCTTTTGTTCTTTCTGAATGCAACAGTCAATAGCTACCTAATACTTTAGAGACCAACTTCTGCCTGTCATAAAACAAAAGAAAATGTTATTGGCAATTACATCTAAATAGGAAGCTATAAAATCACAAGGAAAAAAAATTCAGTGCATTTATTTGGATATAATGAAAAGGTTTATGAGGCAAAATCAAACCTATTTATAGAATATTCTGGTGCCTAGTCCTGCAGCATAATATGGTGTATGTGCCTATTGATCACTTGTTGGAGAGTAGCAGAGCTGTGCCCTTAAAAAAAATAAGAGTTTTCTCTCCCTTCAGACAATGAGCAGCTTCCAGAATGGAGCTGTGACCCAGAGGTTTTCAGGTTGGTACAGGAGTAAAAAAATTATTGACTGGGGAAAAAAAAAAAGGAATGAGTCTGGGGAAGAAAATGGCCTGAAAAAGCTGTACAAAAGCATAGTCAATTAGCTGCTGGAATGACTAATTTGCAGGTGGGTGGATCTGCGCAGACTGCAGAACCTTGTGTTGAGCCCCAGGGCTCTGGTCCCAGCACCTGGGAAGGGTATCTCAGAAAGGGACCCAAAAGTGTGAGTCCATCCGTTGGGGAGCTGCATCACACAGGCAGCAGGTGATGTCCCAGAAGACACCGAGCAAGCTCCAGACCTCCCTCCAAAAGGGAACCCTCTTTAGCCAAACAGATATCTTGATCATTCCTTTCAGGTATCTGAGCAGGAGTTAGCTTTTTTTTCATTTAAGAGCTTTGCTGAGCGCTGCTGAGTGGTCAGGGTGGGAGAGACGTGCTGGCAGGACTTTGACTCTGCTGCTGGCAGGCTGAGCATCACCCACTGTTTTACACACTTTTATAGGGCTGACTGGCTGCTCGGAGCAGAACGAGGAGGAGGAGGGGATGCTCCCTTCCATCCTCTGCTGCGACCTTTTCAGCCTGTTGCAGAGAACGTGGTCCAAGAGAGAGGACCGGAGCAGCGACCATAGCTCTACCGTTCAATAGGTTGGGAACTTACCTGGCAAAGTGTATCTTTTCAGTTATACCGGCTGTGTGTTTTGCATTAAGTAGTTATTGATTAAAGTACAGAATTCGCCCTTACAGGGTATCTGGGACACAGACACTTGTGCGGCTGACTGTATACTCCATCTACAAGGCTACAGAGACGTGCTGCTTCTCACGTGCCCTTTTCCAGGCCTCCTCAGCCTTGCCGGTCTCTGATGCGCTGGAGGGAGCAGGGGGCAGGTGCCCTGGGCCTCCTGCCGCCCTGGCTCCTGCTGTTTAGTGCACTCAGCTGGCATGTGTGGGTTTCAGCCAAGGAAAGGTTTGAACGCAATTTCCCAGCTCCTACAGGAGCATTTCACGGTGAGGCTGTTACATAAAAGATAGGTAACATCGCCTCCTCCTCCTCTACCCACCTCTTATAAGGAAACCAGCAGCTAAAACGTATTTTGCAAAGAGCTTGATCTTGGCACTGGAGGTCAAGTGTTGAAGCAAATCAAATGTTGCTAGCACGGGATGCTCGGAGGCTCTGGGGAGAGAAATGTCCAGTTTCCAGCCCCAAATGGGGTTTACTGGGGAGATAAATTCTATGCTTGACTGGGTGAATTATTTTTTTTCCATGAGCCCCAGTGAACTTGAAGCTAAAATAATGAGGAACCTTCCTAGGTAAAACCACAACATAAGTGACCACAAGTGACTTCAGGGTTAGGTACAATATTACACCTATTTTCTCCCGTATATACATTCAGAAAAGAGATTTCAATATGTCATTTTAAAAACTGAAGGGCCTTGACTGTACCCCACCAAATTTCAAAATGGCACCTATAGATACTAGAATAGCTTCATCTATAGAAGGTATCTACTGTTAAATCAAATTTATATTTTCTTCTGTATAAGATAACAAAACCACCTATTGGCTGGTTTGCTGCTTAGCTGACTTTCTGACCTCTGCCTTTAAGACTTGCCTAATTTGAAACTCATCACAGATGATGATTTCCGAATTTGCTAGTAATATCTTTTCCCGTATCCTGTTTACTGTTAACATAAGTCAACATGTCCTGCCTACAACTGTTAGCTCATATTTGCTGAGCTGCTCTTTATGCTGTCTTTTGCTTTCTCTTACATCTGCCTTATACTGTTTCTTAAACTATCTCATTCTACGCAATACACTTTGGCCTAAGAGCTGGGATTAAATGACAGGTATAAAACCAAGTCTAGCATGTCTGCAACTTCAACCTTGAATGACTAAAGTTTATCCAGGGAAGGAAATACACAGTATATTTGGGGTAAACTGTGGATTCATAGCAAAAATTAATAATACTGGGGAAAAAAATTAGTGGATTGAAAGGTATTAAAGCGACTCGGCTGAAATGCTTTTAGGTTAAATAATATATTCTGAAAAGTCACTTTTGTTCTATGATAAGGTGGGAGCTATATGTTAATTTCTTTTATTCCTGGATCATTTTCTCTCTGAGGTGTCATCAGTTGAATTTTCAGTACTACATTGAAATGAATATTCATCACTGAGTTACAGCTTTTGAAAGATCTGCAGGGAAAAATTAAAAAAAATCCCAAACCCAACCCCTTTTCTTCCCCTTCTTTCTGCAGCTCTGAACATGCACAGCTCCCTCTGGTTAGCAAAGCAGCACGCAGCATCTGTGTGCTCCTGGGCACAGTCCTTGGGATCTCCAGGTGTCCCACTGGGACAGGTACCACTGGGACTGGGGGGCCTAAGGAGAGTGAAACGCAAGCGTAAGAGTTTGCAGCGCTGGGCCCTGCAGGAACAACGAGAAAAATAACATCCCACTCGTTTCATAGCACGCTTGAGCTGGTGGTGAGAGGGATGGCTCAGGTATTCCTTCATGGGAGCAAGGGTGCTTCAGCTCATCACAGGTGGTTGGTGCTCATTTTTCGGCAGTGGAATAGTTACAAAGCAGCTTCAGGCTGCTGAGAGCAGAACTGCAGGTAAGCAGAGCAAACCACGTCTTCAAATGCCCTACAAGCACAGATAAAACCTGCGCAAAATCAGGAAAACGGGCAAAATGGCATTAGAGAGTGAGTGAAATTGTGTAGGTATCGGACACCGGTGGCAGGAAGTTTAGGAAATAAGAGTGAAATATGTGATAAATTACAGTATTGCTCACAATGATATACAGCTCTCACTGCCGAACAGCGTGGTTTAAAAATCCGACAGATAAAATGGAGTAATAAGGTGAATCCCTTGGCTGACAAGACAGGAGCTTTTAACCAACAAGCTCTTTAAAAGATGTGTTTTAAAAGCGATCACAATGGGGTGTAGAATGATACTGCAGTAAATTGCACAAGGGATTTGCAATTTACAAAGAAGGGGAAACAACTTTCACAAGGGTGAGACTGGGATGCTGCAGCTAAACCCTACCGAAAGCCCAAGAGATGGAGCCTCTGCGTGGCCCTCGGCTCCTGCTGCTTCCGCTGCGATCAGTGAAACGCTCTCGATGGGACATAGAGTGTTTGTGTAGAAATAAGATTGCCATGATGTTAAGAACACTTCTGAATATTTAAAATCTTAACACGAATTCTTTACATTCTGTCTCAATAATGATACATGGAATTTTGGGCTCAGTGGGTAATAAGGCTGCATTTAGTGCCACACAGTGGTAAAAAAAATAATTTCAGTGAGGGTGGATATTATGAAGCACCGCAGAGGAAACATTTTAGATGCTAATGCTAAACTTGGAAAAGCAAAAAATGCATTTAAAAAAAATGAGGGTACACCAATCAGTTGGTGATAGGTATCACCTAAATTTCCTCACCCAAGGATGGTTTATACCACTAGCTGTCTAGATACACAATATATGAAATTTGTAATTTGTAATCTGTAATTTATAATCAGCTTCCTTTGCAATAAGGAGGGCGCTTTGCTCATTTATAGCCCTGACAAAATAGTGAGGGGTGTGATATGGGAACGTGCCAGCCCTTGCAGGTGATGAGCTGCACAGCAGCCATCGGGCAGGGACATATGGGATTAGAGCTGTAAATGTATCTCAAACAACTGAAATAATATGGAGTAGTCTCTGAAAAAAAGGCTAATTTGGGATCCCTGGATTGGGAAGACTTTTGCGCATTTCCATAATTAGTAGTTTTCTTGCTCCGGTAGCGCAGAGAAATATTTCTGTTGCCAATAAAGCAAGTAATGTTACTTCTGCAAGTGTAATGTATGTGATGCAATTTATTTCTGGCCATCCAGGAGCTCAGCAACCCTCTGAGTGTTGTTCAGCATGATTTTGTGCCACACTGTTACGCCGCAAGGATCTGGGGGCAAGAAGGCAGACCCCTGCTCAAAATGGTCTGTTGCACCAGGTCGGTCAGTAGCAGTGCTGGAATGGTGGTGACACAGCCTTGCTGTCCCTTTTGGCAGGGACAGTCCTGCTCACACATGCAGGCAGACACACAGCCACACGCTTTCTCTTTTTCGAGCAGTCTCTTGCACGCAGGTACTGGTTTATGAAGTCTGTTAGAGAATGAGGAATAACTGATCATTAGTTTCTTGTTGTATGGCTACGCTAAGCTGGGAATCTGTTCTCAGCAAGGTGCCAGGGAGAAATCGTGAATGTAGGCAGCACTTGCTAGTTTTTGATTGCATATTAAGTATGGGGTCTATTGATTTCTATGAAAATGAACCTCATGAAGTTCAACCAGGCCAAGTGCAAGGTCCTGCACCTGGGCCATGGCAATCCCAGGCACAAATACAGGTTGGGCGGAGAATGGCTTGAGAGCAGCCCTGAGGAGAAGGACTTGAGGGTGCTGGTGGACAAGAAGCTCAACATGAGCTGGCAATGTGCACTTGCAGCCCAGAAAGCCAACCGCATCCTGGGCTGCACCAACAGAAGTATGGCCAGCAGATCAAGGGAGGTGATTCTGCCCCTCTACTCCACTCTGGTGAGACCCCACCTGGAGTGCTGCGTCCAGCTCTGGGGTCCTCAGCACAAGAAGGACATGGACCTGTTGGAAGGGGTCCAGCAGAGGACCACGAAGATGATCAGAGGGCTGGAGCACCTCTGCTATGAGGACAGGCTGAGAGAGCTGGCGTTGTTCAGCCTCGAGAAGAGAAGGCTCCAAGGAGAACTCATGGCAGCCTTCCAGTACCTAAAGGGGGCCTACAGGAAAGTCGGAGAGGGACTCTCTGTCAGGGAGTGTAATGATAGGACGAGGGGGAATGGTTTCAAACTGAAAGAAGGTAGATTTAGATTGTATACTAGGAAGAAATTCTTTACTGTGAGGGTGGTGAGACACTGGAACAGGTTGCCCAGGGAAGCTGTGGATGCCCCATCCCTGGAAGTGTTCAAGGCCAGGCTGGATGAGGCTTTGAGAAGCCTGGTCTAGTGGGAGGTGTCCCTGCCCATGACAGAGGGGTTGGAACTAGATGATCTTTAAGGTCCCTTCCAACCCAAACCATTCTATGATTCTATGATTTAACCATGGCCACAGGCTAAGAGTAGCCATTGCAGCGCCAGTTCCAGCTGCATCAGTGAGATGCTCCCATTCGTAGCCATCGTGGCTCTGATGCTTCTTGGGTGGGGGATCCCTCTGTGTGCGTCTGGGCCACGTACAGTGCTGGTAGGTACGCCAGTCACATGTAGCGTGAGGGGGATGCGGGACTCTGAGGTCTTACCGGGGTTGGACAGCTCTGGTGGGGCCAGAGCAACCATCACCAAGGGAAGCCCAGCCCCTGGATCGCGCTGGCGTGATGTGACCCAACAGTGGCAGGCCAGAGAGGAGAAGAGCCTTTCCCGAAGCAGCCGGCTGTCACAGCCATTAAAGGGCCTTGGGACACTGTGCCCGATATTAGGAAAAAAGTTTGAAGTGGTATTTAGTCCATTTAGTCAGTACAGCCAAACCAAGGAACAAAATATGGCTAAATGAAAGGACAGCTGTAACGCTTAAAACATGCTGAAATAATCAAATAGGCCCCAAAAGATGAAGATTCATCTTGAAAAAAGATGAATACACTTAAACATATGTATGCTTATACATGGTTATGAATGCGTCAAACATGTGGCTTAACTTCAGAAGTGGGAAATGCAGGAAAACAGCTCCAGGTATGCGACTTGACCAGTTAGCTCAGCGTACCGGGCTTCAGCTGGGAGAGGAAAATGTTTTTGCAGTCAAAGCAGCGCTCTGCAGCTACCGAGCTCTTGTTCCTATGTCTGCTGCGCGGCGTGATCTCCAGCCAGAGCTGCTACGCTGCGCAAAACCATGGTGCAGCTGCACAGGGAGTTGCAGCACCTCTACCTGCACAGCACGTTTGCACGTGCAGTCAGACAGGGAATGACTTGGCTCTTGGCATCAGATGTGAATAGCACCAAAAAGGACCCTTCTGAAGATAAAGGAACTAAAACTGATGTTTATTGAAGTTTGCACTGGGATGCTCACCTGCAAAGTGCTCCAAAATTCTATTTGGTTCGGTCTCGCTTCAGCTGCAGAGTCACAGCTGACGTCTGCTGCCTGCTCCACTGAAAGCAAACTCTTCCACTTCTCCGCACAGACATGTTTCAGGTAAAGAAGCAAGAACTGCTGTCATTAGTCTTGCTTCATGCAGAAGTACTATGGCATGCTGTTTGGGGGCTATTTCAATTTATTTAAAATAAAATGGTTACAGCGTGCAACCCAATGTTGCCAATGGTATAGTAATATTGTATTGGTAGAGAAGCCTTATCATGTTATAGGAAGTAAATCCATGTGAGGTGGGTCACCAGCACATAAAATTGCACAGAATCCTCCACGCTGCAAAAAAAGATAGGCTAGTTTTGTTTTGTTTTTATTTAACTAAGAAGGAGCCTTCATGGCAGACCTGCAACAACCCCACAGCCATGGGTACCAAACAGGCTCCAAGGCAGCCCCCGTGAGACCCGTCCCGTGCAGCCGGGGTGGCACATGTGAAGATTTAGGCTGCAGTCTCCATCAGCTGAAGCTTGGCAGGCTGCACCCCAGAGATGCTGCTGTAGAAAAGCAGCCTCCAGCTGACTCATGGCTCCAGCCCTTGCACGGCCTCCGCGCTGGGATGAAAATTGAGCCTTTTGGCCAAGAACAAAATTTTAAAAAGCAGCAAAAGAGAGAAAATATTCAGTGAGAGCTAGTGGGAGCCGTTAAACCCAGGCTCTTCCACAAAGGAGCAGAAATTAACATTCGAGACAGGGAAGGAAGCACAGTGGGATTTATTTTTACAGCCCAGCATGCTTGTAAACTGCATGGCGGTACATGGAAGAAGTGAAGGGATCCATATTACTAGCATATGGAGCACAGGCAAAGACGGCTTCTTGTGAGCAGTTTGACAATTAATTGGCTGCTTTCTGCTCAAAATATTTGTGACAGTAGCAAGTCAGAGATGCCACGAAGATGACAAATTCTTTGAAGTCTACTTGGGAGTCGCCGTTTTCATCCAGGTTCTTGAAGACTTTATCAATGGCGTCCTTGTCCTTCCCTGACTGCAAAAGAAAAGGAGCAGGTTGAGGTGAGAGGTGGCACAAACCCTAACGCGGCGTTGTAACTACCTGTACCCCCAAAACAAGGGCGCTGGTTGGGCTCCGGGCCCTTGCCAAGGCATATGGGGGGGCAGCCGGGGCTGACACCAGTTTGGGCACATTGTACCTTTCCATGGAGGCGTGATGGAGGTGTGATGGTTCCTGCATGCAGCCTTGCCATAGGCCTACCTGGAGTGTCGATATATCATGTTTTCTGCTAGTGAGACCTTTTTTTGTAATTCTCTTTGATTGTTTCATGCATCATATCTCTGGGTATAAAGCCATGAGTTCCTTTGCACCATGTTTGGCTGAGATCACTGCTCAGCACCCAGCACGGGATGAAGGTCACATCCCCGGGGAGCCGTACCTCTGCCTGCCCATCTTGGCCAGAGCCGCACATTTCCTCCTCCAGCTGCCTGAAAATGACATCATTCCTGCAGGAATTCGGGCCACTGCTGGGGTCAGGCCCAGGCACGTGGGGAACAGGCAGAGGTCGGGGGGCTCTGGGTGATGGTGGGGGCAAGAGTGAATCCCGGCATCCTCATGGCATGGGCGCAGACCTGCATCTTCCCACCCTCTCCGTAGCAGGAGTGACCACATTGCACCTCTGAAAGTGTATGCTCCCGTGTTTATTACACCTGAGAGCTGTGGTCACCGGCATGAAGAGGCATGTTTTCTACATTTAAAACAACACTTATGGTGGCTAAGTTGTGTAATGCAAAGCCTGGAGGATGTTACCCAGCTGAACTAAATGCCGTGCGTTCCCCATCCGCTCCGTGGAATGGCTGGGCTGGAGCTCGGGCGGTTTGCAGTTCTGCAAAATGCTGCGTTCCTGGGGCAAATGTCAGATTTAAACTTCATTAAGCACCACCACCCCAGCAAAGATGCAAACGGCCTCAAAAGTGCTTTGGGTGCTCCCTCTGGTCTTGGTGCCCGGCATAAGCTGCTCACAGGAGCTGGCGTCCTGGAAGGCACCTCCTGAAGCAACCCTGATGCTGAGCTTGAGCTACGGCAGCAAAAAATATCACAAAATCTTTTTCTTTCTAAGTTGCCATAATTCTGATGGGCTGACTCAAGTCCATCTCAAGGCTGAAGTTAAGTGAGGCACCATCCAAGTAAAAAGAGATTTCTTTTTTTTTTTTTAATCTTTCCAAAATAAATAAAAAAGAAAGGTTATTTTCCTAAAGTAGCTTACAGGAGGGCTTTTTGGCTTGAGTCCCGGCACTGATTAACTATGGTGATTTTAGAAAACGCAATTTTATAAATAAACAACGGATGGCAGTAGAGATCTATCTAATGTAGGAAACAACCGCGTGGATTTTGTTGAAGCTAAACAAAACACAAATCCGATATTATACTAGGAAGAAATTATATAAACTTTTGGAAAATTTCCAGGACTTTAAAATAATGACTACCTTAACTGAAATCTGATGGCACCTCTTGATCATGGTCTAATCAACTACATTTCTCATTCTGTAATTTCATGTTTCACTTTAAATATATGCCCTTTTAAAATCACTAAAAATTGAACGAGTTCCCTAGATTTGACTGATGAACGTGTCTTGAAGGTTTTATTTCTTTGCAAATTACAATCAGTTTTAGTTTTATAAGCGAATATTTTAAGTTTAGTGAAAGATATGAACTAGTCCTCTGAATTACTTTGAAACGTGGGAATTATTTTTTGCGAACTCTGAGTCCAGGCCTTCAGTGCTGTGGTATGGATTTATTGCTGCCTCTGACTGATTCAAGACCTTTCCAGGTAGTTGTGAGCTGTGTCAGGTATAACCAGTTCTAAGACCAGAAATATATATGAATATTTAAAAGACTCTGTTTCCCAGAACATTCTTGCAACTAAAAAAAAATATTGATATGTCAGTAAAGGGCAGGTAAAAGTTTCTTTTCTGAAGCCAAACTTATTTTCTTGCTTTTGTTTTTTTTTTGTTTTTTTTTTTTTTTTGTAGTCTGCAACACAGGACATTGTTGATTTAAATTTATTGTAAGTACTGGCATAAAGTGTTATTTTGTGGTTTGTTTTTTTTCTAGAATAGGTAAAATGGGAAGAGAAATGGAGACTAGAACATAAGAGGACATTCAGTTAATTATCTCCCTGGAAAATACCATTTTCCCCATCAGTTTCAGGAAATAAGTAGAACCAGTAAGAGTGACTATGGGGGCCTAGAAAAGGTGGTGCCTGGCCAGTAATCGTAGACAGGAACGACCTTTGAGCATCGCCCCATTTGGTAGTTGTCTAGCGCAGCAGCTACCCAAGTTTTTTTACACCAAATGTCAAGTTTCTGGGGGATTTCCATGCCCTGTTAGAATTGCCGTTTTGTTGTTGGTTTTGGGTTTTTTTATGTGTAGGTGTTACAGGTAACGTAGAACTCCATGACCAGGAACAGGATGGTTCCTCTGACACTGTTGGGTCACAACCACTGATCTCTCTTCCAGAGATTTTTTCAGAGACATTTTAATCTATCCTCCCAGAGCCATCGAGGTTCTTACTCTGAATATTGCATCTGTGTTTCGTTTGTGAGTCATAAATCCAGCAGGCCTGGATTTCATACGGTGATTTCATATAGCTTGCATGGAAAGATACTAAATTGTATCAAGTACCCTGGCTGCAGTGCCCTGAAATAATTGTTAAGAAACTGAATTATGCTGGAGACAAAAAGTGGTAGCCACATTTGGAACATGTGGTTCTAGGCTTTTGCAATTAAGACTAATAACTGTAGGGACAGATAAACATTACTCTTGTGTGGAAAGAACAAGACATTTAAAAGTGTCTTCCGGATTTTTAGTGAAGGGAAGCAAATAAAAAACAGTTGAAAATTAAAAGCATTTTGTCTCCCAGGCAGCTAGAGCTTTTCGCTATAATATATTAAGCATTTTGAATACCTACGAAGAGAAATTTTTTATATATATATATAAAAATAAAACCGACTTAAATGCACATGATGATTACATACAAATCTATGTTGTAAAATACTTTTTCAAATCTTTCTTTTACTATTAAAGACAAATGCAAAACAGTTTGCTCTGAGTTCATCTGTTGTTCTTGTTTATGCATCATTTTGCTGAGCATACTGAGTATGTAGTATAAATACCTAGAGAAAGTAAGTGTATAAATATTTAGAGAGATTCCCCATCTGCAATCAAGATCTTCGATTGTTGACAACATAAGTACCTTCACAGCCGTTGTGACATGAGATGAGCTTATAAATCCAGGGATAAACAGAAGAAGTAGGTGAGTTCTGAAGATGAAACCCGGTCTATTTCAAAGCCATTGTCCTGATAACTCGAGTGATGAATTTAGTAACCAGGGAATGGCCCTGAGCATTAGAATCAGTTTTACACAGTATGTGCAAAGACTTTTTTTTGGAAATTTTTTCTACAAACCGTTGCATATTTCTGGGTGTAATTTCCCCTGTAATGTACTAAAAGCTATGTCTGCAGGCAGCCCTTCCACCTGCTACATAGCAATGATGCCGTGCTGTTCTCTTACCGAGAGGAAGTTTGGGAGCTCTTTTTCCAGGAGCGTCTTTAGTTCTGCTTTGGTGAGGGTTTGCCTGTTGCCATCAGTCTTCGCGTACTTGTCAAAGACCGCAATGGTCATTCCCATCGCAGTTTCCAGCTGAGACATGTTGCTGCTAGAGTCTGGCTTTCTTCTGAACAGGAACAGCCTCAGGGCTCTCGCAGGGGACGGAGACTGCTCTTATTCTGGGGTTCTTTATGCAACTGTCCCATCCAATCAATGGTGGCACACCAGAGGGATGGTCATCCCTTAGCAAACATCCGTATCTAAGCACTGATTGGAGCACACACCTCTGTGCTAACTGCTATTCAAGATTCAGGCTTTATCACCCTGGTGTGGCTGGTACAACCAGTTGCTCACCAGTAGAAACCAGCCTCTCCTTCAAGATACACAGTGTGACTAACAAACGAAAATCAGATTTTGGTACTGTTTGCTCGAGAATGAGATTTGTTCCTTCAGATAACCCCATCTGAGCAGAGGGCCAATAGCCCAGTTTCACCAGAGTATATGCTAGCCTGCTCAGGAGGAAGAGGAGCATCTCACTTCTTCACTACCATAGTTAGGGGCTCTGTGAGGTGCTGACTGTGCTCAGACAAGACTCTCCTCTCTGCCATGCAGAGGACCTTGTTGCACACCTGATGGTTCACTAGCACACCTTGGGGGTGACATTCACTGGATCAAAAGTAGAGGTCTGTGATGCAGATAGCTAACTTGGTTCCCCTGGGCTTGCACTCAGGCCAGAGTGGATGTCTGAAACAGGTCTGCTGAATCAACATCTCTCCAGGGCCAGGAGTTCTCCTTTAGGAACCTTGCAGAGGTGCTCCACAAAGAACTTGCTCAGATGGGGATATTTGAAGGAATAAATCTGATACTTCAGCAAACAGCCAGTATCAAAATCCATCTGCAGTGAAATAACTTGTTATTGACCTTATGCAGCATCAAACCTTGCAATAAAATGGACTGTGCTGAAAAAAAAGATCACTTTGAAGTCCTGTGGTCCTCTGTGACTTATGGTGAACTTTGTGATTAGCTTGAAAACTGTGGTCCCCCATCATTAAAACGCCAAACACACTGGACTCACGTTTACATACAACAGAGCTTTTTGAGGGTCTGTGCTGGGAGCTGAGCGGTACATGGACACTGTTAGCTCAGGTGGTGGAAGCTTATCAGCTACAGCTACACTGAGTTTTGAACAAGTAAAATTTTCTGGACAAGCAGCAAGGTAACTTGGCCTCCGTCAAACTCCAGGTGGCTATGCTAGACCTGGAGGAACTTATTTCAGGTGAGTTACATCTACACTAGAGTCTGCAGATTGGACACGCTGTGAGCAAACTATTTGGGGGAACCTATCAAAACTAGGGCATCATGCATGAATAATGCTGATGGATCCAAGGGTGCAGTGTTCTCTGTAGAAGACCCTGACTATGGATTCCACAAATTAAACCCAAGTTTGGATGTCTTTGGACATAGAATCATAGAATGGTTCGGGTTAGAATGGACCTTAAAGACCATCTAGTTCCAACCCCCCTGCCATGGGCAGGGACACCTCCCACTAGACCAGGCTGCTCAAAGCCTCATCCAGCCTGTCCTTCAACACTTTCAGGGATGGGGCATCCACAACTTCTGGGCAACCTGTTCTAGTGCCTCACCACCCTCACAGTAAAGAATTTATTCCTAATATCTAATCTAAATCTCCCGTCTTTCAGTTTAAAACTGTTACCCCTTGTCCTATCGCTCCACTCCCTGATAAAGAGTCCCTCCCCATCTTTCCTGTAGGCCCCCTTTAGGTACTGGAAGGCTGCTATAAGGTCTCCCCAGAAAACACTCTTGAAGACAATTTTCCACTCATGTTATGCTATAGAGAAATTAGCAAAAAATGGTTTTTAATTGAGAAAAAAATTAAAAATTAAATTCCTTTCTCACAGATGTCTATAGCCACCTATTCCCCAGGCAAAATCTGTAACATCTATAACACCTCAGAGCAAGACTACACACCACAAGTACAGGAAATCTAGTACCTTTCTGAAACAAAAGACCCATGATTTTCCATCTTACATTCTCCAGCAAGGGATTTTGCATTTCCTAGAAAATCAGTGACACATCTCAGGCTGTAAGCTTTATTCAAACTGTTCATCAGAACTATTTGTTCCTGTGACTTCAACCTCATGACATAATTGCAACTGACTTGCATTAAGTGGGTAAGGGTTTTAAGTAAGGTTTGAAGTTTTCACGTTAAAGTGCATGTTGAAACCTGTATGGTTCCTTTAGAAAAAGGAATGTGAAGAAGGCAAATAAGTGGCCCTTGTTAGCTATGAATATCACCTGATGTTTCCATACAAACACAACGTTAGTCAGTCGCTGGTGTGTCAAGTACCACGACCTTTTCTTTTCTGTAACATGAATATTAAACATGGCCATTAAAGAAAAAGAAATTCCTCCCTCTAAAGGAAAACTTAACAAAATAAAATGTCTACTTCACGCATTCTCAGAACTCTGAATCATGAACATCAGTGTTAGTTACACAGAAAAAGGAACAAAAGTGCCCTGAAAAGGCAGAGGGGAAGACCATCAGCTTCAGTCAACAGGATATGTCAGTATGTCCACACCTTTGCCACATAACCTGGCAGAAAAGGTGTCCTCATTCTTGACCCATTTTCCTTTGCAAAAAAAAATTTTGAGAAGATGGCTCCAAAAGTGCTAAAACAGAAAATAAACCAGAGGGCTTGAATTTCTACAAGGTGAAAGGTCACCATAGTAGCACTGCCTGCTTGTCTTTTTTTTTTTTTTTTAAAGGGTCATATTTGTATTCATGCATGTGCACACATCAGTACTGCTCAGACTTTTCAAATCACACTTGCTGTATTGTTTAAATATTTTCTTACAATTTGTTTTTCGTTAAAAATAGCAGTCCTGTGTACAAGGCACAGACTGTTACAACTGTTTGCAAAACTAAAGCAGAGTACAAATAGGATGCTCGCGCAGGAAAGCAAGCAGTGTTTTGATGCCAACCCATCTGGCCAGCTCTCCAGTGAGATAAGCCATTATCTGTGGGCTTGCTTAAATTTTATATTATTGTTTTAATGTAAACAATATTCATTATTTGCTTCTTTCAGGTTTCTTTCTTCAAAGAATAGTATAAGCAACAGCTTGGATGAGTATTTATTGAGGGTTTATACAGAATTAGGTTTTGCTGTTCCTAACTTGGGCCGTAAGTTTATATTATTTATGTGATACAAATGTTGACTGTCACACACAATTTTCAAACCCCATTCAGATGTACTCAAATTTTATGGCATTTGGCCAGATGTTCAGGCTTACGTGAGATTTGTGTGACCTTGTGCTGATTTTCTCTTAGAGAAGAAATTTTATCCTATGCTCTTTGCAGCACGGTCCATTTTGGAGACGTCTGAATAAATACATTTATCAGCTCTACTCTAAAGAGCCATTTGTGTCACAGCCAGATGAATAACTGAAACGTTAAACTTCTATTAGAGATTATCATCCCTTAAAGTTTATTCCAAAAGGTGCAGGAAGTTACGTGAGAAGGACCTTTTGGCAATTTCCACAAATCTGTTATGTATCTGAATAGAAGCAGCAGGGGAGGAAGAAAACAGAACCTGAAATGATGAATTCACTGTTTTTCTTAAGTTGTATCTTGGCAGAAGTATGAAAAGCACTTTTTTTCTCTTAGCAAGAGGATAACATCTGAACCATAAACAAGCATTGCATGTTCCACACTGAGACAAAATTATCAAAACCCTCAAATTTTCCAGTGTCCTGGATTCTGTGTTGAACTTAAGAGTATCAACACACTTCATTTACTAAAAAGCAAGGTTTTCCTTTGCACTGCTTCTGAAAACTTGCTCTAAGTCTGGTTAATAGTTTTTAAAGGTCATTTCATTTCCGGAATGCGTGGTAAATTTATTTATGTCTAGTGATTAAACGATGCAATTACTATGTTGTTTTGCAAAACACAGTTAGAAAGATTAGCCTAAACAGGCACTGATGAGGCATAGACGGAAGAGGAGTTCGTATAAGCACAGCGTGATGTTCCGTGACACTGTATAGGTTCTGTAAATTCTATACATATAGGTTTTCATTATTTGATTATCGTTTACTTCTCAAAATGTCCTCCAAATGTATTTCACAAATGCAATTAATAAGCTCACTTACTGTTTAAGTGAAGTTTAAAGGCAGGTAAAATGGGGAAGACCAAGGTCAACTAACTGGCTGTGTGACTTTCCGAGTTGAGAGCTGGGGCAATAACACTGTCGTCTGGCAAAGCTGCACCACGGGAAACATACTTTCATCATTGCATATTGACTCTACTCAAACACATTTATTAGTGCATTAAACATAGCCATATTAGACTGCAAAATCAATGAATATATTACAGCCAATAAATTAATATTTGCAGTGTAAATACTTCTGCCTAGTTTTCAATCCTTGATTGAATAATTTCCTGGATGCTGATCTTTACTGGGTTTTTTTATACTTCAGTTTTAAGGTTCATGATATTAAGGCTTCCAAGACTACTCTTGTTTTTTATTGTAATGACAGAAAGAGAGGTCACACCCTAAGGCAACTGAATATTGTCCACTCAAGTGCTTTAGTCATGATTTGTCAGTACCATGATTCCTCCGCTGGTCTCACACAGGCAGTCCAATTGTCATTTGCTCTACCTTAATGCTTGTAAAACCCTACTCAAACATAGGGTCATCGTGCTGAGCTGTGGTCGCCATTGTAAAAAGTTGTTCTATGGCATGGTCAGAAAGAATAGACAAAGAAGACAAAGAAGAAAAAGACAAAGACAAAAAGAAAAAGAAAGAAAAAAAGAAAAGAAAAGGAAAATAAATGAGCTGTGAGAGGGTAAGTTTGTTTTGTAAACTTTAAAACAGACTGAGCGAACCTTTTAAAGGAAGTTCCTATTTGTTAGAGAGCGATAAAGACACACAAGAATGACTGAGTCAATTCCAAGAAAGCTTTCAAAAGACTTTCACATTCAAAGAATATTTTGGCCGTGTTAAGTTCTCATGAACTAAACAATACTATTTCTCTTATATTGTACAAAAACATTTTCTCCGAGGGAAGGAATCCCAAAGAGAAAGTGTCCTCCTGTTGAGTGTCTGTGCGGGCAACACATCAAGAAAAAGCTTTTGCATCCCATATAATTTTTTATTTTCATTTTAAAATACTAATTTGTGCATACATTGAAGAAATGAGAAGGGCTGACCTGCTATCATAGAACTGTGTGTGAAGTCAGGTGACACCCGTATACACTGTGAGGAAGATTTCCGAGGCAATTTGATGGAGTGGAAGTTCTCCAGGCACTCACATTTCGCAGAGCTGGCTGCTTCTGGTTTCCAGAAAGTAACGACGGGGCATAGCGCAACTGATAAGAAGACGTAGGCATTTTTCAGTAGGCAAACACTGACACCGTTCTGTCTTTGTTAACGGGGCAGCAAATGAGCATGCCAGGCTCTGAAACACCGACAGGTGGGGTGGGAAATGTGAACCAGAGCGTGCTTTTGTAACAGACAATTTGACTTTAGGTTTTGCTTATCAGGAAGCGAGAAGACCTTCAGCAAACAGGGAAATAAAAACCAGACCTGTACAGAACTGGGAGAGTCCTTGACTTGGAGGGGTAGGTCCCAACCATGAACAGACTCTTACCTAAACCCCTAGGATGCTTCGGTGTGTTGAGGAAACGTGGTCATGGATATAAACACAGGACTTGCATTAGTTTGCCCCCAAATTATCTTTTAAATCTGTTTAAATCTATCTAGATGGACTACCTACTATTTAATAGAGTAGCCATTTGTGTGATGATTACTGGTTACAGTGTCTTGGAAATGGCCCGTGTCTGTCTGAGGTCCTCACACTCAGCACATGGGCCCAACGCTCACACAACTTTGCTACCACACTGCAGATCTGAAAGCGAGTTGAGAAACCAGTTGTTATTCTTTCTACACAGAGGCAGTCGGCTCATATTTTCCCCGCAGAGCTTAAATGAAATGGTAGCTACTCTTTCCATTTCCTTTCTTGCTCAATAGCAGTCCCTGTTTAGATTAGACCTAGAGTCTTTAGGTTAAGCTTAGACTGTATTTAAAAAGAAACTTCAAAGGAAAAATTGTATTTAATCTGGTACAGCTGCTAATCTGAGAAAGGAGAGTTATTCTATTCGAGCAAACCCAACCAGCCCACTGATATTTTTGGAGTGTCTGTCACCTTTAACACCTGGCCTTTTTCTGCTGTCTCCATTAGAGATGTTTATCTTGGTTTTCCTCTTTACAGAATGAAAAAACTATAAAGTAAAAAAGGGAGCAATACCTATTACTTGCTGTCATGGTTTATTTCCATGGCAGTTTCAGAAGCCCCAACTGCGAACTGCAACCCTGTTATACCTGGCAATGTACAGATACAGCACCTCTGGCTCATGGAACCGGTCATTCAGCAAGTAACAGAACATAGAGCATTTCAGAGCAGATGTACGTGACAGACCCAATTCCTTGTTATTATTTGAACCCTTACGTTGTTTAGTTATATCTCTAACCTCTGACTGTCTTTAGTCTGCTAATAACGTGACACACTCCCTCTCTACCTTGTCCTTTTTATACTCCTTGACCTCTGTGGAGTTGAATACTTCCTGAGACACAGTTATGAAGTAAATTTGATAAGAGCAGCTCTGGTTGTATAAGATGTTGCTGCATCCTGCCAACTGGCTCCGGTCTGGAAAAAGGACAAGGAATTAATTGTTGTCACATCCTATTGGCCAGTAAAATCCACCAGCGCCCAGCACCAGACCACAGCAACCTAACCAAAGCCTTGTCATTAGAATATAGTAGTTCATCAAAATCCTTCCTCCCATCTCAGTATTTAATATAATGTAGAAAATGAGAAATATTATCACCTGCCCTTTTTTTTTGGTCAGAGAAATTGGTTAATGCTCTTTTGATCTGCGCATTCGTCAGTTTTATTCAGAGTTCCCTGTTCACAAAATACTGAGACAAGACCCCTTATTAAAAGAAATAATAAAAAAAACCCCAACCTTTACAGCTGTCCTCATTGTAACTACCCAAGGCAAACATGATGGCAAAAATAAATTCTGAACATCTTATAGATTTACTCTCTGTTTGTTTTTTTCCTGCTGTTATTTACAGAGGATGTGGCAGTATATCTTGTTTTGCAGTCCGATGGTGAAATAGATGCAGCACGCAAAATTGCATTTGGGTTTGAAAGCCCAGTTTACCAAGGCAGAATAAAACCAACATACC
Organism: Stercorarius parasiticus; assembly: GCA_013396915.1. Classification (NCBI taxonomy): domain Eukaryota; kingdom Metazoa; phylum Chordata; class Aves; order Charadriiformes; family Stercorariidae; genus Stercorarius; species Stercorarius parasiticus. The sequence goes on along the minus strand of VWZL01002995.1, from coordinate 495,839 downwards.
ATCCTCTTTAGCTTAGTGGAAACATGGACCCTGTGGACACCGTGACACACTTCACTTTCCCTTCGGGTGGTATTTTTCCTTAAATTCAGAATCTACTTGAAGATTGCAGTCTTTAATAGAGAAACAGGTAAAAACATTTTAGCTCAGACAAAGTATTGATTTCAACTTTTATTTCCCAAACAATGCTAGGAACTAGGCAAGAATTACAATTCAAATGAACCCCTTTCTGTTTGTGTAGATCAGACTTTGTAGATTTAGCCTGTCTATAGAGTTGCACCTGTCTAATGAAGGAGCATTTTTAAACTGCGAGCGTTCTTAACTAGTTGAATGAAGGTATCCTTAAGGCGATTTAAGCCTGGCCTGTAGCTGTTGAGTTTTTGAGAATAGTGGCAGTTTTGCAGTGGTTTTGATGTCAACAGTACAGAGAAACCATTTTAGATAAAATCAGAGTTTCAAATGAATTTTAATGTCATTGCTGTTCTGACAACACTGTTATCAGGCACAAGAACATTAGCTGTAGCATCACACACAAACATGACTATTTTGCCAATACGTTGGTTGGGCGCCTCATCATCCTGCCTACTACCAAGGATCCTTGGTGTAACAGAGCCCGGAATACCTGCTCCATACTCTTCTTCCAGAGGCACTATGAGATGAAAGAACACCAACCCAGGGCTTGGAAAAAAAGTGTGGTTCAAGTCAGACTGAAATAATCTGTACCCAGTTGCTAAGACGAGCTGCCTAAATGCTAGGTAGATTAATTAAGCTGCAACTCCTTGGATGATTGTGCAATGGAGCAGGAAGAGAGAGAGTTTAGGGCTATAGTCTCAAGTTGACTATACTAACTCTCCAAACCAGGGTCATGAGCGTGACAGAAACAGAGAGGGAGCCTCATTTGTAGGACTATGACTAAACCAAGTACATTGATGAGACAGTAAAAGCACAGCAGAACGCATACTGGGCTTGTGCCAGTCTTGCTCTTAAATTAGCATGTTTTAGCGTGTGCTTAACACAGGACTTTGAACTGCAAATTAAACCAGAATGGAACCATCATTTTGCAGCAGCCTGTTCAAGAGGGAATAACCACCAAAACTGGCTAAAAGCGAAGGCCCAGGATTCTCTTCAAGTTCTGTTATTAGGCAGATGGGCTTCATTATATACTGAACAGTTAAAACAGACAGTTAAAATTGAGATCATACTGGATGCTAGAATATGTCCTGAGGTTAATTACAGAGTTCTTTTTTGTTTTAAAGCTACCAAAATAACCATGAAGAAGAAAAAGCAGAAGTCTGCCTGCCCTGGAAAATCCTCACCAAGGTTCGTTGCTTCCCAAATGGTACAGAAGCAGAGATGATATACATGATGCATAGGTATCAAACTCTTGTTGACTGAATAGGACAGCCAGCAGGAGCTCTGAAAATACTCTGCTGGCTCATAGCCACCGTCAGGCATAGATAAAAATAGGTCAGGACAAATTGAGTGTAGTCTTCAACTGCCAGATGTTGGAAATTGCCATGTTAGCATACAAAATCTGAGCAGCTGTTAATATGTCAGCATTCTTTACTGGTAGGAACCACATTCAATGAACAATTTATTAATAGCGTAATGAAAATATGATTTGGAGACTATTAAGCTGTGGCTTGGTGGCAATCTCTTCATTTAGTGGTTTTCCTTTAACAGTTCCCTGAATACTCAACCTCTCCTCATTGTGCTTAAGTAGACAAGTAACCAATAATATATGTAAACACCAAAATTTACTGCATTCATTTATAGCGCTGGTGCATAACTGAGAGCTTCCTTGATCAGGGACCTGGGCTGAAGGTCATCAACCCTTTTTAATGTTTGCGACTTTCTTGTGCAGAGGACAAAGTTACAGGGTTTGTGGAAATCCAGAGTCTCATTTGTGATCCTCAAAGGAATATGACACGTGACAGTGTTTCACCATGCAGTAAAGGAAACAAATCTGTGAGTTTCAGGACAAAAAAAGTGACTGAACTTCAAAAGGAAGAAAAGAAAATCCTCTTGCATTATTCAAGTCATACATAAATATCATGACACGTACTATAACAAATAGTTTCTCTCGTACAGGGCATATTCACAGTGCAGTGATTACAGTGTATTTCAGATAGCAGTATATTCACTGCAGAGGGGCATTCAGGGCAGGTTACAGAACAGCCCAGGAAAGAGGATCCTCACCAAGCAGTGACCACAGCTGAGCTACAGTAATTTCAGAGGTAGCTTTGTGAACTGCAGTCACTATAGCATAGAGAGAGTGAGAGCACAAGCCATGCTGTAAGGCCTCAAAGATTTCGTTACAGAATATTGAGTAGCAAGGCAGTCACACATTTAGACTATGCAAACTGTTTTTAATGGCTCCAGGAAAGCCAATCTGCATCTACTGCACTGCCCAAGTACAAGCTGTAACAAACCTCTCGAGCAGTGAAGTTGTTTCTCCCTGCTTTGCTGGCAAGATGATCTGACCTCCAGCTAAGCTCTGAAAAACTTTAGCAGAAGACGAAATAACCCTGGTACGTAAATACATTCACATTTCAGATATCTGCTCTTAGTATTGAGCAATCCTCGGACAACTGCCATTAGCTTTGCTGTCAATACTCTTCACCTCTGTTCAGACCCTGGAAGCCAGGTTTTACTTACATTTTCAGTTTTGGTTTTTCTTCAGTGATTTTTTTTTTTTAAGTTTTAGAGCTGGCAAAAGTGGAACAAGTGTTTATGTGCCCATCTCCTCCAAGCACCTCTCCTCTACCAGTTAGACAATAATTATACATAATGATTATATATATAGCTTCATTTAAACCTAGTGTTTCATTTGAGTAGGAGACTACCTTCTCTGGAAGATAATTCCTAGAGTGTGAATGAATTAACACTAACAGTCCCTTTCTACAGGGACTTTCTGGCACACCACTCTGGCTATGATGTGGTCAGCACTGATGATCGGTTCAGAGATGAGACTCCATCCTATATGCAGTATTGTCTAATTGGTCAAATGATTACCACCATGTACATTTTTTCTCTACCTTCTGCTATTTATACATGGGCTGCCTGGAGAAATGCTTTTGTTGGAGAATGTTATTCAGTCCAGAAGATTTTTCAAAGTACGATAATACATCCTTTATTATTTCTGGACACAGGGGGAAGAGTTGAAGACAGTCTTCTAGAATGACAAACCCTCCCAATTCAGACTCTTTACAGTGTTCTGTTAGTGACAAAAAATTGAGAGACTGCTTGGAACCAACCTTTTTTCTTGTATATTGTCCCGCTGACATGCTTCTGACAGGAAACTCACGTAATCAATCCTTCAGCAGCAAATTATCATATTGTTTTCAGTTTCATAGTTATTTAGCCATATTTTGTTTATGACATTGTCCTTTTAGTTCTAAATGTCAAAGTAGATGGTGGATGCTTGTCTCCCTCTTGTTCTAGACATTTTCAGCTGCCCTAGTTCGTGGGATTCGCTCATATGCTGCATTGGATACAATAGTCGCAGTGGATTTGTCATCTTTTCCTCTTGATTCATTCAGAAAAGAATCAAGTGATTCATAAAGTGTAGACACAGCCTTAAAAAGCAATGAAAACTCCAGTCAAAATAACTGTTACCCATAAAGTCTGTTTAAAATGAACTTTTACCCAAGACACAGCACCTAGCCCAGCCCGAGGGAACAGAGAGAAACACGGGCCCTGGAGTTATAGTTTCCGAGGGAGTGTCTTAGTACTAACATTGAAAGGCAAAGTCTTCCTATGTTTGGATTCAATTCTCTTAGTTAATTAGGTACCAGGCACAGAGTACTTATTTAGAATACCAAAGATGTCAAGGTCCAGTGTAAACCAGCTTCTATGAAATCTGAAATGGCAAAGCTTTTTTACCCCCTTAATCCTTTAACTCCAATATTTCCAAAAAGCTTTATCACTCTGTTCCCTCTGGATGGATACTCTTTTGATGCAGTGAACTAGGAAACTGCTGCAGTATTCAGATGTTATTCTGGACTGTGCAAAAATCATCCTGTTTTCATTTCCAAAGCCCATGGAGGATTTGGGATCTTCAGGTAAGTCCTTCAGCAAAACCTGAGAATTAAAGATCTGCCTGAAACGTGCACAAAGACCTGCGCTTACAGACAGATCAAATCAAATTCTCAAGCTGACATGGCATAAACCAGTAAAAAGGTGGAAGTCATGAAGCTTTTTGTCTTCACACCAATACTTTACAATGGGGCTTTACTATTTTTGTTTTAATGAAGAATGTTCGGAACAAAGAGAGGTACCTGCTGGCTGAATGTCAAACAGGAGGCATGGTAGGTACGACCAACTAATCTGGATCATGCTTCTATGCATTTTTGCACAACCAGAGCCCCTCAGGAGCCTGCTTTTTGTGTGGTTCCATGAGCTGAAAGTTTGCATTAATTTGCTACAGCCGTGCTTAGATTTGGGCTGAAACCTGCAGAACTTAGCACTGAAAAAAATAATCAACTGCTCCAAGAATTCCCTCCTCGAGGGCCAAATTCCCCTGCAGCTGGCAGAACTGTCTAGGAAACACTCCCTGAACTTCTCAACTCAGGAAATATGGGATGAATCTCCAGAGAGAGAGAGACAAGTGCTACATAGTAAAAGCATGACTACAGCGCCCAGCTTTGCCATGGGGATGTTCACTCTCAGGTTAAGCTAACTTAGGTACTCAGAGCTACGTGTTGCCACCTGACCTAATGGTTCATCCTTGTTATGACATTTGATACAGGTGAGAACAAAATCATAGAATCATAGAATACCCGGTTGGAAGGGACCTCAAGGATCATCTGGTCCAACTTTTCTTGGCAAAAGCATGAAAGAAATCCAGGCCTTGATTCAAGTTCTGTGATACAAGATTGCCTTCGCAACCCCAAGAATTGGAAAAAACCATGACATAGATTGGAGACTGTAAATAGCCTTGCAGAGGCGTACAGAACCTTCAACGTTCGCTGTTCTAGAAATGGTGCCCAAACATACCCAGAATGTACATCTTAAAAAAAGAAAACCAACTTTTTTTTATGCTTTCCAAGCTTAAAAAAAGATTAAGCAATGTAAAAAAACTACTGCAAACATTCTAGAGACTTACTTCTGCACAAACAGAAAAACAATTTATATTAAATCAATCGTGTTCTGCAACACAATTGAAAGGCAATGAGTGCAGCTCCAGAGACACCATAATATTTGCACATCACTACTGGCTTAATTCTTTTGAAATATAGTGTCCGTGCACATCATGTGTACTGGTTTTAATAATCTACTGGATGTCTTGAATGATTTATAAGATCCAATTATGCTTTTACATTTAAAATGGTACCACTACGAAATCACACTTTCTGCTTTCACTAAAATAGCTAAAAGGTCTGTTACATGAAAGAAAACAGAGAACTTGACATGTCACTGTGGCTAACAGCTGCTAAATTATAAAGCAGCAACAAAAGACCTTCTATAATTGTATTCACACATCCTCCAGATGAGTCTTGTTGTCCACACATACCTGAGCAGTTAATGGCTAATAATGAACTCTTCACTCTGCACCACCCTGATGCTTGCTTTCTCATTCTCAATCTCATTTTCTTACATCTTCACTAAATATTAACAGGTAGAAGAGTTATCCATTTATAGCTAGTAATTAGAATATTTTATTACTATGACCAGCCCACCTTATGCCTTGTATTTTTGAAATTGTGTACTAGGATATCTCCTGCAAAAGCAAGTCTCTTCACTTCAGTGGGAATCTACATATTATGGGGAATGAATTTTCCCAGCTATAAATTTTCTTTTTTTTAGAATGATGACTGTTGCACAATAAAAGATAGATATTACTGGTTTACTACCTGCATCCTGGTTTACTACCTCTCTCACCGTGATTTCAGTACCAATATGGCCAAATCAAGACTGAAGCCAGGTTCCTAACAGGAGAATTCAGGAATCTGTAAGCTCAATAACTGCAGTGGCGACCATGGGCTTTAGCATTTTACGTCACCTCTGTGTGGCTTGTCCAAGTCTGTCCAGCTGATTGTAAGGGAATTTGTGCCTGCCTATGCAAGAGTTAAATTAGGACTTCTTTCTCTGGCCTACTTTATGTTTTAATGTAATTAAAAGATTAATAACTGCTTGGAAAAAAGAGCTTGCCTAAAATCTGCTACCTGCTCTCAGCAAGATTTGCCTGCTCTAATGGCCCAGCTGAAGCTGGTCCAAGCCCCTTGAGCTTGATATACAATTATATGTAAAGGGACTTTATTGCCATTTTTTACTACTTCTACACTTCTCAGTCTCTATATTGACAGTCTCCACTTTGTGCTGTCCTCTTCTCTACAGAGGGACCTGGACAGGCCGGAACGATGGGCCAAGGCCAATTGTATGAGGTTTAATAAGGCCAAGTGCCGGGTCCTGCATTTCGGTCACAACAACCCCAAGCAACGCTACAGGCTTGGGGAAGAGTGGCTAGAAAGCTGCCCAGCAGAAAAGGACCTGGGGGTGATGGTGGACAGCCAGCTTAACATGAGCCAGCAGTGTGCCCAGGTGGCAAGAAGGCCAACAGCATTCTGGCTTGTATCAGGAATAATGTGGCCAGCAGGAGTAGGGAAGTGATCGTGCCTCTGTACTCGGCACTGGTGAGGCCTCACCTCGAGTGCTGTGTTCAGTTCTGGGCCCCTCTGTACAAGAGGGACGTTGAAGTGCNTAGATTTGGCACTTCAGGGCATGCTCTAGTGACAGAGATTGTAGGGTTTTGGGTTTTTTTGTGTGTGTATGGTTGGACTCAATGATCTCAAAGGTCCTTTCCAACCATGAGGATTCTATGATTCTATGATTTTAAACATAACAACAGAATCCAATACTTTCCTACTACATAAATACCTTTTTTCTTATTTCTGAGTGTTGTCTCTTGCAAGAAAACTTTTTTTTTTTAAAACCTTTTTCGTGAGTAGTAAGATGCTGTCTTAGGAACAACAGCTTGTTGTGTCCTTTCTGTTCAGCACACTCCCCAGTGCCTCATTTTGAAAGTCCTTCTCTCATAGCAAGAGTCTTTTTATAAACCACTTACCCATTCGACAGAATTACATGATGAGTTCTCCTCAGCTGCTTCATTGGTGGGTTCATTTCTCCCATGAAGTTCTACAATTTTGAGCATCTGCTCCTCCTGATGCCTTCCTGCCGGCATAGGAAGTTGTGCAGAACCTTAGAAAAAAAACAAGTTACAGTCACTGCTTGCTTACTGTCCATTTCCAGAGTCACACTAGTACTCTACCAGAGCACTATAAAGCTCTGAAATGAAGAGTGCAGAGTCCTTGTACGGCTAGTTTTGATGACAGGCGCTGGAGCGGTATTCAGTTTGTAGATGAACTCAACTACCTTCAGATTTCTGAACACCCGTTATGCGATGGAGAGCTGGTCAATAGGGTTTGTGCCATGAAGACTGATCAAGAGAACTGATCAGCTCACCCTTAAGTAGACACCTACAACAGGTCAGTTCATGCAGTTATCTGTGTCGACTCCAGCGACCGAAATAGGAGCTTAGGGACTTTGCTTGTCTAAATCTTCTCCCCCTGCTTTTTTAATCTGCAAGTTGAATTGCATCTCAAGTCATAGATATTCCACCTGTATCCCTGACAGCTCACAAGCTGAGTAAGCCTCACATTGCAACCATAATACTCATGCTACAGTTACTTAAGAGGCTGCCTTAGGTTATATGTCACTGACCTATACCCACTGCCTGCAGATGCCCTACATTTACACTTGTCCTGTACCCTTCCCAGTCACTGTTTTTTCTTGTGACTTATTCCATCTTTCACTTCATGATTTTGCAAAACCCCAAAATTAATAATTAGTTAAAAAACATAGCTCAGAACGTAGTCCCCAAGGCTGGGTCTTTCAGATGTCACTTCACTACCAGGAGTAAGATGATGCAAAGCTAAGTTCTGGCTCCTCACATTTTCAATCTGCTGTGAGAGTAGAACTGTTATCCTTCAATACCCTAGCCAGGTCAAGGTCTTCAGTCTAAGTGATCACTCTTCCTGGAAAGATAAATAATGGAGGCAAGTGGCTGCAAGAACACTGGCTTGAACTGTAAGCAGTGCCTCTGATCCCCTCTCTCGCAGCTTGAGGTGTCCCTAGCAAATCAGGACCAGGTGAGCAAAAGTTATACACTGAAATTCCTCTTAGTGATGCCTTTTAAGTGCACCCATCCAGCAATCTTAAAAAAACCACCTAACTTAGAGAGTATGTGTTAATGGAAATATGTCACTCACCAGAACGTTTTGAGCACTGTTTCTTTTTGTAGCAAAGACACAAGCTTCCCATTGCCACTAGGAAAGGAATGACTGCCCATATTGCCAAATCTCTCTTTTTCAATGAGTGAGCTTCTGCAATTATATATTTTAAATAAAGTTATTTACTATTCAAAGATACAATAGAAGAATAACACCATAGCAAAAAAAATATTAAAATTAAAAATCAAAAGTGACTTCAGGAGCGAATCAGTCTATCCCCCCACCCAAGTGCAAGGTCATCCATACTTTACCAGCCCTGAGGGATGCCTGCCTGATGAGCAGTAACATCAATCCCTCCTATAGTTCCTGCAGTTTGACAATTTTTTCCCCCTGGTGTCTAATGTGAGTCTTTTCTCCTTGTATTTTAAAGCTATTACTACTTGATCAAGTAAGAGATCAGATCACCTAACTAATTTTAGGAGCTTAGATTATTTTAACTCTTTATCAGCCTTTTACATTAATTTCCCACCATTTTGAACACTACTTCGTTCATTCTCTGCCACTGATGTTTTCTAAATCTTTGTTAATTTTTGTGCCTCCCTTCGGACTACCAGTTGGTCAATACTATAAAACAGTTTCCAAAACTGGACTGTGCTGCATGAACAGAAAGATTACGTCCCATGACTTAACCAGTCGATATACAAATGATGTTTGATAATGTTAAAGGTCCAGTCAGAGCTAGTCCCCTCATCTTTCTCTACAGTTGAGAGGCAGAAAGAGAGAGGTAGAGATCAGCATCTTCAAGAAGTGATGCATAGTGTCTTGAGACAGTTGTGTAACCGAAGTGAGGTAAATTGTTTTCTAGGTATGTCCCATTCTTTCCATAATTTAAGGTGAAACATACCTCACCTCTATTGCTGACAAATTGTGTTTAAATATTCATTGTAATAATGTTTTTCAATACTTAATTCAGAATTGGGACTTTTAATTGCTCCCCTGTAAAGGTTAGCATACGACTATAATAAAATAAGGAGACACAGACTATATAAAACATTTTGTCACAAGAACTTTATGGACACAAATCCTTATAGATATAGAGCCCATACTGCTCTATCTTCCATATTGATTTATCTCCCACTTTTTATTAAGAACTTGTAACAAAAAGATAAAATGGTTAGTAAAGGGTACATATTATTGAACAGAGTAACCATGTGGTTGTTCCAGCCACTCCTCACCACGAGGCAGATTCATTCACTGCCTCACACCTAGCCTACCAAATCCCTTCTGAGGAGGAACTGTGTTTGGGTCTTCTGAGAAATACACAGCCGATGTACAGCTTTTTTGGTAAACCTTAACTAATAATTCCTATTAGCAAACCCTTATAGAAGAAAACAAACACTACACTGGGGGTATTAAGGCAGAGAGCTTAAGTCAATTGTCATTAAGAGCCATTCAGGTCCTCTCTGTGTTTGTCTCATTTATCCCGAGATCTGCAGTGTTGAGGGAGGGATGTGGGAGAGGAAGGAAATGTGTAAGTTCGAACTGAAGAATCTTTGTGATGACAAGTTAAATGGCATGCATATGTTCTTGCTAGCTTACCTTTCTCTTCAACAATCAGCGTTGTCCCATTTCCAAATACTTTCTTACAGAAAGGTATTTCAATAATTATCTCACAGTAGTAAAATCCAGTGTCATTTACATTGGCAGATTTTATCACTAGCACATCCTTGCTTTCAAAGGTGACATTGGATACATAGCAAAGTTTTGATGATACAGTTTTGGTGATGTTCTCTCTGTTAACAAGATACCAGCTTACTCTATACCGTAAACATGCAGATTTGTCCCAAACACAGGTGATTTCGGTGTACTCTCCAATTGACAGATGTATTTTCGTTGGTGTTTGGGTGACTGTTATATTATTGGGACCTGTAGCTAGTGGAGAAATACACATAGATTTAAAAGTTAAAGCAGCAAAGAGATGACATTACAGCGGTGATGTCTACAATCACAGTATGTAAAATAATGTTAATACTGTAAAATCATTATGAGATAAATTTTTAAGATTAGTTACTACCAACTTCTCCCTTGAACAATGGCAATTACTTTCTGGCTAAAGGAAACTTTTAATCTGGTCTGTTGAAGCCCTCCATCATTGTTTGTGTGCAATAAATTAAGATTTTTTTTTTGTGTGTGTGTGTGTACTCGCCGATATACTTATTTTTTCTTTTAAATAAAAAGCTTTTATAATAGAGGTTGAGTCTGAAGCATATTAAACACTTTATCTGCCAGATAAAGAATGACCAAAAGGAGTCATTCAGAATGATTCATCAGTGAATAGACTCACCAAGATGAAAGAAAACTCCTCCACTACAATTTTTGTCACCATGTAGGTGTTCTTATACTGCACTGCTTCTAATTACTGACAAATGTACAGCGTTTTTGATGTGGGTTCTTTAATTTTGTTTAAACTTCTTTCATTAAATTTTTACTGACAAATATTATAGCAACAAATTCACCTCCTTAGTTTAATAAATGAAGTATACAATGTGCCATGTCTCATCAGGTCTGTTGCCTGGCTTTTAGCTAAGGCTGACTCGGACAGTATCAGAGGAAATCAAACATTTTACTCTTTCCTGCTTTGAATCTCTTTATCACTCGCTGTCCACATGCAAAGTGATCTACATCAGCTCTTGTGCAATACTGTACAAAATATTTTCTTCTGAAGTGAAACCACTGTGTGGGTATTGGATAACTATTTTGTTTTTATTCTGATGACATTGATGCTTATCACAAAAGTGCTAATACTATAAAAATTTATCCCCGTGACTGCTGAGACCATTAGTTTCATATGCTATGTGAAGAATTAGAATTTCCTTTTTTCTAGCATTTATAATATTAAAGTGAAGAGCTACTCATAACGAGAGTAAACTGCATTATTTTCTTCCAGATTTTATCCTGTTTGTAACTCAGGCACATTTCACACCAACATATAATTAACGGGACAATTTTGCCCCTGCCTGGTCCTAAAATGGCATCTGATAAGTTTTATCAGAATTACGCAAATAAACTTTTTTCCTTTGCCCTTAGAAAAAGCCACATATTCATCATACCCAAAGGAGTTGGGCATCTCTGTTTTTTCCACAATGCAGCACTCAGCAACTTGCAGAGAACAATACGGACAGTATAAGGGTAATATAAAAAGCAGAAAAAACAAGGGAAAGAATTGATGTAGTGTGTAAGCTGTTCAAGTGTCAAAGAACCGATCACTAATTTTAGTTTTTCTGTTCATTTGGTTTGTCATTTAAAATATGGTTGTGCTATAGGCTGTGCTACGTTTCTCTCTCATGACTTTACTGTCTTTCTGAAAAATATCATTGAAAAAATTCTTTTGCCCTTGCTTAATCTCTTTCTCTTTAGTTCCATTTTTTAATTTATACTGAACACCTTCAGTATTATCCACTGCAATTTGTATTGAATAAGAAACATGAAACCTTGTCTGCTTTGTATTTCAGTACCTACGTGATCTAGAACAAAACCTCCTTAATATTTTAAAATTCTACATTCAGTGTTTGTCACAATAACTATTCAAGCCTGAAGGTCTAAGAAAAACAGTGCTTGCATTAACCTAACATCATTTTGGGTGTTGAAGTGTACAATTTGTTCCTCTACGCTTTTTCTACAACAATCTCTTTGTGAAAATGCTTTTTGATTCCCCACACATTTTAATTTTGATTTCAGCATTATGAAAATACAGTTAACATTCTCCTTGTCTCACACACAAGTCTATTTGAGGTGGGTACGGTGTGAGAAGTTTTTTTAAATCCAGCTCAAGAATTACAGGTGACTTTAAATAAAAAAGCAAATAAAGAGCACTTACCTAAGGAGCCAAAGCACATTGTTAAAAGAAGTTTCAGTGAAATGATGATCATCACGCAGGACTATTAGCACTTGCATCAGGGTGTCTTTGTTGAAGATCAGCAAACAACAAATGAAAGCATGTCAGATTCGTAACTTAACTTCCTCTTCCCTTGCGTGGTGAGGATGATAGAAACCTAAATGCAAACCAAATTTTCCCCACACTCTTTGAAATTGCTGTCATAGATGTGTCTCGTTTAGGGCCCAGCTATCCTGTGTGAAATCAGAACATTTCTTCTTTAAATTTTAAATTGTGTCCTAACCTTTCAACACTAGATTAGCCTCTCTTCTGATATGACATGAAAAACTGCTTTTGCATCCGTACAGTGGTCTCAGGTTAATGTTTGCCACTGCACTTCCGCAATCCTTCATTTAAAGGCATGTTATGAAGACGAGACTCCTTTAGCTACTGTGTTCACGCTTATCAGCAGCCTCTTCCAGACAATCTGATGAATCTTATCCAAAGACAAAGACACAATGACTGTACATAGGTTACGTTGATGCCAAGTATTATTCCTATCTTTCCTTATCACATTTTCATTGTCATCTTGCTGAAATCTTGCCTAAATTCTTCCCTCCTGTGAAGAGTACTTTCCTACTTTTGCCTTAAGCGTGGGGTAGCTCCATGGGCAGGAGCAATGGAGGAAGACTGAGTTTGAAGACCACACTCGCAGTGGCCCCAACATTATGCAACATCAGCGGGAAACAATTCTGGACACTATGCCGTGTGTACAATGCATCTCACTATTACCTCTATGGGTGCAGTTGTATTAATGCAATACCAGTGTCATGTGTATTAACTAAGGCTTGTTTCAGGAAGATTATAAGCATGGATTAAATAAAATGAACTACAGTTATGTCATCAAGGGCCACATTGAAACTCATTTGCCTTCAATTACTAAAAAAAAATATTCTACAAATATAGATAACCGAATGCTGTTTAATGTTCTCCAGTACTGATTTTTGTCTCCAATTACATTGCCTGGCCAGAGAACTGGAAGACAAAACATCGCTTCTGTTTTCTCAACTTATCCAGTCTTATTCCCCGGACAGATGTTTCAAATGAAAAAGTACCAGGCCAGACAAAATTGTTCCGCAAATGTTTTCAGTTGGATAACATCAAAATTGCAATGACAGAAGTTTAAAAAAAAAAATAATCAGAAAAATCATGCTGAGAATATGCATCAGTTAAATTAAGAACTTGATAAGAACCTGCCAACTACAAAATTTCCTAGAACTAACATGAGGTTTTAGCAGCACCGCCCAGTTCTCCAGAAGAGCTGAATTGCAATTTGCAATGAAGATACAGCCACATTTAAAGCCTAAAGCACTCTTCCTTTCCATTTGTCAGCAACAAAAGCATGATGCATCAGCTCACCTGCTTCTCAGTACTTACAGAAGTAGTTTCCAGTGTTGTTTATATTGCCAAGTAAAATAAAAATGAGATAATAGCAAATATAAATGACAAAAAGAGTGAATTCTAGGACTTTGCTGTAGGCTATCTCCATTTCTGAGGGTACCCAGCTGATTTAGTTATCACTTTTTAGAGCTAGTGAGGACATAACAAATACCTTTACATTCAAGTGAAGGAAAGGACATATTAAAGCAAGTAATTTATAGTTAAGGATATTATTTAATTATATTAAATAACTCTGTTAGCATTGACATTCATGTTACCTTTGGTACTACTGATCAAAGATGTAGAATAAATGAAGTATGCATGTGTAAATTCAAGGGGAAAAACTAGTTTCTCTTGTATTTAAATACCTACATTTGTGCATTTATCATTGAGTTCTGCAGCTGGCAGCTCCAGCATGCAGAACATTTTGGCTAGAAACTGGGTAAAGCTTTTTCAACAGTGCTGATTGATAGCAGCTTATATTTACTCTGAAAGATGCTTTGGTTCTAATCCAAAGCATCTACTGTCAGAGATGAAATGAACTAGCACAGAGAAAAAGGGGTTGGGAAAAAGGTTTATTTTTAGCTCAGGTTACTTCATTGTACCGTTTTACAACACAACCCCACAAACGCTCATCACAGTACTGCTGAGTGGGTGGAAAAATATGGTGACAAATTTTCTGAAGCTAACTGTGCTGCCAGGATAACTGCATCACACAAAACGAGTATGCGGGTCAGGAAAGCATCTACAACAGAAAGATCCTTTTAAGTAAGTCTTCTTTTCTTTCTTCAACTTAATGTTAGTTAACCTTGGAAACTGCATGGATGAATTTGTATTCTGTAGATGCGGAACTTTACTCACCTGTGAGCTGGAGATGATAGCGGAACAGCTGCTCAGCGCAGAGGCACTCTGTTCTTGAAGAGGCAATGATAGTTATAGCAAGTCTCTTCCGGACGCTTTGCGCAAATCCGTCTACCCGAAACTTTTCTCTATGGCGTTCAAAGAACACCAGTGCAGGCATACTGAAAAATGCATTTGAAACTTTTAAACAAAGAGGACCCAAACCCCTTACCTCCTCCTTACCCATATGCCAGGCTTGCCTGAAAGCTTGTAACACAAGTATTAACGAGACAGCAGCATTTTTGAGGTGTTACTGTCAGCTGGGAAAGTTTATTAATCTACAGCAGCATTGAGGAGAGTATGTGTGAAACTCAAGGTAGTCAACTGAGTTTGCAATTCTGCTGCATTGGAATAAGAAGATGGAGCAGAACCCATTTACATTTATTTGCTATGAAAATTTAAGCTGAATTTTTCATACTTGAAAAAGTATGAAAGTACCGAAGTACTAAAGTACTAAGTCAAAGACACGTTATCAGATTAAAGTTTTAATTCACATTTACCTTTTCACAATCTTCTTCAAATCATAACAAACACTTTAGAAAGTCGCAGGTGTGCTAAAAGACAGTTCTGGTGAAAATGGAAATTTTACTTTTGTTGTGCCTGACTCATGAATTGTCCCCTCTTCTGACCCAAACACAAGAGGGAAAGCATGCTCTCACTTGGGCTTTTTATACACTACCTAACTTCAACTAACAGACCTCATAACTTCTCATGACAGTCAGTGGTGTTCTATGTGCTCTGTATGATGCATACACATGATTAATTTGTTCCAGCTATGACTGAAACAAAACTACCAAAACCTTAATTTGATATTGACTCTAGGACCCTTCCTACCACAATTATTTATTAGCACAGAAAAAACACACCTGATTTATTTTCCAACTGTGAATAATAAATTATGTCTCATAGGAAAAACAGCTCCACAGCACAAATGGACTGTCAAAACAAATACGCGAATTGTAGATGCCACAATTAATTTTGAAATTATTTTTAAGAGTGCAAGTGATTCTTTTACCTGATTTAGTGATCAAAGTGATCTGCAAAGACTTCCTTTCAAAAGAGCAGCTATGTAATTCTTACACAATAGAAAAAAAATGATCAGGGTACTGGTTTCAATGCATTCATCTGCAGGAGTTTTTCAAACAAGGTAAATGCTAGCATGAAAGAGGACCTATTTTCTTTAGCATTAATTTAGGTTTGCACCTGGCTTAATGCAAAATAAAGGTTATGAATTAACTTTTCCTAGAAAGCAAAAAAACCTAAAAAAAAAAATTACTTCTCTTGTGAGACCAAATAACTAATACTCTGGAGCCCCAAACATAAGAAGGACATGGACCTATTGCAGCAGGTCCACAGGAGGGCCATGAAGATGATCAGAGGGCTGGAGCATCTCTGCTATGAGGACAGGCTGAGAGAGTTGGGGCTGTTCAGCTTGGAGAAGAGAAGGCTCCAGGGAAACCTTATAGCAGCCTTCCAGTACCTAAAGGGGGCCTACAGGAAAGTCGGAGAGGGACTTTTTACAAGGGCATGTAGTGATAGGATGAGGGGTAATGGCTTCAAATTGGAAGAAGGTAGATTTAGATTAGATATCAGGAAGAAATTTTTCACTATGAGGGCGGTGAGACATTGG
The DNA here is from genome assembly GCA_013396915.1 of Stercorarius parasiticus. Classification (NCBI taxonomy): domain Eukaryota; kingdom Metazoa; phylum Chordata; class Aves; order Charadriiformes; family Stercorariidae; genus Stercorarius; species Stercorarius parasiticus. Next base: position 479,767 of record VWZL01002995.1, on the reverse strand, counting down.
AACAGGTTGGCCGGGGATGCTGTGGATGCCCCACCCCTGGAAGTGTTCAAGACCAGGCTGGATGGGGCTTTGAGCAGCCTGGTCTAGTTGGAAGTGTCCCTGCCCATGGCAGAGGGGTTGGAACTAGAGGATCTTTAAGGTCCCTTCTAACCCAAACCATTCTATGATTCTATGATATGTATATTTCAGCAACGTGGATGTAACTACAAGTATTTGAGACAGAACAGGGCAATGGGAAGGAAAGTGGAATATAACAAACCCGACCACATGTTTGCCAAAGGCAAAACCTGTCATCTTCAGTGGTAAGAAGTGGTTTCCTTTCTACTTCGTAACTGAGGGTCACATTTTTGTCACCCAAGCTATATCAGATGCTGAGCAACGCTACAGCCAGCAGAGCCTAGTGCCAACAGAGAAAACATGAAAAAGTGGCCTTGGGCACAAAACGGAGATGATAAAACAGAGTTTATTGAGAGCCACTCTTTGTCCCTGGACATAAATGGAACTCCACCAGCTCTCGAGGACATTCAAGCTTCTGCTCCTCAAAATTACATAGAATGATGGAATGAATATAATTTGGCTTTCCTGGTAAAAAAAAAAAACCGGTATCCCACAAGACCCAGAAGAGCAGTGTCTCGTAGGGTCTGCAGCCAGAAGCTGTGGACAAAATAAGCTGTTATGAGAAGATTCTGCATTTCAGAGTTACGAGTTGCACTCTGCTTGTCACATCCTCTCCTCCAACATGCAAGTGCTCTGCTGTCTCCTCCTACCTCTTCCACTCTATAACTGCTACTTAAACCAAAATCAAAAAACAAAGCTCATTTACCGTAACGCAAACATACTGCATGCATGCAATACTTCTTCCTCTGCTTATAACATTACATCCACCCTCTTTTCTTTTGTGTGTCCCATTTGATGTATGGTTTGAAGTAGTATTTAAGTACAGAGTGGCCTGATTTCTATCAAGTCTTGATGTAGCACCGCAATATTTCTCCTCACTATCTTGATACATGTGAGGGAAGAAAAAGGATGATTACTAAACGTGTCCCACAACAGAGATTTGAATGCCTGCAGGCTTCCATTTGCTTGGGCTGAGATTCCTCAGGAAAAAGAACATATAAAATATGCAATGACATCTTCTTCTAGCAGGAATGCCATGCTTTTTACAGACCACAGTCTTGGATGCCTCTGGTGCAATACAAGATTTGGCTCTGGCAAATCATTCCCTGATGGCCAATTGCACTGAGATAACTCCAGATAAAATATTGTTGGTTTTTTCTTTTTTAAATCAGAAAGTCTCCACAAATTGAAGTAGAAAAACCCCCAACAGATAAATCAGCTGGTAATGAGGTATTCCTGTTTACAGTATCCTGCATATGGAAGGTTTTTGTAGGATTTGTTCTAACACAGCCTACTAGAAACATATCAACCTGACATCTGGGAAAGCAGCGCCAGAGTTAGCAGCTGTAGGATCCTTTACTGCTTGGCCAGGATTGGCCATGTAATTGCCCACTGAAGATATACTTCAATTTTTATAATCTACCAGCATGACTTGCTGTTACCAGTATGTGTATTAGTGAATTCCACTTCAGTCGCAAAAATAAGAACTGTAATAATATCACTGTGTAACCTACACAGTATACCCATTATACTACATGGCATAACCAAGCAGGGAATGAGAAAAGATGTACAAGCAAGGAAAATGACCTAGCTGAACACATTTCATTTTCCAAATACATACACAAAACGAAACAAAAAATAGCTGCCATCATGCTTTACTGCAGCCTAGTTATAGTGCTATATGCTTCCCCTTTGGGCTTAATGTTGCAGGAAAATGCCTTTCACTGTAGCAGGGCAGGTAAGATTGGCATATCACTAAATATTTATAGCCAAGTATGAAAAATAACCAATAGAAAATACAAAACAACCTTTCTTCATCCAATAACTGAACACGGCAGTTTCTGCAGTGATTTTAATGAGATGCAGCCAGTTAGTACGCACAGGCTGTCTGCACGGAAAAACTGACCACCAGCGCAGCTCTTTTGGCATAACTATTTCACAATAGGTATTATGGGAGAGCCCTTTTCACTCTATTTCCTTTATTCTTGAATAGTGTCTCCACATGGAGGAAATTATTGCTGAACAGTCAAAGTAAATCAGAACAATTACCACAGTAAAATGTCATTTTTACAGGATTCTGGATCTGGAATTATTAATTGACTGAAAAGGCACCTATTTTCCTCTTTTAAACCTGTCCTCTTTTCCACCTATTTTCCTCTTTTAAACATTTCCTCTTCCAGTTTTACATTCCACTGGTCAGAAATATAGTTTTGTACAGTGCTGCAGCAAGCATAGTTCATCATTACCACTGCAGCAAAGTGACTGACTTGATTCCCAACTCAGCTATGTGCATTTTCATGGTGAATAAGTAAAATAAGTAGAGATGCCCAATGGGACGTGAACAGAATCAGATTCTATAGCTCCACATTGATCAGAGGTAAGAAGAAAAACAGAAAAACACAACTTTTCTTTTGAACATGAATACATACCAGCTATTAAGAAAGCTAGCCGCTGTCAAAGTTTCCTTCAGCTGCTGCTCAATCAGATCTGCTTAGAATTTGCACTTAACTGAGAGTTTAACCCTGAACACAGTCCTCCATAATTAACTTTAACTTGATCCTAATGAAACATATCCTGCTACCACTGCACACATTCTTTGAGCCTGAGAAGTATGAAAGTTCACAGTGTTATAAGAATGGTGTTCCTGCTTCAGGTTACATGATGGGTTAGTTACTGGCCATGTGGCAATACACCTTCAGTCAACAGACTCGCTCCAGTTTACCCAGAACACAAGACTGAACATCCATGACTGGGATACTGTGAAGCCAAGCCAATCAGTTCTGAACCTTAAGAGACACAATTTGAATGAAGTTAGTGTAAAGGAATGCAAACAGTACATTCAATTTCAGTTTACAGCAAAGCAGAAACTTTGCAGTTGCTGCCCAAAAGTTAAAGTAGCTGGAACACATGACAGGCATTCCTCCTTGTATGTAGAAACAGAAGGTCATTTGGCAAACCACTATTCTGTGATTTGGAAGCCATCTCCTCTAAAAATAAAAATCCTACGAGAAGACTCTTGAGATCACCACTAGTTAGAAAGACAATTCAAGACTGTAGGACTAATATGATTTTGTCAGTGCTCAACAGTGAAGCATCATAGAAGCAATCACTTTAAAACCACCCACAGCAAGCATGAAAATGTTCAATATGCTTGCCACTGCAACACCAAGGTCAATTCTGAATTGAACACGTTTCAGAAAAATAAAAAAAAACAGTTGTAAATAATTAACCAACAAAAATACCCACAACTCTGGCCAACAGTTTAATTAAATTTAGAGTTTATTCCAAAATGACTATTTCTTTCATTAACAGTAGAATGTTTTTCAAGATCATCACTCATATCTTGAAACTAAAATTGGAAGCTATTACATATTCACTCCTGAAACACAATGTCAAACCTTATTGACCCTGGAAGTATACAAAGAAAGTTCTTATTTCCTTTGGGTGAACCGTTACTATACAGTTTTCTGAGGTCTCTGTGCTGTTGGAGAATCCTGTAAAACACAAAAACGTTGGTAATTTATTAAAGAAGCAGCTTTACTCAAATGTACATATTATTCTATCTTAACAGTTTTAACTCATTCCTTCCCTAAAAGCTAGTGTTTGAGCAGATTCTCCTCCCTAAAGCTATAAGTAGCATGGAACCTAAGACACATCCATTCATAATATTAAAATATAAAAGAATTAATTTACTTTTCACACACTGACTTGCACATAAAACATGATATGATTCCCCAGTCATGCACCTTTTCCTCATCGTGAGTAAACAGCAAGGAACCTCCTAGCTGCAGGTGAAGCAGAGCTCTAAACTCTCACCTAGCCCAGCCTAAAACCTGTGCAAGCTTTTTACAAGACACATATGTGAATGTAAGTGACAGTAAGGACAATGTCCAAGTGACTAACCTGAATGAGAAATGAAATGAGGTCATCCACAGCACTTGACTTGAGTGTCAGCCCTAACTTGAATCATACCCACACAGTCCTTTAAGCTGATTACAGTGGGGATTTTTAACTGCAGCTGTCTGTTTTTCTGCAGCACAGGCTTAAGCTTTGTTAGATGCTCATGAGTTGCATTAATCTAAGTCAATCTGTGTCACAAGTGTGAATTCATAAAGTAGCCATTTCTATTTGGACAAAGATAACTCCAGAAAGATTTCAAGCTTTTTAACACTTCTAGGCAAAACAAACCATCACAGAAATACAGCAGTCTAGTAATTGCAGGGAATCTTTGCTAAATGCTACTACTTGCAGGTTGTGACAGATACCGTGCCTGTCATATAGAACAACAACACATTTTTAGTCTTGCAAATATATTTTTAATTAGATTATTCATCAAGCTTCAACAGTCGACAACACCCACCTTATTCCACCTACCTTTGCTTGGATATCGTGCAGTCTTCCATTTCCACCGCTTCAAAGTGTTTACATCCCAGGTGCCTGTGAGCGATCGCTCTTCCACTACCATCACTGATCCTAATCCCTTTAGCAAAGACTGTGAGTAAAGACAACACAAGGAATCAAACCAGAGTTTATCGAGAAGAGCATCACACTCACTGGCCTAGTACACAGTTAGACCAGAGCAGAACTTTCATCTCTAGCACTGATTTGTTAAGCAGACCAGTAGAGACTTTAAAAATCTGCTAGGTCATGCAACACAAGGCAACTACAGATACACCAGGCTTCAAACTAAGAAGCTGAAGTGCTGAGAGCTTCCTCTGTGTTGTAGCGAAGTTCAGAGTCTACTAATCTCTCCATTCAAAAGCTGAAATGCACACTGCACTTTTAAAAACAAAACAAAGAATCCTATACCTTGTTCCCCATGTTTCTGTCCTTGCAATCAAAATTTCATATTTTAAAATAATAAACCCCTGCCATGCATTATAAAATAATCTACTTCTATGTGAAAGATCAAATAAACAAGAAACTGAAAATACACAGTACATGATTAAAGTGACCAAAGTTTCAACAACTCGCAGAAATAAACTATAGAGGAAAGACATGTTTGTTTCCTTTAATCCTATCCACATTTCATTAACTATAGGTATAACTTGAAATAACTAAAGAAACAGCAAAACGGCATCCCACTCTCTGCATCGGTTAAGGTACTGCAGGAAGTGTTACACAACCAAGAGCTCAACAAAAAACGTCCCACCAATATTTATGCAGATCTTCATGCTGTGCCTATGGTAACTTCATCTGAAGTAATGGCTTCTGTGTTGCAAAGCTGAGTAAAAATAGGACCTGCTTCCCTCTGAGATTAAAGTTATACCTGTATTTTTGCATCCATCTTTTGCGGAGTCTCTAGCACATGGGATGTGTCTCTAGCACTCTGGAACAAAACCACCTCAAGTGGTATTCTGTCTTGGAGGATTAGATTTACCTTCAGATTTACCGTCACAGGTTGAGACAGCACAGGATCCTCTCCAACTTCATACAAGTGCCTAATTCTTAGCAGGACACGACTGAAGTCTGCATCCCCTTCCTTCTGTTTACCTTTCAGAGAAAAAAAAAATCAAACATCTCCTCATTTTATAAATAAAACCAACTTTTTTTTTTTAGCTTTACACGCTCATGATTTGAAGTTAATTCCCATTTCTTAAAATTAACAAAAGGACTAACATCAAGAAATACCCAGCTTCCACTATTGACAGCAAAAGACACCATAACAGGCATGATGAACTCATGCAGGAGGATCTTTTACTATTTGAGTAGAAAAATCATACAGTACAATTAACTTTCTTGATAGAGGAATTTAACACTTTGAATAAATTAAAGTACTGGCCACAGAAGACAGACAGAAAAGAAAGCCAGCTTCTTTAAGTGTAACATCCATCCACCCTTTTGAAAGCACCTACCCATGCGGATGTTGCGGACCTGCTCTGCATGATTAGAACTGTATCTCCACCCTGGAATGCTCAGAGTCTGGAGATGAAGATTAGGTGGGACAGTAACAGGTGAACCGTGGACTGAATTCTGCTGAAGTTGTCCAGGTAGCTTTGGTTTATCTCCTCCATGCAAAGTGAAACAAAGCAAACATCACACAAGTCTGGCTAGGGTACTGTGGAAGGGTAAAGAGATTTTTGTTTTTCCTGCCAAGGCAGATGTAAAGCAGATGCTATGCTTTCTCCTCTAAGGCCTTCTGAGATATAAAGCAGAAATCATCATGATTTTAACTGCTGGAGAAGTGTATTAGAGCTCTCCATAAAGCAAATTTCACTGCAGCTTGAAGTTGCTATTCCACTACCAGGCTTCAGCTTTAGTTAATAAGTCAAACAAATATTTTTTAAAATAATGACTCAAAAATCGTCATTAAGGACTTCGCATCCAGGAAGTTGATATATGGGGTGCACTAGCTACTTTGCACTAATTCCCTGTGTGGACATTTTGTTCTCATTAGATGCTTCAAAATTTATACTCCTTTGAAAGTAGAGATAATTACATAACAAGAGAAGCATTTCATACATTTGGACAACATTCATGTTTGAAATTAATGCAAAGTAATTAGCGGGCTCTAAATCTGCCTCCTAACTCACTGTATACTAACTTTGCCACACAGGAGGCTTGAAGTCTGCGTTTACAAACTTAACAGTATAAATCACTGCAACATAAATAAGATGTTCAGATGCTAAAGATAGCACAGGAGATGGAATGAGTTACCTGATAACGCTCCAAACATTGCTACTGGCCTGTGTTCTAATGACAGTCCGCTTGTCCGATACAAAATATTGGTGACAGACTTGGTTCCTAAAATAAGCCAAATCACTGGGCGAACCACTGAAGAGTCATTCAAAGTGAGATTGTAATTCAGGTCCCACTGAAGGTTGTTCCACAGTCTCCTGTGAAGCATCACCTGTATTGGGAAGGTAAATGTCACTACAGTAATCAGCCATCACGCTTTACTTATATTAGCAGCAGCCATAACATTATGCTCTCCCAGAAAAAAAAAAAATTTACATGTTACCTCCACTTGTCCATTTCCTTGACTTGAGACACCATGAGCTCTTTCTGCAAGCAGCACCAGCCTTGTGGTATCATCTTCAATGTAGGCAGTCTGGACCATAGGATAATAGTTCTGAAAACACACAGTAAATCATGCAGTGATAATATTAACCTAGGTAACAGTAATGGAGAACAAAGATAAAACACAATTGATTTTAGATTATGCCTTTGTGCCTACCCGAGCCACTGTGTTATTCACGTATGCCTTGAATGGTCTTTTCTGAATCTGATATCCATTGCTGTCAGTGTAGAGTAGCTGCCTAGTGTTCAAATTTGTGCTTGTTCTTAGAACTGCTTCATGATTTAATTCCAAAGGCCCAACACTGTATTCTTGCTCTATCCTGTGGCAAAGCAACTTCCCATCGTAGCCTTCTGGTACTGTGTACATCCTGGTATACACAGCATATATGTAATCCTGAGAAGTAACATTACTATAAAAATCAGAGAAGAGATATTCAGAGTTTATAAAGCGGAGCACTTGACTGGTTATATCAAGACTTGACAGTCATTCATGATGTCACCCTCCACACAGACAACTTTCTGGCCTGTTTTCTATGTATTTCATGTACAAGTACAATTATTTTAAATTTCAGTTTCATTTTCAAATGTATATTCAACCCTGATATGCTACAATTTTCTCTAGTGTTGCAAGCGTAAAGAGGACTCTTCATTTGATTAGAGAGGCCCTGTTTTTCTCAAAATTAACAACAAATGTTAAAATAATTATGACTCCCCTAAGCAACACATTTACATTGTACACAACACATGTATTTTTTCAATCTGGGCAACATTAATTTTGATGCAAGAATTCCACTGTTTTCCAAAAGTCCTTCTCAACTACAATCCTTGTACAATGCCATGTAAAGCAAAAGGCTTCCATCAAATAACCAGATTGAAAAGAGGATTAAGGGGTTATAGATTGATATAATTTTAACACAGAAAAGTAGCTAGTTCATCAGGGGTCAGGGTGACCTTGTGTAGGATTTATTTCTCCTTTCTCTAATTCGCTTGTAAGAAAGATATTCATAGTTGTACAAATGAACCATTATGTCCAAATTCCACCTATGTACAAAGATGTTAGCTGCAATTTTCATTGAATCATATGGAACTAGGATCCCAACAGAAGCTGCACTACAAAATAAACCACAAAAGATAACTCCGAACAATCTTCACCTCTCCCTCCCTGCAGCAATATGTGCTATTTAAAGGAGGTGCTTCCTCAGCACTACGTTTATCAGGTGCATGCTAGTTCTTCTGTCTAAATCCTAAACAGTACACAGAGCTCACTGTTCATGAGTAACTATACAGAATCAATCTCATGTGTATCTACAGAGAATTAAAAGATTCCAGTCAAGTGAAGCTGTAATCGTGTTGTACCTGTAGAAATACTGCCGTATCTCTGTCATCAAGTTTCCAGAAACCACTTCCAATCCCACCGCTTTTGATACTGGAACAGCTGAAGCATTTGGGGCAAATAAGTAGTTATCTGAAATAGGTCCTTTCATGACATCTCCATTCACATGGTACTCAAGGAACTCCTGGGTCAACTGGACAGTCTGGTTAGTCTCCCTGTGAATCCACAGAAGAAAAATTATATTACTTACAAACACATTTTGTACATAATAGATGCAAAGCTGAAGTGCAACAGGAATTAGGCTGGGAACATAAGAAAAAAAAAATCTGTTTCTCAAAGTGGATAACTGATTTTATAAGATTTAGGAAATGAGGACAGCAGAGAATTAAAGTGCTTCCCATTAAGACATCTGTCAGTGTGTAAATAAATGGAGGTTCTATGTCATTTTATACTTTCATAAAACAGAAACAACATCTGCATTAGCTCATTGTTTTGATGCAAGAGTTGTTACATGACCAAAACCTACCCATTGCTCAAAAATGAGGTACATTGCACCCTACTAATGAATAATCAGGTTCATTTAAATGACTTTGTAGCTAGGTAAATCAGCATGATGCAAGTTTCCATATTTAACACTGGTAAACAAGTATAATGGCAACAGGATAACAAAATTTACACTCACTCAGTACCTACTTTATTCCCTCCTTTCTCCCCTGAAGCTTACAGTTAGCTATTCATGACTCTGTATCAGTCTTTGGAAAGTCACATGAAGGCAATTTGAGAGGCTATCACCCTCAGCTACCTGCTCTGCTCCTCCTTTGGAGCCTTGATGGTAAAACAGGAAAAAAATCACTTCATCTGGCATATAAATTTAAACTGCCAACCATTTTAGCTAGTGTTAATACAATGACCTATAAATTGTAATGACTGAAGAGCAAAACATATCCGAGTCTTTTCTACTACTCCTGTTATGGGGCATTTCCAGTGCAGGGGCAGGACCTAGAAGTTCTAACTGTTGCAGATAAACTTTATAAGGCTTCACAGTTGAAGATCCCAATTTTTTTTGGCCTTTCCTCCCATTCTGACCTAATGGCTCGCTCTTTCCCATTAATCCAAAGCAAACTTGCTGAAACTCAAACATTCTGGGCTCGCCTGAAGACTTGTGAAGGAAGTGAATATTCCATTTCTCCTACACACTGAATTCCAGCTCTTGCTGCCTGCCAGAACAGGATGGAGAAAAATGGAATTTGCATTTAGGTTTTTATTCTTCCTCATTATGTTGCTTACTATGTTCCTCACGGAATCTGGAAACAAGATCCAGAGGCACTTTGAGAAAGTACTTACTCCAAGGCTCTTAGTTAAGGCCCATCTGTACTTTTAAAGATGAATTTAACTATACTGTAAAACAAGCTCTTGGTCTAGGAGGCAGAAAGAGGTCTAGCAGTCACTGGATCAATGTCAAAGGGGTCAAATCTTCCATCAGTACATAGCTGACGATCTGAATCCTGAGCAGGCAAAAAGTGGCACAGCTCTACTGAAGCTGAAGGAATTGGGCCAATTCGGAGCAGCCAAGTAGACAATCTGCAAACCCAAATCTCACACTGATCTTGATTGTTCTTCCATTTTATCTGCCTGATTAAATGGAATTTCCTTAGTTAAATGTTTCCTGTCATAAAGTTTTGTAGTTTTTTGCCACAGAAAGAGTGATTCAGGACTTGCAAAACACTACTGATGAGCAAGAGAAAGCTCTTGCTTTATCACTTAAGAGTCATTGTGTAGCCATAGTTTATGTGCTTACTTATTTAATACAAACACACATTCATAACCCTCTTTAGTTCTAAAGTACAATGAGATTCTGCTATCTACTAATTAATACTGTGATATGTCATCTTAGACAGATTGCATGGTTAAACAGGACAACAACATTACAGAAATAGCACGGAATCATACCTGTGCTAGTGGTATGTTTCCTGTATAAAGGAGGGTGTGTGAACTGGAGATAAAGAAGAATTGTAAAGAACGTAAAGAACATTTTTTTTGTTAAATCTCAGAATTAAGGTACGTGATACTGTCCTTGGACTTATTTTTACAAAGGGTTTTACAGAATCCAACACATTATTAGAAACAAGCAAGCAATCTCACCTCTCTGTAATGCTGTGCATTAGATTTGTGTTTTGGTCAAACAAGACCTGGTAGCAGTTGTTAACCACAGGAAGCAACTGTCGATTTTGTTGATCTGCACGAGTTAAGTCTTTTCGCTTGTACTTGACCGATCTCCCAATAAATGCAGACTGCTTACCATTCGAGGGTTTAACATTGTATTTTCTGTAGCTCAGACCACTTATTTCAACTAGAATATACAGATCATAGGTAGAATGGGATTCCGCCGAGCTTTGAACCTGTATGTTAACATACACAACAATGCTCCATTACAGGAAATTAATTAGCAAGGCAACAATCTTCATGTGTTATAAGCACTAAATCACGAAAATTAACTACTACTTTAAAAGTAAGTTTCTAAACATGCCATTCTTATAATTCTCAGTTATAATGAAGATCCAAGCTGCCTTTAATTGGGATTTTGGTAAACCTGGATTAAGTTTAGCCTTTCTAGTGAAGGAAAGAGGGTCACTAAGCAAATGACAAAGTTAGATCTTATTTTAATGTGAATATGGAACCGTAGATCTTGATTTAAGATTGCATTGCAAAATGTCTACATAAGCAGAAATAATCACAAATTAAACTAACCAGCCAAACGACAGAAAAGAGACTGAAACATAAGGGACGTGACTACTGCAAGTATGAGAAAACTCACGGCAAGAGGAGGAGGCACACAGACATGCTCTCACCTTAAGCAAGGCACATGGAAAGGGAGGTAGAAGCACGTGGCATACTTTTGAGCAGTAAACAGAACATCAGTGTTACTTAATATCAAAATACCTTAAACAACAATTTTTTAATCACCTTTCAATTACATGTATCCTGTCCATCAATGTTATTTAATTTAGTACTACTTTCAGTTTTGGGCAAGAAAATGGGACTAGATAAATACTGTACAGATTATATGGACAAAGAGGTTAGTTATGACTAACCAGAAATTAAAACAAGTTGTCTGTACCTTCCCATTGTGGACTGGCATATGTCCAGTTACTCACGTCGCAGACCTCCCAACCTTAGTGGTATCAACAGGGCCTACTCTCATTCTGTCCCTTCGCTGTACGACTCACGAATGCGGTGCAGAAGGTGGCAGAGCACTTGCCAAGCCTCAATTCCTCTCAGACACATACATCAGGGTTCTGAGCTAAAGACTTCTTTCTCTCAAAATGAAGGAGTGTGTGATATGAATACACTTTTGAACAGTACATACTGGAAGAAAAAGACCCCAAACCACCTTCTCATTACTGGTAAAGAGACTTCATTTAGCCTCAAGTGACTATCCACGTGCATATATGGGTAATTTCTAGCAAAAGAGAGCACAGACCAACTCTAGAACAGAGAACTTTGGTGTTTTAAAGTAACAACAGCTTGACTTTAGGGCATGCTAAATCTTGAAATAAAGGCTTTAAATACATGTCAATCTCCTCCTTGTATCTTACAAGGCTAAAGTAATTCAGACAGCAGGACTTTTGGGAGGTAAGTGGTTGACAAATAATCATGATCATGTACTAACGCAAAGGATTGAGGGTTTCCAGATAAAGGCAGTATGGTCTTACACCATCATTATGTATATATACAGGAACAGGAGACAGTCGTTGTGTGTATTACTACCTGACTACAATGTGCCTAGATGCACAGTGGTAGTCATAAGCCACAGATAATAGAAACTCTGTCCAGCTGGCACAACTTGCTGAGCTACCTGGCATCTCACAGATGGAGGGGAGCATCTGGAATTGTGTCACACCTCTTCAGGCCTTACGTGCAGGATGTATTCCTACAGGTTTATCAAGCCATTGATGATGAGGCACTCTCTACAGCAGATGCTCCTGAGAAAGGCTAGTGATAGCTTTCATTTGAGGCCACTATCTTCCCTCCCAGGGAACACCTGGCCTTATCTTGGAACTTGGCTGTGACAGAACGAACTGTCATATGTCAGCTGACTGCCACCAGTTTCTTTTGAGCTCGTAACTAAGACCTACGTTTCTGAAATCTCTTCTCCTTGAGGCAATCTGTCGACTGTACAAACAGGACTGTGAATTGTAGGGCAGGGCTTCAACCATAAAGGCTTTATTGCAAACTGTTTTTTATAGAAAGAAAAGCAAGATAACAAGTGCCAGGTCACACACAGCAGGCATGCAAAGGACAAATGAAACACACTAGAAGAGCAGGAAGCCCTTTTGGAAATTAAAAAAAATTCCTAGTTGAGAGAACAGGCAAGCGAAAAAAAAAATCACTTGAAGGAGGACTTGGAAAATCTCAGTTTGAACTAATACCTGTTTTCACTGTAAGAATATATATTACCACCCTTTGACAAGAGGTAGAATCAAGTCATCGCAAACTGACAAGTGAAAGAACAGAAGAACAGCAGCAGAAAGAAACAAAGCCAAAGTACCTGTGCTGGTACAGAATGTCCCAGTTCATCATATACACTCATTTCCAAGTGGCTGACAGAAACTGTGACAAAGGTAGTGATGTTCCATGCCAGTGGATTATAGACAACAACATATTGGTCAACATCTGGAGCACCTTTGTGAATGCAAACAAAGTATCAGTCACTGAAACTACCTCTTTTTAAAATGTGGTATTAAAAAGTACTTGAAAGATACAACCATCTTACAAAATTTTAACATGAAGGCCCACAGTAAAACTTCATGATTGAAAAAAGGAAAACATTTTATAGTACTTCATAATAACCTCTTCTGCTTTATTCTTCTATTCTTTACCCAATAAAAAGAGACTATGTATTCAGAAAATGACACCTGAGTTGAATGTAAATGCATTCAGTGAAAATAAGCAGCTTAACACAACTTATTGTCAGGCAGTATTAACTTTATCAGAGTTACGCAGAAGATCAAATGAGAAGTCTAATCTGAAAACAAGCCTGTAAAAAACCAAATCAGCTTGTTGCGCAGCTGTCCTGGTTTGAGGTAAAACAGAAAACAGAACCATGGCACTGCTTACTTTGACAGTTTAAAAAGTTTCCAAAGTAAAGACAGAAGGGAATGTACAGTCTTTAGAATAGACTCCTTGAAAATTCTTTTACATTTTTTACACAAGTCAGCAGTGCACTATAACAAGACCTTTTTTAACTGTGACTCTGCTTCTTAACGCGTGAAATCTTATGTTAGTTCAGTAATTACCCCGATCAGCACCTCTTTCTCCCCTCTGTTTTACAACTGAGGTCTGAATCTGGGAGCCAGGTCTAATATATGCACTGGGGTAGAGTTCTGTCTAACATCAGTTTAAAGGTCTTGGTTTCAGATACTTGAGATCTGAGAGCTCATGAATTCATCTGAGTTTGCCTCAGTTCTAGCAGGTCTCATAAGGCAAACAGGATTTTCCAGACGTGGTTCCTGAAACTTAGGTGGTACATAGCATGTTGATTACTTTGGAGGAAAACACGATAGCTTTCATAAGCTAGCCTAAAATTGGAAAAGCTATGTTAAAAAGTACCTGGTATTCCTGAGTCATTAATGTAAATGGAAGAATAGACCTCTCCGTTCTTCTTTGCATTGTTCATGTCCAAAATTATGGAAGCCATTAACTTCTTTACGTTGAACATTCCATACATCAAGTTATTCATGTACATGTCCTTCACCTTGGGAGACTCTGTGCCTGTTATACCATCGTGGTGCTGGACCTTACATTTAAGAGTAGTTTGAAAGGTCACAATGCAACAGGATGACAACTTCAGGTTTGCATTTGTATTAACATGGTTCACTAACCTTCAGACATATTACTTAAAATAGTAAGGTATTTCAGCGATATTCACAGATTCACATTTTGCCTATTCCAAATTGCTATATATAGAATGAAATGGTCAAAGACAAGATGCACACAGATTTCCCTCTATACATATTCCTATTTTAATATTTAGAAATTACTGAAGTTATATACTTAGAGGTAAAAGAAAATTACAAGTTACTAAAAACAAGAATGGAGCAAAAATACTGTAACAATATAGGTTTTTCATTTCCTACTAAGATCTGGTCAATAACTTAGCTGACAAAGTCTTTGTTACCAGTAAAAGCACTGAGGCCTGTAAATGGTTAACGGTATGAGGCTGATCATTTAGCTGAACTTTGAAGAAACAAATCTGTCCTTCCTCTTCTAACTTGCAGAAGTAGAGATTATCAGAAGTTTTCAGTTAGTTCAGTTTCTGTTTGTTTGCTTGATGTTTAAAAACCATTTTGTAAATAATAAAACTAACATTAAGAAAAGGAATTTTACGTGCAAAGTTTAAAATCACATACTCTTTCACCGGCTGAAGAAAACATTTGCCAGTAACCATGTCTTGAATGCATGGCTAAGGAGCTGAAGTGATGTTTCAAGACAGTTTTTTGAAAAATTGCTCTATTTTTTACTTATGACTTGCTAAGGGGTAAAGTTATTTCTAAAACCATAAAAGCAACCTTGAGACACTCCAGCTGAAATGCTCCAAAGCTTTGCCTTTGGGTAATAAACATTTTAATTCAAATTAAAAAATAAATCAATATTTACCTCTGAAACTGCCCATCTGAGGCTCTGAAGTTGCCTTAAGGCTCTGCATTTGCAAATAGAACTTGCTGGGTGTTTCCGGACATACTGTGTGAAAAAGGACTCTCCAGCATAAAGCAGTGAACTTGCTCTCCTTGCGATTCCTTTTAATGTGCTCCGAGAAGTATAAAACCCAGTCCATGCTTGAAATGGCTCTGTTAAGAGTTGAGCAGATCCAATACATGTCAAAATACCATTTCAGTTATCACTTATTTGTTTTCTATTAGACTACTACTGTATAGCTTCTTGCATGAAACCTGCTGTGGGTTTACACATCAGCCATCAAATGGAATAGTCATAGGCCCTACTAAGAAACACTGCCATAAACGTGCCATTTGGAAAACTACAATCTTTCCTACAGGCCTAGTAACAAGAGTGTTAATACAAAGCCGTTATCGACTAAATTAAGATGTGTTTGCAGAAATTTCTTCTTTGTGGATCTGCACAAAACAACTTTAGAAGTTTCACTGAAGGATATTTTATTACTCATTAATAAAGCGGATTATAATCCTTGGTTAGTGCTTGATACAAGCTCTCTGTATTCCCTTCTTTTAGTCAAAGGGATTTTTCTTAAATTTAATTTCCTCAAAATGGAGTAGAGACAGTGATGTGGTAACCTGACTCCAAAGTACCGCAGCACTTCAAACTACATCAAAAGATGCCCTCAAGTGGCCAGCAGAAAGTATTTCAACAGCTAATTTGTGCTAATATGTTCCAGTACCCCATACAGTAAACTACGAAAACAAGTATTTGTTTTTAAAACCTCCAAATCTCTTAGTGAGTTTTGTTTGCTTGTTTGTTTTGATGGGAATTTTTTTCTAAATATACCACTGATAAACAGTTTTTCCAGAGAGAAGTGTCAGAAAGTGCTTTATAAAGTGCATATATTCAACTGTAACAATCTGCTATCAGCCTAGGATCAAAGGCAAGAATTAAAAATCTGGATCTTTTGCTCAAAAACTCCAGGACAAAATCTTTTTGGCCTGAAAAATGCTAGAAGTTCAAATAGAGTTAATTCAATTTCAGTTTTCAAGGTTACAAGCAGAAGAGTCACATACACATGCTAGCATGGTACAATGAATGTAGAGTAGAAAAAGGAAATACTTATCTAGGACTTAAAACTTGAGTTTCCAAGGCATATGTCAGAAGTGACACTGAGCCCAGTAAGTGACTCATAATAAAATGGCACAGAAAGAATGAGAGAGGATTAATCATCAAGAAGCAAAACAGTATGTGGGAGAAAGTGCACTCAAACTTATACTGCAATTGCAAGGCACAGTTAAGTCGTTTGGGGAAGAAATTGCATCTATGTGTGGGCACACACCTGGAACATTGAAGGTGCTGCTATTACGCAAGCTAATGGCAATTGACTACTGCCTGTAAATTATGACGAAAGGTACAGGTAAGAGCCCAGATGTAAAAGGATATTAGCACTTAAAACTGGCAGTGCGTTTATCAGCAAGTTGTTAGATATGACATGATGCCTAGAGGGAGGTGAGTAAGGGATCAGTCCATGCAATGATTCATAGGAAGCAATAGTCATTTTTATTCATTTAAAAGTTAACAGACACGTTACAGAATAGTGGATGTATAAGCTAAATTCGGGTTGTAATAGTCTGAGATATACATCCACAGTGCCAAAAAATGCGATGAAGTAGTGGTAGCTACACTTATATAAAAAGGTATTTTAATGATACCAGTGACATTTTAACGATAATCCAGGCAATGAAACAAATTAACGAGTTTAGAAACTGAGAAGTTAGCTGTGTCTTCTCTCTGCATACTTTCATATGAGGCCTAAACCAGTAAATTTACTGGGGAAAAGGATTAAAGGGATGTTGGGTATGGCATGCCTTCTTTCATATCTTCCCAGTACTTTGCAGCTCTGCTTGATACGCTGAGGTAGTGCAGCAAGTAAGAAGCAAGCAACAAGCAGCTGCAATGAATTTGTGTCACAGCATACTATGACATTTCAGAAATACAGATGGTATTTTTACTTTTTGAGACTTCAGTTACAACACAATTTTCTTTTCCCCAGAATTTAAAACTGTTTTCTTTAATGAAAAAGACAAGTCATTCTCCTAGAGCCACGAGAGACTTTAGGGGTTCATCTACATTAGCGTTTTGTTTGGACCAGGAACGTCCTTTTGAAGTGAATCCACTAGCCATCCTTACCTAGTATATGCATTATATAAAGGATTGGATTTGGAGCTCACAAACAGTATGTAACAAGCATTAATGGGCTCCGTATGACCAGATTATATCCAGTTTTCCTGGAATTAATTACATATAGTGTGGACATCAAATCCTCAGCACCAACTGTTTTACTTTGACCACTCCTATTCCACTGTACTAAGGAAATGGTACCCTAAGAGCTTTCAGATTGACTTGTTCTTTTGGTTACCTGCCTCACTTCTCCTTCAGGCATTCTACTCCATGTCGCGTTTCTCATCTCTGCTCTAATCCATGGATAATTCAGTTCTTTTAAACAGTAGGGTCATGGCTCTATTTGGCCATGCATCCATCTCTTTCTACATATCTTTCAGTTTAACAGCTTCCTTTCAGTTCCCTTACTACAGCTCATTTTTGGGGAAAAGGAAGAGAGGCATAACACACACGTTTAATACTGCAGAATACCTAGGAGACTACAGGTTATACGTGCATGCTAACGTGTGTGAGGCAGAGAAAAGAATGAATTCCAAGTTAAATGTCCAAAATGAAACAAATAGTCAAAACCTGTATTTAAAGCAGAATGAGTCCTAGGATCCCAGCTTTGGTGAGTTCAGACAGGACCCCTCCAATGTCATGAGAGACTTCTTGTATTAGTTGTGCCAGTACACCTCTGCAAAGCACCTTTGCTATCACTGCTGCCTGCTAACCAGTTCGCAGTCTTTTTTTCCTTCAGCCATCCAGTGAATTCAGCCAGGTAGCCTAGGCCTACAGGTTTATCTCATTGCTCACTGTTTTCACTGTAACAGAACCTAATTAGTGCAGTATCTATACATTTCCTCAGGTCATTAAAAAAACATGGATGACATTACACACATTAATATCCCTTGGGATTAGCTTACCTTTGCACTCTATTGTTACTCAAAGACTGCAAAACAAAAAACTCAAGTTAGATTTCTTGACAAGTTTGCCTATTTCTATACTCTTTCTTCCACCCATTGCTTCCAACGGTCCCAAAGAAATATTCCAACCACTGCCCTATCATCTTTCTTATAACACTAAGTTGGGATCAACTTGTCTATTTGATGACACCTGGTAGTGTAAATAAATGTTATAAGGAGATGGTGGTTTTCCTCTTACTTTATTTCTCATTTTCTCAATTTCTCTTTATTAAAATTTTAAATACATACATTTGAGGCGGATGTTATGCAGTTGTGAACTTAATTACCTGTTGAATATGGAAGAAAGTCTTGAGAGTCTCGAATTTCCCATGTAAGATTTCTGTTATAAACTGCTTGGAAGTAATCACCAACAGTGGCATACTGGACAGTCACTCCAAACTCATCAGAATGCTTGTTAATATAATCCAACAAGAGGTCCATGTTGGAGTACTGAACAGATGCATTAAAGAACTGTTTGTCACAGCCCTGAAATTCCAAAAACAGAACAGCCAAATGACTTTGGGTCATGTAATTTAGAAGGATCTTTTTTAACAGCAGTCCATGTCAAAGTGGTATTTCTTTTGATTTTGACTGCCCATATAAAAGTTATTTGTTACAAATGTCAAGAATGGGTAGGGTTACTTGCACAGATCAGCTGATAACCAACCAGCATTACAGATAGGGAGAAGTGTGTTGACACTTCATATTGTGCAAGAGCATGAGATTTCGCAGTAGCAATTGGAAAATGCATGCATACATGCCTGGAAAGACAACCTTTTCACACTGCATTTCTCCCACTTATCAGAAAATAAGGAAGTTCTTATTTTTATATAGTAAGAAATTTATATAATAAGAACTTCCTTATTTTCTGCTGTTAAGAATGCTTACAGCTTTGGGAAGTGCTGAGGACACGATGTGAAACAAAACGATCTGGACAGAGATCTCTGTACTACAAACGTCTCACAATGTGTTGCTGATCCGCCATCATGACAGTAGACTATAGTACTTCTGATGCTCATCCAAACAGAGAGGTGATACACTGTGTATTAAATCATCTTTTTTTTTTTGAGCATGCTTGCACAACTTCTGCCTCCTGTTGGAGGCATCTCAATGCAGACTATCTGCACATACAAACAGTTGAAAAAACGCGTAGAGTAAGCACACCTTTGTTCAACTACAGTAGCTGAACAGGAAAATGAGAATCAGTGGGCCATGGCACCACGTATATTCTTATAGTATCAGTATAGGCATTGATCTGAAGCACAATAACATGCTAAGATACCTTCTCCACATAAAAAGGCCTAATAGAAGCCGTCCGACACTGACACCAGCTTAAACACATCCTCATCTTCATGTCTCTGTGCCTGAGACAGAAAACATTGCCCAAGTTAATCCTGATCTCATTTTCAAAATAAAGATGCTCTCAGCAATTTGAGCTTAGCAGATGCTTGAAGAAATAGCCAAGGAGGCTCTATTTTCTTTGCAATCCCATCTTCTACTTTACCTGATGAGCTCAAAGAGTTTAACCTGATGAGCTGAACCCATTCAGCTCATGAATGAGTTGAACCTGATGAGTTCAACTGAACTTGGAGATGATTACTCTCCCTTCTCTTTCCCAGATATGAGTGCCATCCCCATTCCCCTCCCATTTCCTAGGTGTTTCAAGTAAGGTCACTGTCACATCCTTTATGAATCCTAGTGCACATGCACTGTCCCTCAGACCTAACAGGGTAAGTCACTGATTAGAAAAGTGGAAATTCTACTTCCAAACCAGAAAGTTCTCCTCAGATACCCAGAAATCTTCTGCATGCATATAGCAGAAACTGGGAAACAACTTCAAACTGGAATGAGCTACTAAAACATATCAAACTGAAAAGTGCAGCGGTCAGTGCAAACCAGACTTCCAAATGCTGACTCTAATTAAATTTGTGGAGAGGAAGTAATATGTTTACCAGTCAAAAATACTTCACATTTGTAAAGTACTACTTCCAACTCATGATCCAAGACGACTTCCTCATAAAAAGTAGACACCTGGCACCACAGAAGGGGATGTGCTGGGCTGGCAGACTCCTCTCACACTGACACAGAATGTAGTGGCTGAGGAACACTGTAGTTCAGTAGAATAAGGATTTCCAAGAGAACCTGCTGTAGTTAGTCATCACATCCACACAGTCCAAAAAGCATCTCAAGGATCAGTTCCAGTGCTTAAGACAATTCCATCCCCCTGATACAACTGCTGCTATGACCTCTAGGGAGGCAGGTTTGAACTTTTACAGTGCCCCACAGCCCAGTGCCTCCTCCTGCACAACCAGCTGCTTTAGATCATGAAGAAACACTTGTTTGTCCACATAACTCATTGCAAAAGTGCCAACAGTCTGGGTGTGAGGTCTCACCTTAAATAGGAAGGTGTGTATTTCCTGTTTTTTTTTAACTGAAGGGAAAAAAATAATATCTAAGCACTCCAAACTATTTGTAATCACAAAAAAATAGCTAACCTAAACTACAGAGGTATCCGTATATCTATTTCTCTCTACTTCTTTACATAGCGTTATGAATGGGTAACAAACTTTTATTACTTTATTTAAAGCTCATTATCACAAGCACACAAATCTGGAAGTCAGAGACTGAAATTTTCGTACATTACTGCATAACTGCAAGTTTGAATCTAGACATTTGGAATTTATTTATACTATTCAAAACTCCCTCCTCCCCATTTCAGCATAACCTTCACTATAGCACTACTACAGAGTATTATATCTGACTTCTCTCACTCTCTTAAAAAAAAAAAAATTCATTATAAGCAATAATGTCACAAACACGGGAGAAAAACAAATCAGTGACTCAAAGCTGCGTCAGAAAATGTTTGCTTCTCTTTGCAACAACAGATATTGTGGTGAAATAGCCATCTTCAGAACACACATCAGCCTTTAACATTGTAATTATGAGACCTACAGCATCCATCAAAATTCAAAAACAGACTATACATTCGGTTTAAATAAAGTTATTCTTTCCTAAGGACCTAAAAATAGTAAGAGTACATCAGTGCTAGGTGTACATGCAGGATGTAATTAACACAGCATATTGCTCAAAAAAGCATTTGAATGACCAAGCTGGGATATGCTTCTGTTTCTAACGAAAAAACAAAGACTGTATAAGAAAATGATTACACAACAATTAGAAAAGACATTGTCTACCTAATGTCATTTTCTTGTAATGCTACTGTTTTTGTTAACATAGAGTTATGCTGCGCTAAGCAGTAATGTAAAGAGATCACTTAAATAGACAAAACAAGGAGAGAAAAAGGGAAGCAATATTGCAATACATAGTTTTGCAAGAGGTTATCTTTACAACTTTGTCACAACTCTTTCTATATTAAGTAGGGTGGAAGACGTGGTAGGCAGCTGGCAGACTGTACAAGGAAGTTCTAGTTTTTAAAAGTCATTACTAAACAGACATTTGGGTCCCACTTACTAGAAAAACACTTTACCGACATGTGGTTTGCACCTGCATTTTTGCAGTACATACTGTAGCAAAGCACCACCTACCTACTGTTCATACTGTAGGTGTACTTGCCATTTCTAAAGCAAATGCTGATCATGCACTTACCCATGGCCACAAAACATCACTTGTTTGGAACCAGGCTGCTCTCTCCTTAATGTTTGCCACCATGGTTTGTGCATACAGATGGATGTTAGTATCTGTAACAGGGAGACTCATGTTTGGATAAACACCGTCTTTTGGTGGATCTGGGAAAGCTGCAATTCCATTCCAATAAAATCCTGATCTAAGTAGAAGGAGAAAGCCATAGGTTATAAACAGGATTTATTCAACTGGGAAAAACACATCAAAAGGTGCTGGGATAAATGCAAAGACACAGGGAATAAGAAGAAAAAAAATCCATTTTATATTCATTGCTAGTATTTAGGTTTTAGAGTTTATTTGGGGGTGGAGGTAGGGGGAAGGTTGTCCAGTTTTCTTTTTGCACTCTGCAACTTTCCAAGTCCCTGCTGTTTGCTGGCACAGAACAAAGAAATCATAGGACAAAACAGCAAGCTTTGTAACAATGAGGATGTTCCCCCAAAGAGGCTTCATTTATAAAGAGTATTTTACTGGATAAGCCAGTGAGCAAAATAAAGTTTTAAAAAGCTCTCAGATTTTTCACAAAGTGAATGCAAAATTTTAGTTGCTTTAGTATATACACAGATAATTTACACAATCTCAGCCCAATATAATGCCGAAAATCTCCCATAGAAAATCAATTAGCTAACAGCTAATAGTCCATACTGCGCTTCCTGGAGTTTTTAAATCTTAAATTTACAGGTAGAGAAACAAAACCCCAGTCCTGCTTTGGACATTTTCTGTTTACAGCAATTGATTTGTTTCACATTTTTATTCTATATTTTTTTGATAAGGACTGACATGATACATGAAATGTAGATGAAAGCCGTAGCTGTGTTCCAAGCCTCCTGGTGCTAGAAAACATTTTTTAAGTCTGTCAATATTTTGAAGTATTTTTAATGCCTGTCAGTAGTAAGTGTCACTTTTGAGGATTCAATTGTTAGGTACTGAGCAAACATCAAGTATTATGGCGGGTAGCTGGGGGTACTCAATAATCCTGACTCAGATATAGAGTCTAGACATCTCCTTGACCTACTGCAAGTCAGGAGAAAGCAGTAGAATACTGTTGAGATAAAAAAGTCAAAGAAAATGCTTAAACTCCAACAATATAAACTCTCAGAAGTAATCAATATTTCTGCCTATTTGGGAAATCTTCAGACCTGTTTGAAAAAGGTATTTGCGATGGGGTACAGTAGCTGTACTGATCCATAACATGGGTGAAGATCTCCTGTCTTTCAGATAAGGAAGGAGAGCCCTGCCATACAAACTGAAGCTTCTGGAAAACAAAAAAGGTAAGAAACCGTTACCTTTGTGCAAGCACAGAGATACTATTATGAACAACTTAAGACTCCAGAGATGCCCATCTTCCCTTCCACCACTTATAACACTTTTTAAGTGCTTTTACTTAAGACCAGCCAATGGTACCTCAAGCAAGGTGACACACGATATATACTATAGGAGGCTATAGAATCATAGAATAGTTTGGGTTGGAAGGGATCTTAAAGATCATCTAGTTCCAACCCCAATATATATAGTGTTGTACCTTTATATTCCAATTAATGAAGAAGGAGAGGAGGCGGCACAGTGTCAAATATTGCTAAAATCCAGATGTAAGCCTAGCTTACCACAGGCATTACACCTCACTTGTTTCAGTGGAAGCTGAACACCCATAAGCGAGGAAAGATCCAGATGTAGTCTGGATTGCACTGTAGTCAGTGGGAATCAATGTTTAACCAAGTGAAACAGAATTTTTACAGTTTTGAAAGCCTCCAGACTGTTAGATGCCAGAAAAAAAATTAGATGGGAAAAGATTGTCAAAAACTCAGAATTTAGCAGAACGGAAGTATCACAGCTCATTGCCAACATCAGGTGGGAGGTTCTGGCTTCACCAAATTTAACAGGAATTCTGTTGTCTTCTTCAGAGATGCTTGAGTTTCACCCAGGATTCATAAAAACTGCCTAATGTCCAGCTCATACTAGTGAAAGCCCTTATTTTCACATAATTTACTGTGTAAAACCGATGACAGATCAGGGTCCAGTATTGTCATATGAAAAGAAAAACACTTACTATGTATCGGACACTGTGCAAGAGAAGGCAAAACGTGAAACAAAACCTGAATTCAGCAAAAACTATTAGCTGCCACCCTGACTGACCTAGTACTATCACTTTTACAGGCACAAATAAATGTTCCAAGCATGACAACCACTGTGGCCAAACATACACACTACACTTCAAAACAGTCTATAAAAGACCAACATATCTAAGATTTTCTCAAGGGAAGCTGAAACCCATTCTAGATGCCTCCAGTTCCAACACTCCTAATTCAATGTCCACTTACGCCTTGCCCAACTGCCTGCATTTTATGTCTTCTTCAGGATAGACTATATTTTATCCCTGACCAGAAGTCATGAAGATATTACTGACCATATTACACGGATTCAATATATTTCACTATGACCACATGCAATCAACATGTCACTTTTAGAGAAGAAATACCCACGTTTTCTTGCACAGATCAGAGGGATGCTTATCTTAATGTCATCATTTAAATGACTGTAAGTAGAGGCTGGCAATGGGTTCCATTCTGAAGGGTATTTTTACCTTGTTTTTCTGCATGTCAGCCTTCAGATCGTAGTCAATCCGAGAAATAAGATGAGCATTAAAACCAGCCAGAGCAAAAAGTGTTGGTGTTGTAGCTGAAGCACCAAAAGGATCAACATGCCAAGAAAACTGAGGTCTGATCCCAAAAGTTTCATACAAAAATCCATGGCCTTCTGCAAAGCAAAATTTGTTTACATTAGGAACGCTTCTACAAGTTCATTTTGTAAATCTAATGGACACACAGTATTAGAGACAAGCACTAAAAGGATAGCTCTTTGTTGCTGTTTTCCAAACCATTTAAGGTTTCAGGAATTTAATGATTCACAGCAGAAAATTGCATACTGACAGTATTTATTTTGCTATGCCAAGTATAACTTATTAACATCATAAAAGATGAACAACAAAAAGGAATTATGATTAGAGACAGGCCTGGGAAAAAGTACTTAGATGCAGATTAGGTTAAGGCTAATAACCAGGTTGGAGTCCGCATGAAAACAATAACCTGGGTTTTAGTTTGTGTTTGCTCTAAACATACCACCCATTTTCAGAAAATTTCAGTCTCATATCAATGACAAAGGGACAGGGAAGTCATCCCATAAACAAAACTAGGATGAATATGATCCTCAATTGTAAAAAAAAAAAAGAAAAAAACCCAAAGGTTCAGAGCAATCTTGATACGAGATGTTATTTACAAACAATGTAATTAATTTTGCATTGAAATGGGTTTCAAAAAAAGAAACCCCCAAACCAGAAAGACCAGACAATAAACTCAGACCATTTGAATCAAAGTTAAACAACCAGCTAAGCAGTAGATTTTATTCAGAACTCCAGTATATTGCACTAGGATCTTCATCATAAAAAAAAAAATAAAATAAAAATTGCAGACCTTAGTTTCTTAGTTCTGGAACTGGGCTCAGAATTATTTGAAAATAAAACCGTATCTTCCCCACTTTGGACTAACGCCATTCCAAATTTTAATATCACATTTGAATAACTGAGGTTGCAAGGCATTCTCTTTTCACTTCATCTTTCCCATGGTTAACGTCTTCTCTAGTGAAAATATTCACAAACCATGTGTTCATTTTAACCCTTCTGACTGAAGCACATTTTAGGCTGAGTTTGCTAGGCTTTTCCAAAACGCAGGTGGCTGGACAGACAGAAGACATGAAACATAGACCCCAAATGTTTGCACTGGCTTTGTCTTCTCAAGACGAACTCCACACACAATGTAAGGATACATCTTTTTTGGTTCGTATGTACTCAAACTGAGCAGAGTGCTTTCAAGAAAAATATACGGGAATTTTGAAATATATTACTATCTTTGTTCCTGCTGAATAAATCACCAAATTTGAATTTCCTTTTTTAAAAAAACTATGTTTATACACAGAATGAAATATTAAATTAGAAATAATGTTTTTTGCAGCTAACTCCAATGAAAGAAGCAGCTGTATTTGCATTTGACAAAAGGTCTCTTCAGTCAATGTCAGTGTTTTCTTTGGAGAAGTCCTGAATTTGGTGTACTAAGCCCATATAACAACCTTTAAACACAGGAGGCAGATGTGGAAAAAAAAAAATAATGTTCATTCCCTCTCCTCCTCTTGGCCAGAGTGTAACGCAATGACTCACTGAGATGCAAAAGCAGTCTCCATCCCTGTGCTCCTGATAAACACTGACAAGCAAGGAACAAGGACAGTGGTGCTGCACAGTCAGATTCAGCAAACGATACCAGTGTTTTCTGACCCTTTACTCTCCCATGTAGAAATCTGCCCAGAGTGTAGCCCTGAAATGGGCAGGGTTTGTATCAGCCATGACATACACCTGGTGCTAATACATCCCCTCCCATCCCAAAAAAGCATGCTACTCCCTCATGGCATATTATAGGCATCTATAGCACAGTGGTGGCATGATTTATCCTGTTTCTTTTTTCATTAACCAGATGGAGATAACCTTAAATACTAAAAGACTCTTTAAACTATCAGATGGAGATGTGTAACATACAAATGGCTGAAAGCAGAAGTTAGAAGTTTAAAACAGAAAATAGAGCATCTCTTGGAAATATGCACCTATTTCTACCAAAGGCTGCTGCTAATGATTACAAATGGGAGTTTCTTCATCAAGCAAGTCTTTCAACTAAGATCAGATGACCTCAATGACATTGTGGCCTACGTTCTGCAAAAGACTTTGCCTAAACGATACAACCTCCCCATGCTCTGAATTGCTACCAGGTATTTTCTTCCAGAGCATTTCATACCCTCAACTTCACCATAACAATCATCCCAGGAGCTTAAACTCTCAACCACACATGCATACACAAAAGGCCTCTACTCCAAAGGAGTTTATAACTGACATTGATTAAACTGCAAGCCAGCTTTCAGTTACCCTTCTGCCTACTGCAGAACTGTTGTGTGGTGGTTTGGGTTTTTTTTTTGAAGCAAAGATTTTTATACAGATAACTCACAGGCAAGTAAAAAGTAAGAGAAATAAGAGATGCTTTAATCAGTTCTTGAAGAGTAAGAAAATAATAGCAAACTTGGGGTGGAGAAATGAAAAAAACAAACCAACCCCCCAAGGTCATAACAACAACAACAAAGTTAAATGCAAATATGCATACCTGTCAACTGTAAAATCTGATCATCAATTAGTGTCACAGCTTCATCATGCATCACTTGCCCTCCAATGACAAATTCCAATCGTCCCTCCTGAAGTAACTGATGGACCTATGATATTGAAGTTAAGACACAGAACACAAATTCATTTCAGTCTTATCCAAAAAGGCTGAAAATTAATTTCAGATCACAGCATGTTACCTAGACACAACACTTGTCAAGAAGGCATCCAGGACAGAAGTAGGATAAAAGGCTGTCTGTACTGAATGCTATCAAAAGGGGGAAAAAAGCATACTAACATGCTGCACAGTGCATTGATTTACCCAGCTTACACTAAAGCCAGGTAGCAGGCACAAAGGATGCACTGCCAGGTAGACATTGACCTCCTGGTGTTTCTCAGTAGGGCTGTCACCATGCTTTTATACTATCTAAACACCAGACTTGTCCCCATACACTGCACTGGCAGCAGGCTAGGATCCTGCCTCAAGGCAACTAGAGCTGGAGGATTAAAACAGAAGATACTGGTGCTTCTCCCAAAGTTCTTCCTCCTGCTGCATCTGTCTTGGCTTAGGGAAGGCACTGGGTGTCTGGATGAGAGAGCAATATGCAACCTCATGCAAGCAGCAACAGCCAGGCTCCCAGGGTTTCCTTCAGTCCACTACCTCTGTAACAGTTTGGAGACAGATCTGTGGGATCCAGGAGGGAGACAGACTGTACCATCACATCATGGCCACACTCGCACCCCTTCTACTCTGTGTGCATCTACCTTGCCTTCTGAGCACGGACAGGTTGCTCAACTTGTGAGACAGAATGCTATATTAAGAAATAGTTATTTCACATGTAGCAGGTTTGCCTGTCTGATAAACCCACTGCTAACCTTCATTTCTGGTCTCATTTTCCTAGTTTAAAAACTGTCAATATATTATGACCTGTTCAACTGTTCAAGGTTTTTATGGGTTTTAGGTGGGGTTTTTTTTGTGTGTGTGTGGGTTGTTTTTGTTTTTGTTTTGTTTTTTTAATTTCAGCCACTAGAAACAACAAGTATGCTGACAAGTACAACTTTTAGCAAATGTGCTGGATGAAAGGGGGGGTGATGTTTGGAGGGAGGGAGTAATAGTCTGTGTCCCTTTCTAGAAGTGTTAGGGAGTCTTCTGTTTTTATTATAGCTACTTCACTACCTAGAACTTCAAAGATAACTCAAACTTCCAACAAAGTAAGTTTATATAAATATGTATTTTAATCTCCACCCTTTCTTTTTTTATTTTTTTAAATCTGTCACGCAGGATGACAATTCCAGAGCTATTATGTTTATTTCCCCAGGAACCTTCAGTGAATGCCCCTGTGTCTGCTCAGATACGATGCCAGATTGTCAATTTTGATTATAATCATTTCTCTCGTTCACAATGTTGTGAAAACGCTTCAGGGCTTAGCATTCATAAATTAGTTCCAGCCGACTGTGGTGACTGATTAGCATGCTGGGAGACCAGATAACTGATATCTGGTGTCAGCACAGAACTGGTCCTGACCTACATGAAAAGCATCTGTGGCCGTTGTTCCCCACTTGGATGGATGTCCAAAAAAGATACCTTTGATCCAAACTTTGGGCCACGGAAATGTTTTTTTAATATGTTTTGTAGAATCACTGAGATGCTGAAAACACAAGAAAAATAATTCAAGTAATTTAAATAACACCCGATCCTAGGAAAAAAAAAAAAAGAAAACAATATCTCCAATGACAAGCACTTTTGCTGATCAGAACTGGGCAAAAGGAAGAAGGAACCGAGGAAACAGATACAGCAGTACTACAAGCAGCAGGCTGCTATGGTAGTAGAACATATCTGTGGCCCTTGGGACAACCACCACTATCCTCACATCAACTCATCCCTATAAACCAGATAGAAGTGGCTACACATCTTTTTTCCC
The DNA here is from genome assembly GCA_013396915.1 of Stercorarius parasiticus. Lineage (NCBI taxonomy): Eukaryota > Metazoa > Chordata > Aves > Charadriiformes > Stercorariidae > Stercorarius > Stercorarius parasiticus. The sequence goes on along the minus strand of VWZL01002995.1, from coordinate 450,745 downwards.
CTAGTTCAAACACCCAGGCATCAAGCCAGGGTAAGGCAATAGGAATGGTTCACACAAGAAAATACTGTGGAAATAACATGCACTGAGAACTCAGAGGTTTATATCTGGCTGAATACTGCTGTAATACATTTCACTTCTATATATTCTCTTGTGCGAATTGTAAAATCAGCTTCTATACTCAGGCTGTACCTTTTACTAGTTTTTAATGCCACCAGTCTAATCCAAAGCAGACATTCCAAAAGAAACTAGAATTAAATCCTGTATTCCAAGCAAAATTAAGAAAAAAACAAAACGGCAAAATTAAAACCAGAGAGCCTGTACTACAGAAAATTGTTAATGCTAGAGTTCAAGTGGAAAAAGCAGGACAGTAATGAGAGTGACCTAATTTCAAGGCCCAATATTTGCAACTTGCTAGTGTTAAAAAACATGCCACTCATCAGCAAGCCACTCATCATCGTAGCTCTTAAATATTACTACAGATTAAATGTTTGACACACAGTTTAAGAGGAATTTGTTTTTAATAATTTTAATTTTCAGAAAAGCAAGTATAAAGTAACTAGAGAACTGACTAAAAATGCATAAAAGCAACAATTATCAGTAATTAGGCTAGGAAATGAAAGGCTGAATCATATGTACTAGTTTTGCACTACCGAGGTCAAATGTGATACACATTTACTCTTCCGGATTCCACATAATAGCTACAATATATATTAGAAACACAGGCCTTTATATTTGGATTACAGCAGGATAATATACTTGAAATAAGATCAACTGACCTTAGAAAGTTAGATTACTCTTCTGTACCCGCACAAAGTAGTTCCTATACTATAATTTTTAATTCCCCCACACCAGAATAACAGTACAGTTTTCTAACCAGAAACAGACAAAATAATTCTCCTGCAATTGGCAAGTATGGACAAAGTGCCCACACAAAAACTGTGAACTTCCTACACACAGCAAAACCTCTCGTACAGAGGTCAGCTGCATACAGGTTGTAAGCTATTATTTAAATACTAAGCAGAACAGAAAATTCAGAATTTAGTGAAGGACTAGGTTAAAAAAAAAACAGAGAAGAGGTCTCTTTTTTACATGATGCTTTAAACGCCTAGCACTTTAAACAAACTGAAACGTAAAGTACCTCAAGTAATATGCTGCTGTTGGCTGGACCATGGTAACAGAACAGACCATGGAGTTCTGAGTGAGTACCTATGGGAAGCTGCACCTGTGTATCCTCTGGCTTTAGGGTACAAAAATTAAACGTGTTGCACTGCAATGCAACACATGACCAGCCGCTAGGCTACGAGACCAGCCTTTGATTTCAGCATGTTTGTTTCATGGCCAGAAGAAAGAAGAAATGACAAATAAAACTTCACAATGTCTTTACTAGGAAAAAAACAATCCTCAAATTAAAACTCTAAAGACTGAGAGGGGTCACAGCTTATAAATAAACAAACCAAAGAAACAGATATTGCTGTTGAATCTGAAGTCACCTCTTTGTTGCACTATCCTTGTTTACACATGGCAGGTTTTTGAGCAGTACTTAATTGGAAAGAAAGAAAGTTCCCTCTTGTGAGCAGTGTTAGGCGGCAGTTTATGAGCTTCAGATGTTTAACAGATATTGCTGCAGCTTCTTTCAGAATCACCCACACCTTATACCAGCATGCCCCCAAATAAGAAAGTCATGGATGAAACAAGAACTGTAAAGTGTAAAGAACCTTCAGTGCAAAGGTTACTACCTCTTACCGCTCTAATCTATAGCTGGGGTTTTAACCTCTTCCAACTGCCTTTAGAGTTAAGGTCCTTTCCTAAAACATACCAGATTCAGAGACAGCTTACACAAGACCTGGGTAAAAAGCAAACAGTGAAGTACTTTGCCCCTCCTTGCCCCCTGAATAGAGTGTAGATTTTTGTTAGGAGGAAGTATGGCTCTAGTATAATTACCTGCTGTTTGTGCGTATCTGTGGCTACAGCATCCCACCAGAGTCGAAAGAATTCCTGCTCCACAGCAATAAATTTGCGCTGCTTTCCTTTCATTAGCTCTTCTACAACAGATGTGTAGACATTTGCTGCATAAGCGTGCATACTTTCCTGCAAAAAAAATACATAGAAAATAAAGTCTGTTTTGCCTAGATTAAATGGGCTGCTTTGAACATTCATTGGCCTTGAGAAGAGAGAGATCAAAAACCTCACTTTAGTTGCACACTTCCTTTGTACACTCAGAAAGACTTGAGTTCTCTCTGGTTATGTACAGCCTGTGGGCCCTTCTGCTCCAAAACACATCCTCTGACTAGGGACCTGACTAGATCATGGTGTAGCTTCCCCCGAGGTGAGCAGACACCAATACAAGATTTCTTTTTGATGTATTGGGAACAGCTTACCCTGTCCCTCATTGCTTACCTTAAATTAACAATGCCATGAATGATAAGACTTCGCACCAACACAGTTGAAAACCCCACATGCACACTTTATTCTTCCATTTCTGCTCTTATTTTGATGGCCTGAACTATCAGAATCGTTTGTTCAGAGTGAGTATGAGTCTGTGCTGTGGATGTGCACTGACAGTATAACGCAGTGATACGTATACTGTAAATTATACTATTATGGCCCCAGAAGCTTCAGTCATGAAAAATAACTCCATTTTGCTTAACATTTTAGGATAGAGTAAAACCAAAATGGCAAAGGACTCTTAGAATGAGTTTGACTGTTGACACAGAAACATCCAGTGTCTCTTGTATTCCAAGGCCTACAGATTTTATTGGAATGCAAACATCACAGCTGTATCCAGCCAAATAACCTATCCCACTGTTATATCTTATGAAATGGTATCACATGAACATCACCACATTAATTTTAGTCGCACACATCAAGATATTTTAGGTACTCATCCTTGACAGAACAACTTCTGCTCACCAGATCCAGTCTTCCACCCATTACTTAATTCCAAAGTGATACAGAATGCCTAAATACAACAGTGGAGATCCAAGAATTTCCTGCAACATCTGAGCTGTCTCGTAACAAAGTTATCTGCATGTTACAGCACAGTTATTTTAACACTAACCATAACACTTTTCTACTTCAACTACTGGTACTTGCTTAAGAATGCACACCACAACACATACACATACATCTGAAAGTGACTGACATACAGATCTCTCACCCACTTAAAAATTAATGGGCACGATATGTAAAATATGATTAATTTAGGCATGTTTCCTATAAGAAAAAATCACATTTTGAAATAAGAAGGGGATGATCTCTTCTGACGTGATCCAAATCAGAAATAAACTTTTCTTAACCCCTCGCTTTCCACAACTGAAATCCAGCTATCTTTGTAAAAACACTGAAGTGTCATTATAAAAGTGAAAATATTTGAGCTTAGGAGGGATGGCTTAAAATACTGTGGTGCTTATCTAAATAGTTACTTGTTCAATCATTTCCAGATCAGTTCTTAAGGGTTTTTTAAAATCAAGATTATGATTAGATGCTTAATACAACGCGAAATTTTAACTAAGGGAATAGCTTATAAGTTTTACTAATACCCAACAGTGACTGCTAAGGAATTTTCATTTTTCACTGGCAATTGGCTACAAACAATACATTCTAAAATCCAAGTATATGTACAATGATTACAACGTTAGGCTCAATTTTAGTTCTTAATAGTTATGTGGAGTACACTAGATTATAAGAGCTGAACAAGGACTTTTCAAATTTAATACAATACTAAAATACTCTGTGTGGTAACTTACTGAAAATATTTTCTTGAAGTATTTTGGAGATTAGGCAAGCCAGTCTTTATTCTGACTCAGACTGTACTGGAACTAAGCAGTAAGATATTACCCAATCCTACAAAGCTTATAAACCCCAGTTGTCTGGGTGGGAGTTCAAAATAATTGTTCTCACAAACCAGGATACTTGCAAGCAACAATAAGAATTTTCTTTCCAATTCATAGCCTCTATCTGCTAATGAGATACTCTGAAACAATAAGCAGTGACCCAGTCTAAATAATCAGGTAAGATTCTACTTATTTGAATATAGATTTTAAACTTCTACCATGATGTAAAAATAGTTTTGTACTGCATTCTATACAATGGTGAGGTGTCTTTCACACCTATGGTAAGACAAGTCTGTGAGATGGCACATTCCATGGAAATTATGGTACCACTGTTATTATCAGATTGCAACAGATAGCTCTTTTTGAGAGGGGGAAACCCAAAAAGTTTTATTATATATCCAATGCTGGAATTCTCCATCAATACTATAATTTCCAGCACACAATGAAGATTGCTGCTCTGGTATCATAAATAAAATGTGGTTTTTTTTTTTTTTCTAAATTGTAAATGGAGAAATGAAACACTAAAAAATAGTATGTTGTCAGTCATGAGTGAAACCTAATAACTAAGGAAACTAAAAATGTAAAATTGGTTTGGATCACATTAGTATTACACAGAGAGTTACCTTCAGGTTTCACTTTACTACAGAAGCATTTGAAATGATCCCCGTGTAGCCTCTGTGGTTCTTGACTACAGGAATTGCTGATGCTTGTGCTTTAGCAGCAGAGGAACTGAGGCTTCAAGCAATTGCATATTCTCAAAAAAAAAAAAAAAAGCTAATGTGTCTCATTTCTCTCAGAAAAGATCTTTGACCACCAACTGACACAAAATAAAAATTAGGTTTGTGTTCTCTAATGCAATTTCTGAGTAGGAATTTGAAGTATTAAAGGAGAAATTCACTAACATTTCCTAAAAAGGGAAGGCAAAATACATCCACATCAGAGATTCTTTGGTGAGCCATTATCTCTTTTTTATTAGTTACTCTTAAAAATCTGATGCCGTATCCACAGCATCCTTCACATAAATGAAAGAATTTCATACTAATACAAAAGTCACTATTTTGACAAACAAATATAAAAGGTGTTAATGCCCCACCTGATTTATTTTGCTCTACATCTCATTTATTTAGCAAAAATTACTTTGCTACTACACTCCAGTGGGACTAGGCTCCAACCCCACCCCAGCCGTTGAGGACCTGGGATCCTGCTCTCCTCTCTAAGAAAGTTCTCCTGGGGTTTTGGCTTAGTAACAAGAGAAAGAAAAAGACCAAGAAAAATCTGCCACATAATCGAATAGATTGAATATTTTCCTTTACCAAAAGAAAACGTATCAGGGCCATCCTGCAGAACACAGGCACGCGCAAACCCAAAATTAATGGGCAAATGGGCACAGCTCCCAAGGTAATCATGCTGCCTCCAAACGCGGGTCGGGATCCCCAAATCCCAGGTGATGGAGCGCATTCTGGGACAGCCTTAGGGCAGGAGATGCACTTTACAAGGATTTACGCGTTTCTCTGCAGGCAGGCAGGTGGGTGGGCGTTAGGGGCGTGCAGACAGACCCCCCGGCAGCCAGCGTTTCACGACTCGGGATGGTTTTGCAAGCCTGAAGGGGCAGAGGGAGCCGAGCGGAGGTCGGGCAGCGGGGACCCCCAGCCCCACCAGCCGACAAGCCCACCCCTACCCCAGCAGCCGCGCCGTGATCCGCTCCGCGGGGGCCCCACCTGCACCGTATAAACCCAGCCGACGTCCATGTGGCTGTGGGCGACCACGAAGGCTCGCAGCTCCCCCCGTCCACCGGCCCGCGGGAGGAGGCTGAAGAGCAGCAGGAGAAGGAGCAGGGCGGGGGGTCGCATGGCGGCTCCCTGGGGATCCCCGCCGCACTTCCGCGTCCCGCTGGCCCGGCACCGCCCTCCCGGGGCGGGGAGCGGCGCTGGCGCGTCGGGAGGAGCTGCTTTGTTACAAACAAACAAACCAACCTACAGCAGTTGTCCTTTAAATGAGAGGATTTGGGGTGACTCTGGGTCAGCCCCGAGCTGCTCTGCTTGGAGATGCCTCCAGCGGGGTGCAAAGAGCCAGGTAACACCCACAGCCCCCGGGAGGTCCTGGTGGTACCCCACTGGTAACGCTGGCGCTGGTTTCTTAGAGAACTAGATTGCTCAGGGAGATGTTGAGTTCTACATCTCAGACGACNTTTTGAGGAAATTCTTTTGAATTGAACACGAGTTCTTTATTTCAGGGTATAATACTTCATTACAGATTGTTGTCTGCATCTTTGAAGTTGTAGCAAGATTAAATTTCATGTGGTTGACCTTCTGATCCCATTTAAATTGGTTTTATCACTTGTCTTACTGCTGCTAGCAAGAGGTGGACCCTGTGCTGAGAATTGAAAAGGGAGACTAGTGAAAAGGGAAAAAAAAATCCAACCCATAAGTAAAAAATGTCATAGGGTCATGTAGCCCAAACAATCTCCTCAGAAGTTTTGTCTGCAGTTGGACAAGTTTCTGCCCAATATATTGTGATATTAAAAGCCAAAATAGATTAAACTATCTTTTTAAACTTTGACTCTTTAAAATAGTAGAACTTGACTACTTTGCTTAAATTCTAGTTTGAGTAAATTACATGCTTTTAACAACGTTTAAATCCTGAAATGACCAAAAAAAAAAAATCATACCAAACTCTGAGCTCATTTCCCACAGTACAAAAGTAACAGACATCAGATGAAGGGGGTACCTGCTCCCACCTTCAAATTTGTCTGTTGATTTAGCATTACGAGTTTCCAAACCTAGTTAAACCAGTCATCTCTCTGAGGGAAACAATCACAAATAGCTTAAGAGTCTCCATCTACAGACTTACACTCTTAAAAGCAAAAGATTAATTCATACTGGACTGGCTGGCACTTGGGTGCAAATTAACACATCTTAATATTCAAGATACCTGTAGAAACTGGTCACACATTGTAAATGCGATTTGCATCCATCCCCTCATTTTATAAAGAAAAAAAAAGTGTGCTGCATTACATTACAAACTCGATGAAGTTTTTAACATACAAAGTTTATAAATATTTGAAGTTCAGAATGAAAAATACTATGTAAGTCAGTAATAACAAGTTGAACCACATAAAACTGTTACATTTTATAAAAATTAAATCTAATATGAATGGATTCTCCCCGAACAGGGGCCTTGTTTGCTAATTAATATGGTAGACAAGTTTTGTCCAAAAAGAAGAGCCTAACACTGCAATGCTAAAGTTAATTTTATTTATGATAATACCTTGTTACGAAGAACAATCAAGGTCTGTAGGGGGAGTTAGTACCACTGTAAGCAGCTGGATGAAGCTTTACTTTAATACAGCTCTATGATACTAATTTTTTTGCCCCAAATCATCAGCTTAAACCTTTTCAGTTCCAAGAAAGCTAGTGCACATCTAGCAAACATATGGTTTAGGGATATATATATACACACAGACAGTGTCTAAATGAACTGGTGTTCTTTTACCTCAGAAGGCATTATGGTTTTTGTAATTTAGGTGAAGTTCCCAGCAAAGCTTAAGAGTTGGTGTTTTGCTTTGTTTCTAAAAGTAGCTGAGAATCTTTGCAGAATGTTACTCCCATTTTAAACCTATTTCCTTCAGAAAGTGTAATTGTCCTCCTTAGTCTTTCACAAAGGCTACAGTGTGACACTGTCTTGGATGCAGTGGAGAGCATCATAAATATTTGAACAGAATAATTTTATTAGGAAAAACTGAATGAACCTGTCCATGGTATATACACTTCAAGGCATCAGGAGGGTCTTCACTTGCTGCAAAAAGGTATGAATGTAGGCATATCAAGTAGAATTTAGGCCAAAAATAATGCTTCCCCACCATTTACATACCATTTCACAAATAGCAAAAAGCTAGATGGAGGAGACAGTGTAATTGTGCCATGACCGCTGCCTACATTGATATTTTATCCTCTTGTTGGCTCCTAATCTCTTAGTATGGATTGATTATAGTCTTCCTGTATTACTTCTTAAGCTTTTTTCATTTGCCCATACAAAGTGTGTGTGCTCTCTTTGACATGAGTGGTATACGTGGGCCTCTGACATCGTCACCTCAAAAAGAGGGAAGATGTAGGCAGGATGCTGCCAGCTCTAAGCTAAGCAGTCACAATCATGTTAAATTAAATACCAAGAAAGCCACCTGGTGAACAGAACAATTAACATACCTTTGCTTTTCCCTCCTGGGGTGTTTTCAGGGTGGACGTCTGTAGAAATAAAGGCACTTATTAATGTAAAGTTCGCTCAAGCTGACTGTTTCAGTGTTTTAAAATTTGTCAGTCTGCTAAACATTTTCCAGCAGAGGCAAAGGTCACCACAGAGCACTTCAGCTTACTTGATCACAGGTTTGCTTTCTTACCTCTCATGGATGCTGTAAAGGCAGTTTGTGGATCCAGAGGGGTCCATGGACCAGGTGAAAACCACTCTCTAGCCTTGCAGTGATTTCAGCGTATGTAAAACTTGACCATTTATGTGGTATTTGCAGACTTTTCCTGTCAGACAGCCTACACGGCCCAGGGATGGCAAGAGAACTGAGGTGAATGTCCTGAGGAAAATGCGGCTGCTGGCGCTTGGTGTGGTGAGCCAGAAGCCGTATGGACGCTAGCCTGGGTGACCATGGCATGGCCCTGGTGTGTGGTGTCCTCCAGGGGTTGTGTCCAGCCTCCTGGTGCAGCTGGGGACACCCGTGGGCGCCAGGCTGGCCGCGCCACAGGCAGGTGTGGCCGAGGCACTGTGGAGGGACAGGGCACGGCCTCTGATGGGCGGCTCATGGCTGAAGTTGAACCGAGAGCAGGAAGGAGCCTTTGCTCAGGGAGGCCGGCACGAACGCCACGCTGTGGCTTCGCATCCCGCCGCCGCCGTCGTGACCAGCGCTCGCCTCAGGCAGAGCGGTGGCCCGACCCCGCTGGGGGCGGCCCCGCCGGCAGCCTCCAGAGCCCCGCCGCCGTGCGGGGTCACCCTCCGCCCGCTCACACCTGTTGTGGCCGCGGCAGGGCCGGCGGTGCCACGCGCGGCGGGTCCTGGCGAGGCTGCGCCGCCTCCGCCGGGAGCTCCGGGCGGAGCCTTCCCTCCTTCCCGTCTTCCCTCCCCCGGCTCCCGGAGCGCCCCGAGGCAGCGCCGGCTGCCCGCGCCGCCCGCTCCGCTGGGAGGAGGAGGAGGCGCCCCGAGCTACCGGTGCTGGGAGCAAAGCAAATAACAGTTCAGAGCACTGGGCGCCTTTCGGAGGGCAGCACACATGTCCCACAAGCAGGGTATCTGGAAATGCTCTCCCTTCCCCCGGTCCTCCCCGGTACCCTCTCATCCCTCCGTTCCCTCCTCTGCCCCCTCCATCTCCCCTCCCCACTCCCCCGGCTCTGCCGCTCCCCTCCGCCGCCCTCTTTCCCTTCTCCCTTCCCCAGCCTTCTCTTTCCCCCGGCCGGCCCTCGGTGCCCCGGACTGACTCTGCCTTTCCTCCCTGCCCAGCTGGCGGCCCTCCAGGCGAGAGCACGGTTGACTGGTGCCTCTACCAGCTCAATGGAGCAGCCGAGTTCGAGGTCTCTGAAGGTGAGTACGGGGGTGCTGAGGTGGGATGCGTCCCCTCAGCCACTGCCCTGGCTAGAAGCGTGTGGAGGAAGGTGGCCCACCAGTGGGAGAGTGGCTGTGGCAGAACATGGCAGCCGCCCCAGGCATGGGGCCTGTGGGGTGATGAAGATGGCACGTGGGCTTAGCGCAGGAGGGGAGGCAGGCTGGTAGGGGGCAGCCGCCGATGGTTTGCGTGCGTCGGTCTTCGTCTAAGTGTCTCGTCTGGTTTTGCTTTGTTTTTTTTTCGGAGAAGTCAGGTTTCGCAGCTAGCGGCCTAGTGGCATCAGCAAGCTTGGCCTTGGCATCGGTGGCTACTGGTGTGAGGGAGGCTGTGTAGTACCTGCTGGAAAGTTTTCTGGCCTTTTTTCTCCTCCCCTTAACTTTGAAGAGTGAGAGAACCTGGAAAGTTTTTTTTTTTAATATTCTGTGATCAGAAAAGGAACAGCCTTTGGGTGCCAGGGCAAGAAAGTCTCCCCTCTGTCTCTGAACCACATAGGGTTTTGAACATGCAGAGTATTTAAACTTAAGATGTCAACCTGTATTTTCCAGCATGCCGGATGTGTAGCGTGCAGTGTCCATGAGCATATTTCAGTGTCTGTTTTCAGTGAGTTAAGTGGAGCTGGGACCTCATCTTGACGTTTTGGTCTGCTGGTGTTATGCGTTGTGTTATGCATTTCTGAGGAGAGTGCGTTTACTGTTTGTAAGGGCTTAAAATGCATCACAAGTTCAGCTGGACTGAAAAACTTCCTAATGCTGAGGAAAGTGATGCTCTGTAATAAATTGGTTTCAGGGTAGACATTAGGGAAAGCTTTTCAACAGTGAAGCACTAGAATATATGGGGTAGGTAGACAATGAAATCTCACTCACTTGACATATTTAAGGTGTGTTTCACAAACATGGGTTGGAGTGATAAAGCTACAGGGGCTGGTAGATAGACTACCTGTTTGTGGTCTCTCTTAGCTTCATTATCTGTAATTCTGTGGGATGCGAAGTTTTGTGTTATGTCTTGTATTTTGCTGTTTGGAGAAGTGATTTAAACCCCAGTGTACTACTAATAAGCTACAGCTTGATCAAGGCTTTGGAGTGTGGTTGCTTCCCCTCCCTCTAGTTATTCCATGGTGGTTTATATTTCAAGGTATACTTAATAGCGTGTGTAATTGCATAATAAAGCGATTATCAAAATATGTTGTGATTTTGTGCCTAGATTTTTTTTTTTGGGTGAAACTGCATACCAAACCAGATGTGATGACGATAGGTGGGGGTGGAAATTACATCCGTGTGAGGGAGTGTATGAGTGAGTGACAGCATTTTTTAGGCATCATAGAATGTGGAAAACAAGCTTTAGGTTGGCATTTACTTTCATTTAAAGATTTGAATGAGTAGAATATGCTGCTTAATTTGTCTGGGTAAACACCAGTGTTTCAGCACTGCTTTGAGACTATAATGTTTTCTTCTCAACAGGTGTTTTATTCCTTTGATTTTTTGGGGTCATCTTTTGTCACATGACATAGTTTTTTAAATTAGTTTGCTAACCTGGACTTAAGTTCTCTTTAACACTGGCAATTTATGGATTCCCAATTTTACTCCATGACTTAAATGGAAATCTTACACGTTTTCTTTTTACTCAGCATGGGAATATGTGAAATTCAGAGAACAGGAAACAGTCTGAAGCAGTGTAATTTGCTCACATAAGCTATAGAGTCAAAGTCATCTGCAGGTAGTAAACCCCATTTATGTTAATAGGATTATATATAAATATAACATGCATTTTCCAGGATACACATTGTCTGTTAAATGCCACTGATATCTAGGAACAGAAACAGCAATATAATCAGCACACTTTTCAGAAGTGAAAACAACATTTAAAAGAAAGGACCACTATTGCAGGTGGCTTGACCTCTTTTGCATGCCAGTGTTTTGGATTAAGTCCAAACCTTTTCCTTTTCTGAAATTTGCCTCTAAAATAACTTAAATTACACAGAGCCAAACAGAATCCTTAGCTTAAAATGGATTGTTCCTATGACTTCCAATGCAGATTTTTTTTTTTTCCTATCCATCCTTATCCCGTTTTTTTTTTTTTACTTTTCAGAAAGGCTGCAGCTGCATTAGTTAGGGCCACCTAATCAATGGACAGAAGAACTAATTAATCTATATTAAATATTATTGTGTGTTTATCTGTCTAGATATATATCTGTATATATAAACACTTACTTATTAATATTCTAAGTTCAGTGAGTCCTTTGGGCATCTCTTGCTGCTTTTGCTATTGAATGTATGCAATGGCACTCTGTCAGTTAGACTTCAGAATTGTGTTCTGCAATATTTCTCTCTTAGACGAGGAAAGAAAATTATTCTATTTCCGAAAATAGATGTGTTAGATGAAAAGCATTCATTTACATAACAGAAAAGCAAAATTGCATATTTCAAATGCAAGGAAAAATAGTTTAGTAAGTAAAACATCACAATCAAAGCCAAGATAATCATGTTTGATTTAGTCTTGCTGCCTTGATACAAAACCTTATTTCAAATGTTGCTACTTCTATAATTAACGTCTAAGTGCAAAATATATTTTATTCATGCTAAAGATCTCAAAGCACTTTGCGCACATTAAGTGCAGCCTCACAAAAGCTGTACGAAGAACAGTATTAGAGTATCCATTTACAGGCTAGCAAAATGAAATATAGAAGTTAAGGATGTGATTTTTATAGAAGCTGAATGTCAGCTATTAAGCAGTTAGTACTTGGGACTTCTGAAGAGTCAGACCTTGTGTGATTTGCCCAAACTACCTGGTAGGCTGCTAACAGGGCTGCTTATTTCAAACTCTTTGCTTTAAGTTCTAAATCACATTAACTTCTTGCAAAATTTGTATAAATTAAAGCAAGTTTGAAGTATTTTATGCTGTGAATTCTAAGCTGGCGTTATATTATTCTAGGTAGCATTACATTCAGTAGTGTTTATATGGTTAATGAAAAGATTGAGTCAAAAATCATATTTTTAGTTCTCACTCTTGAAGTTAGCTCATCAGAGACATGAAATTGGTTTACAGTGTGCATTTTCTTATCATCCATTTTGTAACTTTACGCTCGTGTGTGGCTGAAAGCCCTGTTAACATTAGTGTCTTGTGAATTGTGATGTGAACTTTCCTGTTACTTACCTTATGCCACTCTAACATTTTCTTTTATTTCTGAGTAATTTGAAGAGGGATTTATTGAGAAGATAAAATGGATAATATGCTATTTTGTTGTAAAGGTACGTTTGAATAATATACCATTTGAAGGAGCTAGAAGACTTGTGAACTGATGCATTTGAATTTAGTCACTTTCAGGTTTACCTCCAATATGTTTACTGTAATTTTCAATCAAAGACAATAAGTCTGGATTTGTTTCAATATTGTCTTTTCCATTATTTCACAAATTCTATGGAAAGCAATGTGATTGCACAAACTTAGAACTGAAGTAATGTCCTCGTGAGTCATGCCTTCATTAGTAAGGTCTAATTAAATAGGAAGGCTCCATCTGTAGATGCTTTCACATCTCCGTCCTTTTTTAGCTGAACCAAACAATTAATTTTTCCTTGGTCTCATAAAAAGGCATGGTAGCAGCTCTTTCCTTAACACTTCACAGTTTACCAACATTTCCTTTATACTATGATCACCATGAATGGATGTTATGTTTCCATGAGGCCTTAGTTGGATGGGTACGCTTTGCAGTGCTGGGCTCTCAGTTGTCTAATTTGGAGATTTAGCGAAGTGAAACGTGCCTCTTCTGTACCCCACAATTCTAGATTTCTCCAGAGGAAACCAAGGTGCTTGGAAGGGACGGGCATACCCCTTGTCTCACCCCAGTGTACATTTAGGACACTCCTATCTTGCATACATCACCGCAAGGTGCGTCACGGGGCTTGCGTGCACCCTAATGTCCCCTCTGATGCCGTGTGTGTGTATGATACTGTTATTCCAGTCCTACTTTGTATATCCCTGTTTATACATTCAGCAACTACCTGTATTTAATACCTCTATATTTTACAGTCACTTATGTTGGTGTTTGGTTGGTTAACTATCACTGCTGTCTGGGAGCTGCAACGGCACAGGGAAAGGACTCCTGTCTGAAAAGCGTTATCATATTGCTCCCATTATGCTTTGCTCCCATTGCTTTGCTCCCATTATGACATTATGTGTGGTTGTGTAAGACCAGACCCAGTAAATGACTCTTTGCGAGAAAATGTGGGTATTTGATTATGCTTCTATTTGTTCCTGCACAATCTGATGTTAAGTTTCAATACGATAAGTTCAGCATGATAGACAAAGAGGAAGGATTAAGGTATACTGAAGTTATATTTATTCATATGGTAGCTTACTTCTAGTGATATTTATCTACAATAATAGTCCATTTTGTGATATTTTTATCTGTTGTTTATGGAGTCTTTGTTTATCCATGGCATGGGTTTTGTAAGAATCTTTGATTCAAATATTTCTGTAAATTACTATAAAAAATACTTCTTGAATGACAATAAAATACCGGAAAGTATGTCCTTTTTATGAAAAGGAAAAGGAGAGTGCGTTATTTACGTTTCTCAAATGCTGTTTCCTCATTTTGTGTTTTGAATTAAGAGTTGGTTTGATTTTTATGGAGTAAATTAATTTAATTAAGTACATTAAGGTTATTTAATTGCAGTGATTTATAAAATACTTGCTTTCATAGTGTTTCTATTGGCACTTAATATGGGTACTAGAGTGTGTTTTCTCGTAAGAGTCATTAAGTGTAATTTGACCATAAAACAAATACTTTTTTAACACTTTGTTAATTCTTTTCTTTTGTAAATATCTGACTGAAGATGTTACCTCCTTTCCAGTAACCTGAAAAGCGGTATTGCTGCTTAGATGAAGCTTAAAAAAATAGACAAAGCTTTTTTTTTTTTTAACCAGGTTTTCAGATTTTTCTGCCCTTTACAGGGACTCCACTCACTCCCTCTAACATGCTGTACTTGTTTAGCTCTGGCTCTTTGATGCCACAACTTGCGGCCTTCATCATCTCAGTTTCCAGGATGTGGTCTTCAGCCAATTGCCTTTTTAGTTTCTAATCTCCCATTGATCCTTTTTCTTTCCTTCCGGTCTTCCCCTTTTTAATATCTTTAGTTACACACTCAGGTGGATTTTCTAGTTTCTGTTGGTTTCCTCAGCTCTGGTTTTAATTTCCCATTGTCCTCTGTAACCCTTCTCTCTGCTAAGGGGATTGTGGGGGGTCTCAGTCCATTGACTGTTGGAGACTCTGGCAAAGGGGTCTCCCCTCTGTGTCATTGGAAGTCTGCCATTTGCAGCAGGTGCCTGCACAGCAAATCTTAGCTCTTTTCCCTCTGTCTCTCACTGTTTCCAGATCTACAAGGCTTACCATTTTATGTGATCCTTTCAGTTCCATCCAAATAACTCCTGGCAATTTTGGTTTTATCTGTGCTTGAATGATCAGAATTTCCTTGGGTGTTTCAGTTGGCTGCATCCTTTAAGATGCACTTGGTATACATATCATGAAAGATGAAATAACACTGTTGTGTCGCTGATTATGCAGGTATTAGCAAGTCAAAAATCATGCTTTCAAGTTATCTAGTCTAGAATTTAACAGGGACATCTTTTAGGCTCCCCTTTTCTCATTAAATGTGCAATAATTTAATTTATGTAATGATTTTGTTATAAATAATAACGCTGATGAAGTAAACAATAATTTCATTGGGGCCACAACGTTGGCATTTAGACTAATTTTTGTTTTTAAGTCAAACATTATCATTCAGCTTGAATAGTGATGGACAATTTAAAGAGTATAGAATTGCCCGTAGTTCCAGCTGAGAGGCAGAAAAATTACCAGGCTTTCACAAAGTCTTCCCTTCCATTATAGGTCAAGTCAGAAAGCCAAGGTTCCTTTATGGAGTTGAGTTTTATATAGGGGTAGAGAGTACCCATTTTCTGATCTTTTCAATTCCACTTTATAAATGTGTGCAGAGATTGCCCAAGCTGTCTTGGAGAATGGCTGAATAGCTCATGTGCAGAGAAGCTTTTCCTGCTGTCCAGTTTTTTTTTTCTGTGTGAACCTGTCAAAACAGAAAGAAATTCCAAGAAGACAAGATTCTTCTGTTTCAAGAATTATAACCCAGAAGCTTAACTTCTGCAGATATGAAATCAGAAGTCACATTGCAAGCCATACAAGTGGGAAAGTGTATTTAATGTTCTTATTTACCCATTCTTTTCTGTGAAATGCAGTAAAATGCATTTGTTATCAAAATGTGGAGAGATTTAAAGCAAGAAGAAAATATCTTTTCTTTTGCATGTTTGCACTGTCTGATGAAAAAATTCCAAAATGATACCAAATTATTCAGGGGTTTTAACCACCTTCCTCTCCTACTGTGCTACTCAGATATAAACTCCTTATTCTAGGTAGTAGTAGCTCACATCCTTTTAAGTCTCCATGTGATCACCTAATGGTATATGACAGAACCCCCAAATAGTGAAAGGTGTTATTTACTAGCCAAATTCTGCATCTTGCCATTTAAGTTGAATTGTCACTGTTTAGTGATCCAGAAGAGGGAGCTACCTCATAAATTTCTATCAGTTTTGAACTTAACAAAGTCTCTTTTAAAACCCCTCATGGATTTCTTTTTTTTTCTTTCTTTTTTTTTTTCTTTTTAAGATTGGATCCAGAGATTTCATGTGATGCCTTTTTGGTCACTCCATTCATAGTTTGCTGATTTCTGAGGACATCCTTAGAGACTTAATGCTTTGATTTCCTTCAGTTTTCAGTATCAGTTCAGTGTTTGTCTTTAAACATTGCATTTGTATAAAAGCCTAAAACCTTTGGTTGATACAATGATTGCAGTCCCTTTTATTTGACCTGATGAGTCTTTTTAAACATAGATGTTTCTGATTAGCATGCCATGGATGTTTATAGACATTTTCTGTAGCAAGCAGGAAGAACTTTGTGGTGGCTGGCCTTCCTCAGTGCAATTCCATCTGAGGTGGAGGTGGCTTCTGGGCCATTGTACAGTTTTCTTCTGTTTCTTCTGTTTGTCCTAGTAAGTGGATACAGATGGTACTTTCAAAATAGCAATATATAAGTAAAATAGCCAAACTAATGAATGTGCACACTATGGTGCCCTTTGTCTTTCTCTCTTATTTTTTCTTTTTTTTTTTTTTTGAACTGCAGTGCAATTTAGAGTGCATTAGTGTATCATTATGAGTTATAAAAGTAAAGGACTATGAGGTACAGGGAGAAGGCATTATAACAGGTACTCATTAAAACTTGTACTGATGGTGAGGAGGGAGACCAGACTTCTCTGGGCATATTTTAAAGTGCGTGATTTAGCTATGTTATGGTATTCGTTGGTGGTTGGAACTCTAGATTGCTACCTGCTATAATGATAAATCTTGCCAAAGCCATCATACCTCCAGGTTCATTGTCGGTGATTTTGGGTTAAGAACTGATGCAGTGATGTGACTTAATTTCCTAAGGTAACTGGAGTACTGAGAAACAGATGAATCTTCTTCCAACCAAATAGTACGTTCCCTGTATTTTGTCATTAAGAGCTAAGGACAATGCTCTTAGTATTATGATGCTTGTCCTTGTATTCACCCCTATTGATGAAAAACAGCACTGTGCTGCTTATTTCTTTGTGGGTGATCACCCTTATGCATTTCAGGTGAATTTTGAGGTGTCAGCGGAGCCTTCTTTTTCTGGAGGTAAATACAGCATAGTAAAAGTCCTTGCAGTGCCTCTGAAGGGTGAGAATGAAGCATGTCATTTGTTGTTGACGTTGAAAACTGCTGCATGTTGTAGTATCCTGCTGTTGACTTACTTCAGATTTCCAATTAGTAAATCTGTAAAGATGGTTGCTTTCAGGGAGAGTACTACAGGGTTCCATTCATACCTGTAATGGATACATGTGGTATTGTCATGCGGCCTTCAGGT
Organism: Stercorarius parasiticus; assembly: GCA_013396915.1. Classification (NCBI taxonomy): domain Eukaryota; kingdom Metazoa; phylum Chordata; class Aves; order Charadriiformes; family Stercorariidae; genus Stercorarius; species Stercorarius parasiticus. The sequence continues at coordinate 433,368 of VWZL01002995.1, read as the reverse complement.
TACATATGCAAACTGCTCTGTTAGAGCACTTAGACATAACATTAAGAAGTCGTGTACAACGTTCCAAAACTTAAATGTACTGACACAAAGAACTCTCTGGCTTATTTTGAGTTATTTTGTAAAATACCTTTGAAAATTCATTATGTATTTTTTACATGCACACAAATGTACGCGTGTACACACTTTTTTTATGTTCATGCAAGATTTGTATAAAAATCAAAGGAAGTTAAATTAATCAATGTACATGTGTTTGACTTTTTCTTCCTCCAGGAGGTTTCAGAATAAGTACATAAATACTATTTGGTTTATAGACATAATATTTTGCACATGTATGATACGTGGCTATTATAGTTCAAAAATATAGTATTTTAAAATATTTGTATCTTCTTAAAACTGATGACCTATTTGTATATTTTTAATTCTTCCATTAAATACAATTTCTTTTCAGAATGCATACATTCACCAGATGTTTTGACTATGTTTATTTACAAGCACATTTTATAGAGGCTCATGTCACAGTGAACAGGGTTGACAGTTGGGCTGACTGCAGGAATACGTGAAATTTTAACCTCATAAATCTTTCTCCACCTATTGTATTATATAATTTTTAGAAACCATTCTGAAGTACGATGCAAGAGACAGTTTCATTATTTTAGTTGGAACCATTTTGGTATTGCAGTTAAAGATGATGTATTCAATTCAGAGACAATTATGTCTAGACACTAAAAGGGGCCATTGATTTGACACTCTATTCATAGAGAGGGCATGTGTCATTCAAAAGGGAGTTGTAAAACTATTTAGCACAGTTGCATCCTTAGTGATGTGCCTTTCCATTTGAAACAACTACCATAACTAATTACCGTATTTAGTAGAGTCGTCTTGGAATTCTGAAACAAAAGGAACCCACACTTTCTTTGGCAGATACGAATTATGTTAATGTTCCTTGTCTTTATACCTAGAATAAACTCCTGTGTTATGACTAGTCTCAAAGATGCAAAGTAGAAGTGTTATTCTTGCAAGACTTAATGGTTTCTTGTTAGATCTGTCTTACTGAGTAATCATCATGAACTTTAAAATTTTTAATAAAAAGACTGGTTTTTGTTGATATCTGTTTTTGTCTATCAGATAACTCATATTTTTGAAGGTTCTCTGATAAGCTTTTGTGTTAGGTGCTTTGAATGCTGCTTTGAAATGGAATGTTTTTTCTGGAAATATCCCATGTTTCAGATTTTGTCTATTTGCAAGAAGCCCTGACTTTGAGTCCATAATGATATGCAAAGTAGATATAATCAATTTAGAATAAGGATGAGCTCACATTTTAAGATTAATCCTTACTTTTCATGCACTACAATTTGAAAAATTCCAAATGTGTTTTTCTTCCCTTAAGGTTTTTCATGTGAACAGATTTTTTTGTTTCTTAAGCTTGACAAGCTGTTACATTCATTGCATGTTGTCTCACCTATTCTAAACCAGGAAAGCACAGCCATATTTCACTTTCACTGCCTTTCCTGGGTTTCTTAGAGGCTTTGCTCCCTAAAAACACTTGATCTAGTGAAACGTTCACCTTGTCTAAGTGGAAGGTAAGGAGACCTTGTGGGTGTGCCAAGTGCATTGAGAGTGTAGCTGTGCATTGGTGTTTCTTCAGAAAGGTGCCACCGTGCTTCAGGAACTTTGTGGCTTCATGTTGCTTTTTGATTTCCCCCTTTCCTCATGCTCCTCCACAGTAATTAAAAATCTTACTTAAATCATAATACCTATGTTGACTTTTCTGGAAGTAGCAACTGTGCAATGCAATTTATTTCAATTTTAAAATAGTGCAATTATTAACTTGGTATTTCCGATTTCTAATCTGATGATTTTAGAGGCGTAGTTGTTCAGTGACAATTCCAAAAATGCACAGAGGTGTGTTAAAGGACTGACTCCGTTTTTCCTGATGATGTCAGAATGCAAAATGTACTAGTGAAGAAATAGTAAAAAGAATATTCTGAGTCAATGAAACTGACCTCGGAGTTTGAGCTTCTTGATTCTACCATGAGACAAAATGCCTCTGCTAAAGAATATCTCTAGTAACAGTAAGAGGCTGCCTCTCTTCTATGCTGAGGTGAGTCTCTGTAGCAGGTTGTGACCTATATTACACATCAAATATCAATCCTCAATACTCTTATGGCAGAAACCGCTTCCTTTTACTGCGTGTTCATGAAGTACCCAGAGCAATGCCTGTGCTGAGTGGGGCTAGGCAATACTGACTTTGGCAGCCCTGTCACACTTGCAAAGCACACTCACTCACTTGCAAAGCATCTGACAAATGTGTGTGTTTATCCTCTCATCAGATACCTGAAAGAAAGCATGTACTCAAACCCTGTGGTTAAAAAGTTGAACAAATAAAGGAAGATTGCAAAACCAAACTTCAATGACATCATTGCACACTACTATTTCTGTAGGTAGCCTGCTGCATTTGACTCACAGGTTTTATGTGGCTCTGTTTTACTTCTTGTGTATGCAGTGTGAGAATAATTATAGTGCTGTACTTCTCCAGACATGGAGCTGTGTGTTGTTTCTTTGGTAAGAGGAATTAAATACGTAACCATCCATCTAGGTTATTTTTCCCTTTTTCTGTGAAAAAAACAGCAAATGCTTACCTATGTTAATGTAACATTTGAGTTCAGATGATAGCATAAGTCAAGAAATTCAAAGATACAGTTCCCACAGCAACCATAATTCAACCTCATTGCTGTGAAAGCACAAAAGCCTACACCGAATACCATGCAGAATACTGCATATATGCAAGTGTGTGAGGTACAGTTGCTAGGAGAGCCATAAATTTTAATTTCCAGAGGTCTTTTAGATTCACATTTTGTATCTTTTATTATTATTTGTGTTTTATTGAAACAGTGCAGTAATGAAAAATGAGGCCAGTTGGATTAGTGTATATTTTTGCTTTCTTGTAATGTACAAACAATAGATTATATTACTATCTCTGTCTTTTTGTCATGTTTTCTTTTATGTCTAAGTGAGTAATATTGAACATGAAATATAATCTGGCCTGCTTCCTTATCTGGTTCTATTTATTTTTCTCTTTATTTAGCGCTGTTCCTGAACTGCAGCTAATGAGGTCTATTCGTTTGCCTAGCAAGGATAAATAAACCAGATATCCACATGTAGTCATACATCTTGTTATTCAACCACATCCATAGCTTAAGGTTCCATTATAAAATATCTCAAAGCATATGGAATACATTTATTTTCAATATCTATTAGGATTCTTTTGGTTTCTTTGTTTGCCAGCTAAATCTGCCAATTCCTTCATTTGGTCATGGTAGACATGTTTCGTTATTATCACAGTTAGTGAAGAGGTGGAAGTGTCCTTGTTTTGAAATGAGAAATATGTAAATATTTCAACTATGGTACTTACTTGGCACAGAAAATGTATTATAAATGTTGTTTACAGTTTTTCCAGAAGTTGGTTGGCTGAAATAGCTATATGGTATGTTTTACTTAACCTTTCAGATCTGGCCAGTGGAGAGAGACACTATAATGTTTGAAGATTGGTGTATTAAGTCCCATTCACATGGGTGATTATTGTATCTGTAGGCTGGATTGAGAATTCATGATTATTTTAAAAAAATCCCTTTGACTGAGGCATATGCTAATGCCTCATAATTTATTTGAAAAAAAAAATCACAATGTAACTGTATCTCACCAGTAATTTAAAAAAAAAAAAAAGAAGGAAGTGACATGGGATAGGGAAGGTTAATGATAAGATTTTCCCTTCAGTGGACTACAAAAAATTTAATTTGGACTTCATCTAGTTTCTACCGGACTGATTTTTCTCAGCCTTCCGTCGCATTTTAGCCTGCAATATCATCCCTTTTATGGACCGTCTGGGCAGAGCTGAAAGACTGATTGGATGTGAAAATGTTCTCCTTGGGAAATCCTTGGATCCTGTCCTTCCCAGACAGTTAGGCAATCTGCTCTAGGAAACCTGTTCTGACAGTGCTTGTTATCTCTGCTTGGCAGAGTCCTATAGGGACTGTCACAGCTTACCTCAAAGCCAGGGTTAAGGGAATTCACTCTGCAGCCCACCGCCTTCCCAAAGCTTTTATTGTTCTGTTTCATTTTGTTCAAAAGCTAGTTAGGAACTGCATGCATATTACTGTACATGTGTTTAAAATAAAGTTAGTTTGTATGAAATGTGGGTTTCCTTGTGTAAGAATTTATGAACTGAAGTTTGAACTCCAGCTGAAAATTATACCAAAACATTCCCAGTGGCTCAACAATTTGTTAATAGATAAACGCAGAAAGATTAGTTAAATTCTGGCTACCATCTGATCAAGAGTTGGTCTAGTCTTTCAACAGGGACCGTACTGTTTCTGAAATGAGGAAGGGGACTGCGAATTGTGAATTGTGGGAATTCTTCAAGGAGCAGGGCAGAGTGCTGGAATTTGAGTGGAATCCTGGATAAAGATTTGATGCATAAGGCTGCATGTACTGCTGAAACAAGACCCCCTTCGATGTGAATACCTAGGATGTTGGTTTTGTGGAAGAACTGTGTTGTGGTCATAATCTTGCATTGACATCCTGACGACATTTCTTGCTCCAGTGTATCTAGCTAATGTTTTGGGGCTTTCCCAAAATGTGAATAGTTACACGTGTGTTTTTATTTTCTTCTGTTTATCCTCTTACACCTAATAGTTGTGGTGTTAATATCTGAACTGAAATAAATAAGGGCAAACGTCAGTGGAAACTAAGAGCTGCATTGGGATGATTAGAGGTAAGTGGAAAGCAGCCAAACATTCTACTTGAAATTAAGCTATTGCTAGTAAATAGTAATACATAAAAAGACAGAGGGTCTTGAAAACACTAACTTTACATTCATATTTAATTACAAGTTGATTAATAACAGTGTTGCTGGATGATTTGGTGCAGCGATGTGCAGTTGTTTTATACAATTAATCGCTCTGCTTTTAGGCCCAGAGAAGTGACACGCACAGTGGATACTGCCAGGGATTACTGGTGATCTCAGCTACCTCATTTTGTTTTGAGGCAATAGGGATCCTGTGGGAGAGAATGTCTGAGCAAGGAACTGCTTTCTGTGCAGTGGCAAAAGTTCCTGGTGTTGTGAACAGGGTCATAGTTTCAACAGTTACTGCCATCAGAAGAGAAAGTTGGTGTAATTCTACTAACATATATTTTTCCTCAAGCATGTATCTTCCTCTGTGCGCGTATGGCCCCAGAGACGTGGATTTCCTAGTGGAACACAGGACTTTGATGAAAGTGGATGGTCATGTCACCACGCAGTTCTCAGTGGAGGAGAAAATCTTCCTCAGTGGGATTAAAACCATCTGCTTGCGTCATGGGCTGTTAGGTGTGAGATACGATTTGACTTTAATTTGTTAGTCGCCATTAGTAGATGGAGAGTTGGTATGCAGAATACGATGTCCCACCTGTTATGGATGTTTGTCTTTTTGTTTGAAAATATGTATTTTTGTCAATTATAATTAGCTGGAAAGAATTAGCGAAAAGCTTTTGCAGTTTTTTGGTTAATTTTTCAGAATTTAGAGTATTTTGCATCTATCTGCAATCATTTATTCTGTCATCCAGTCAAAATTACCACAAAGATATTTGAATTTGTAGAGGAGTTAGTAGTGCTCTGTTGTTGAAGCTGGGAGTACACTTCCTTTTACAAGATTGTATTTCTCTGCCAACTTTGACCAGATCCTAACCATTGAGGCTATCAATTATAATTTTTTTTCTGGATTTGCCTCAGGCTGATTTTTTTCTAGTCAAAACTATCTACTTGGCCTTGAGCACAAGCTTCACAAGAAAATGCAAAATGCCTGGTATCCTTTTCCCCATTAAAAAAATAAAGAATTCCATCAACTTTTCCTTTGAAAAGTTCTAGTACTTGCAAGCTTTGAAGCAGGAACTTCAATTTGACAAGGTGAACATAGTCAATCTGACTGTATTCAGAAGTGTCTTTCACTGTCCCTGTGAATACCCACTCTGTTTTGACCAATTGATAAACCTCTGAAAAACGACAGTTCAAAAAATCTCATTTAAGTGTTGTTAGAGGTGGATAGACAGATTTTTTTTGAAAAAATTTTTTTTTCTCCTTTTCTGGCAGTTCTTTATACAGTGAATGTGCCACAGCGTAGAACTGAATTGACCTTTCTCTAATTGCAATTTTGGTCTGTTTTGGATCAGAGATGTTTTTTGGTATTAAAGTCCTTCAACTTTCTCTTTTGGATGGCATTGGAGCTTTCTGTCTGCTGGAGGGAGGCAGAGCCAAGGAAGAATCTCTCTCTGTTTTGACACAGAGCAGGAACTGACTGTCAGGAGTACCTTGGAAAAGGATACTGGGGGAGAAGGAATGGACTGGCACTGCAGAGTTTAGGTGGAAAGGAAATCAAAACTCTGAATTTAAGAATTGTGTGTATGAGGGAGAGAGAGAGATGCTTAACATAATTAAATAAATAAAAAATAATTTTTTATGAAAATAATTTGCTTTATGGAAACATTTAGCATGAAAAAGAGTATACTAAACTAATAAGTTGAAATAATTATGATATCTTCCTATGTAGTCTGTTGCTCATTAAAAAAATACTGGTTTATCATCTTAACTTTTTTTCCAATTGCCTTTAGCTACTTGGAAGGTCCATACAAATACAGAAAAACCGCAGTGTGAACACACAAAATAAAAATGAAAGGTACTGGAGGTTTTGAATATATACTCACAAATTGCTATAAAAGACAAAATTAAATGAAAGGGATATATTTTTCACAGGTCTATTTCAGATATAATGTTATGTCATAATTTTATGTGGTATTTATCTTATAGCAATAATTGTGAAAAATTCAGTCAAATTTAGGCATCATGCTTCACAGTAGTCTAGTAGTATTTAAAGTTTAGAAAATCTGAACTCAGTCTCCATTTGTGCAAGTTTAGCTTCTGTTCCAGTCTCAAGGCTTTGGACTCATTTCTAATTGAATACAAAATGCAACTGAAGCAAGACGTGAGTCTTTGGATTTAGGTGAGAAATCAAAACCTTATTACTGAATTGGTTGGCATACCTTCCTTTACAACAGAGTCTTTCCATTCCGCAATGGTGAATACTTAATACATACAGGAATGTGAGTAAAGGATTTGAAAGCTAAGAGACAGCATAGCACATTGACTAATCCATTATGAAGTGGCATAAACAATTTAAACTAAACTAAACTTATTAAATTAGCGTTGCTTTCCTATTGTGTTTTTTCACTTGATCGCTAATTTGCAAAATTCAGTAAGTTTCCTGGAGCATCTCTGTCATTATTGCGAAGTCATAAGGTTCTATTGTAACTGTCTTTGTCTGATAATAATTAATATTTAAAAACTGCATAGTTACTTTGCTTTTTTTAAAAAATGAGAAAATCTTTCAAAAATTAATTCTACCCTAGCGACAGTCAACGTACTGAATGCTACAGTTAAACTTTCACGGACTTCAGTAGGAGCAGAAATCTGGCTTTTCATATCAGTTCTTGCTGATGAGGTGATAGCTGTTTTTCTATAGGGAACAGTTATAAAGTATTGCTTGAAACTATGAAGTAGTAGCTGCTGTCTTTGTTCTCTTTTTTGGGGTGGGATTTGGGGATATAGAACACAGATAACTCTCCTTTCTGAAAATGCTGAAATGTCTGTTAAATCACAGCTTTTCAAATCCTCCCAGAGGAGATTTGCTTAGGATTTCTTTTTTTTAATACATGCAGTAGATGACAAGTAATAAAATCAGAAGGGTTATTTGTTGTATTTTTGTGGTTTAGTCTGTCATATTATATTTTCAGACTTGTCAGTGGACAGTCAGCACTGCCTGAAGTCTCAGAGGTCGACATCTGAGCACTGTGGAATGGCTGTTTGTGCTGCTGGTTGTAGAGGGGGGACTTAGGTTGCATTATCATGATTTACATTCTTCAAACAGGAATTCTGATTGCTACAGCTTAGATGACTTATAACGTGGCAGCCGTGTCATGTATTTAATTATTAGATGTCCTGATAGAAAGAGCTCGGGTGACAGGAGTGTAATATACCACAACCAGTTCCGCGGTGCGGGATGTATTTGCTCTTAACAAACTGCATTGTTGTGCTGGCCCACTGGGCCCCTTTGCCAGCCCATTCTGATGCAGCTGATCAGCTAATGGGAGATTTTCTCAGATTTTTCCCAGATCAGATGCAGTGGTTTGGCTTTTAGCAAAGTAACAATATGTCATGTATAGAAGGAAAATTTAAATGGTAGGAGATGAGTATGTGGTAAGGTTTAAAGCTCTGTGTCCTTCAAATACTGTGAAAATACAGCAACAAATGTGCAGGACTTAAACTGGTTATTATTCTGGTGCTGTAGATATACACAGATAATTAAAATGTCATTTTTACGGAGTTTTATCTCCTACAAATACCTTTTGATATTGCATCAGGTTTTTGTTCTTATGTGTTAGCTGTTTGTATTCCTCAAGGCACGTTTTTTCTGAATTCCATAAATACTTTTTTATAAACTTATGCTTTAGTTTTTTCTTATTCTTCAATCTTTTTCATTCTTTATTTACTATGGTTATAACTGTGCCTGTAGCCACTTCTTCTTTCCATGTTGGCGTGCAGAGGATGTTATCTTTTCTTGAGTCTGTCACAGTGACATTTCTACTCAACAGTCAACATGGTTTCTTTTCTTTATTTTAAGTCCTGTGGAAGTACGTTTTCAATGGTATGGGCTATTGCAGATCTTGTGATATGTACAGAAAATGGAAACTCCTGACCTAAGGCTGCAATTACACATTTTAACTGACTATAAAAATATTTAAACTTTTCTTGAAGACATGATTTCTTTGCAGGCATATATAATGAATGCAGATAGCACCTATATACAATTTTATCCAGCTCTACGAAATCCTGTCAGTCTTTGGATCCAGTTAGAGATATAGTTTAGTTCTTGTCAGACAAGGATAGCTGTGCCCAGTTGAGATGGGCTTTGTGTACATAGACCTCCAGAGGTGAAAAGCAGCAGTGCTAGCCCACCACCCTGATCACCTCCAGCTGCTCAGAATGATTCAAATTCCTGATGGCGTCCTGTGCAGAGAAATCTAGCCTAATTGTAACTTCAATGAGCAGTACTCTGACATTATTTAAAACTTCCCTCTCAGCATGATACTGTGTAAATATACATACTAGATTTTATGCAAAGACTCGGGGCTTAAGTCTCCAAACATTTATGAGTACACTGAATTTCAGGGACATTTGTCTGCTTTCGATACCATGGTGTTTTAAATATCAGGGACAATCTTTAATAGATTTTTTAAAATCAGTTATTTTTTAAAAGAAATAACACAACCCTTATTTTACAGCTTTTTTTTCTGTATATACTGTGTACCTCTGCACCTGTACTTGTTTTGTTTCTTTAAAGAAGTGGCATGTGCCTTCAGCTTTTCTTGGTTTTGCATGGAATAAAATAAAGTGTTTGCCATTTATGCTGGTAGGAGGAAGAATGTGAACTCTTTATTCTTTAGGGAAAACTCTATCCATGTCTAGCTTGAAGACTCCTTTAGGCCTGCTTATTTGGTGTGCTCACCGTGCCTTGGTAGTGAAATGTTTGACAAAATCATCAGACATCAGGCAGGTCAAGATGTCAACAAAAAAAACCAGCCCTTTGTGGATTTGTACATTTGTTTTCACGTAAAAACCAAAATAGTTCCACCCGGGGATAACAGTCTTTATAGGAATACTTATAACTGTAGGCATTATTGAAGTCTGACATTAATTTGTAAAATGCTTTTTTGTTGCTTTTTTGCAGCCCTTTTATATGGTATCGTAACCGTCTGTGGATAAACATGCCGCAAAATATATATTTAATTGTACTTTCTGCTTTATTTTTTTTTCTCTTAGTTCTATCATTTGTTGCTTGACTAGACATGCAGAATTTTACTGTGTTGATTGCAGTTTTTCCATAGGGTTATTTATGGGTAAAATTTAGAAAATACTCTGTAGTTGTAGATCAAATGTAGAGTATGAGCAGAATAGATACAGATTTTGCAGTTTTGTTTTTGTGTAATCTAGATTTCATATATACAAATTAGGAAAACGTTGTTACATTACCTAGGGGAGATGCGTCTAAAATAAAAGTGTAGGAAAGGCTGTGCTCAGTGTAATTGCAAATTGTCACTACTTGTAAGTTAATGTTTTTATTAGACAAGTTTAAAAAACATCATGAAATTGATAGTAACTCACTATTGAAGGGAAGTGTGTTCAGTAGCTTTCAGGAAAATTAAAAAAGGCCCCCACACTTCGTTGTTGCTAGAGAAGGTACGTAGTTAGGAAATACCGGTTGCTCTGGTTCTTCTGTGTAAAGCGTTGTCGACATTGTTAGGGTATATGTAGTAAGTGACCTTTGATAAATTAGAAGCTGTAGCTGGACTATTTTGATGACAGTTGGTATGCATTTGATCTATCAGATCTCTAATATCAACATACTACTAAGATAACTTAAAAGTAGTTAATATTTGAAACATTTATTCTGCTTTTTGTTTCAGATTTCATTTATGAAAGCTTCTGTGGGCAAAAGTTGTCATGTGTTGCTTTGATGTCACAGCACCAAGCTTTCAGAGAGACACTTAAGATCAGAAAAGGGAGGTGATTTTAACAATTTAGTCTGGCCTTTTTCATAACACAAACTGTGGATTTCTACCCAGTGATTGCAGTGTTAAATGAATAATGTTTGATAGAGCTAGGGAATAATTATCTTTCCTGAAGACAACTTTTAGGCTCCAAACTACATTATTCATCCTACTTTCAGTAAGAAATACAGATCTTAATTTTAAGGCCTGTGTGGGGAAGAGCAGTCCTCCTGTAAGTTTCAAGTTTTATAACAAAGGACCTTAACAAGCAAACTGTTGGCTCTATTGGGAATTTCCTTGAGTGAAAATGGAAAGGGTTTGGCTCGTTTACTTTAAAATACCGAGGTGTATAGACATCATTTTTAGTGTGTTAAGATGCTTTATGATATTTCTCTTTGCTTTTATTCTTTTTTTCCCCATTTACATCTGTTCAGTATAATTGTACATGCTGTATGCTTAACTGAGCCTGATTCAAAAACTGTTGCTCACATTGAGTGATCTTTTACTTGAATGAACGGTTTTCATCCATAAAAGGCGAAATCCACTTCTGTGCTTCCTCATCAGTTAAGGATACCACAGTATTTTAAAATCCATTCTTAAAACTTTCTTCTGCTGTAATGCCAACTGGTCGAGTGTGTATCTAGTGATGGACAGTCCCCATATGCCACATTCTGTTTCTATATATTGTACACCACGTCTTTGTGGACACAGCCTAACTTGCATTATGATTACCTACTCTTCTTTGTCCCATTGCTGTTCTGTTATGTGCTTATGAAGTTACATGTGTAATTCAGCCAACCGTGTTGTGACTGTGAAGTTTGTTTGAAATGTTGTTTTAGTAAAACTTAGTGAAAAATTATGTTTACTTCCATAGGGATTGTTCCGAAATTAGGAACATTTGTACTACATAGCTTCATGTGGAAGACTGTGGGAAAATTTCATGTGATTTTAGAGTGTGTTTGAGGCCAATTTATAAAATAACCTAGGCTGTAGATAGTATGTATTTATGTGGAAATTCTGATCTCAAGTAATAGAACACAGAGCTGCAAATCATCTTCTTCCAAGAAAAGCCCAAACAACCTTGGTGGCTCTGCCAGATGTCTCTGATAATAAGCCGAAATCATTGTGTCTTTACCAGGACAGTCATAATACTCCTTTTTGTCAGGCTTTTGCACACAGCCTGACAGCAGAGTCAGAGTGCTTCCACAAATACGTACTGATTTATTTTTTTTTTCCTTACCAAACGAACTTCAGAAATTACATGAAAGAGATTTAATTGCGGTTCACTGAAGCCCTTTGCACTTGCCTTAGAGCAACTTACTGAGGTATTGAGGGGTTCTTATTTCATGGAAAATGCCTTTTCCAGTCTCATCTCTGCTGCTATCACCTCTGGTTCCAATTCTACGCATTTGTATAAAAATTTGAGAAATGCCACATGAATGCAACATCTGTCAGCATTTATCAAAATCTTGCTAGTATAGCTGATATTAAAGCCACACGATGATTTCAGACTTGCCCATGTTGGGCCAATAGGGCATTAAGGGAGAACTGTGCTATTTTTCCTCATAGTAACCACTTCAGTGCATTAGGTATTCATCATCAGACTCCTAAATGATCTTTTTTTCTTTTTAATTAGCAGCTTAAAGGATGTGTGCATAGGGAAGTGCAAAGCTTCCTGTCCTGTTTATATAACTGTTTGTTGGTTTGTATTTAGAGCTTACAGTTCTGTATTTGAATTTTAGAAGCTGAGAATCGAGATGTTCTTAAAGTGGTGTTGACTATGTTTTCCTGGCCTAATCTATCAATGCTGTGATAACTGAATCATGTGCATAAATTAGCTGTTCTAAAGTGAGGAAAAAAAAAAAAGCGTTCTACAAGCTGAGAGGGTTCATATTGCTATTTCTCAAGTGTGTTAAAAGGAGAAATTATACTAACCTGTTTTTTATAGTTCAGTCTAGCTACTTTATGTTTCTACTCAGAAACCAATGAATAAATCATAAGTGTTACATATGTGTTAATCTAACCAGATCCTCAAGGAAGAATAAGTAGAGCAGCTGTTATTTTTACAGCTGTAACTCATAATTCGAGTGCTTTCCATTTAGCTAAGTATTCAAATGATGTCTATTTAAATACCGTGCAGGATTTAGACTTGTGGTAAGTGTATTGATACAATACACCAAGCCTCTTTGCTTTTTCTGAAGCTCTAATTTTATATCTGAAACTAGCTTTTAAACTAGTTTAAAATTAACTTGTACCATGATCCATTTGGAGAAGGCTTATGTCTTCAAATGTCTCTGCAATGCGTAGTTCAATTGTCAAGTTGAAGCTGTGAGTTACTCTCTCAGAATAAGTATTAAATTAAAATGTTAAACTCTGGCTTACATGCAGATCTCCAGTCCAAGGACATGGCTTCACGGAATTCTGAAGACCTTTGTTCACTGAGTTGAAGCTGTGCCTGTTAAAGAATTGACCTCATAGATATTAAGGGAAGTCTAAGTTATTCTCCACTAAGTCATGAATAAGTTTGGATAGGTAGAGTGCTTGCTATTTTGCGTTAGGAAATGGTTGTGTTGGTCAAAGATTTTGGCATTTTGGCTAGGCTTTGTTTCAGGCTTAGATGGTGACCCTGCAAATTGATTTCCCTAAAAGCTATTTATGAAGAAAAATGAGATAATCTATATGTGCCACATACGGTAAGTAATTACTGGTTTATTCAGATGATTTATGTATAAAATATTGTTATTAATTTTCTGTTTAATATTTAATTTGTCTCAAGTGAAATTTGTTGTAAATGACATATGAAAACTCACTTTCTAGCTATGTCCTACTCTTTCATAGATACTGCAGTTTTTGGTAGTACATTCAAGCTTTTAGAGGAACCATCAGTAACTCTTTGTGATGGAGATAAAATGCTTCTGTGTGTTTGAACAAAAAAAAGCAGGCTTAGAAACAGTTATGGCAAGGTAATTTTTTTTTCTGAAGTCGAAGGAAGCAATTCATTATCCCAAAGATACAGTGCTGTGGATTGGCATATTGGGACACTAGAGAGATTTCTGGTTTAGTTTGGCAGCTGGTGGCATTAGGGTTATAATTCTGTTAATAGTCAAAGAAAGGCTGGGTGTTAAAAATAAAATCTAGTTTGATAGCAAATGTGCTAGTGAAGTACAAATATTCTTTTTAATTTGGTTATTTGGTACTCCTCTGTTCAACTGTATATGTCATTTAAATGTAATCAGTAATTCTTCAGTCTGTAGGAACTCTTTATGTAATCAAAATAAATTATTGTCATGATTGCTTTTGCAAGATGTGGATTTAGAGCTAGGAAGGAGGGAGAAGGCTGTAACATTTCCCGTGGCTTCTAGTAATCAAACAGGTAGCATGAGTAATTTATTGATGAGTGATGCCCTATATAAGTACACTTTATGCCCAACTAGGTAACGACTATGTATCACTTTATCAGTGAAGGGAGGAACTGTAATTGATTTCAGAGGGTTGGCACCGCACTCTGAATACCTTTAGAAGATATTTTTACACTGGGCCTGTGAGCCAGCAGCCCCAGGAAGAACTTTGCTGCTGATAAAATTCTGTTAGGGACTGTCTTGCAGTATAACACCATAAAATCAACTTTCCTGGCTGCAAATGCTGTGTTCCTCCTGCTTTACCAGGCTGGGGGAAGCTGGCACCATCAGCTGCCCTGTTGATGAGGGGGATGATCTAACTGTGATCTTCTTTGTGCTTTTCTGTCACAGTCTGTGCACACAACAAAATCCCTTCATATCCTGGCCCTTTGTGAGTTATTTGTTAAGGACACACATGGACATTGCTGGAAGTACTAGATGTTTTCTAATTAGCTGTGGAAAAAATCATATTATTTTGCTTAGCTTTGTGTAGCTGTGCTTCAGTTCTTTGGAGTGATGACTGTTTCTGTTCCCTTCAGTGATTGTGGAGCCCTTGGCTGCTTCATGGCTGACCACTTTGTTTGATTGACCCTTCTGTTTCACTGCACTGAAAGCCTTATGGCTTTTAAGCATCAGTACATGTGAAGGATAATTCAGTGGATGAGAAAAATTGAGCTTGTTGAAAATATGCCACAGTTATTTCTCCCTGGGTCTGAACTGTGTCCCTCATCGCATCTTTGGGGTTATGAAGCCGCCTTCCACCTAGGGACTCTAAACTGACATACGGCATTAGAAGGTTTCTTCATCAGCTTTTTCTGTAGTGTCATATGAATCAGACTTTGTAGTTGCTCAGGTACTGTAAAGCTGTGTCTCCATAGTTGGGACCTGGATTAGGATTGAGTATGAGGGGAAGAGACTTCTGTATTCTCATTTTGTCTCTGATCTATATCTATGCTTTGATCAGAACTATATTTTGCTGCAGCTATGGTTGAGTTCCTAAAAAGCTACATTTTTGGTGATTTTTGCGCTTTTGTGATTTGATTGGGGATTGAAGCATAATGAGATTTTTGATTTTTTTTTTTTTTTTGTTTAAAGCACCCTAAAGACCTATCTAAGTCTTCTTGTCACCGAAGTTAAAAAAAGACAAAAAGCCCTTAAAAAGGTACTAAAACATCAGAAGTTCCTTTTATTTTGGTGTGTTTGTAGGATGCGATTTTCATTATTCCACAATATGCCTTGGCAGTTCACAGTACTGTAAAGTCTAGAGGAACCTGGGACGTTAAGGGTCTGTCTGCCCGATGAATGCTGAGGTTCACTAGCACGAGGTTTTGCGATGAAGACTTGGTTTGTGGATCACAGAGGGTACAGGGTTTATTCCTTTTTGTTTTGCTCTGAGGGGGTAAAGGTCCAGTTTTAACCAGATTTGTATGTATGTTTCTCTGGGAACGTTATTGACAGCTGCCTCAGAGTTTATATAATGTTGATAGAAGCAGAAATCTCATCTTTATTCTGAGTATTAAGTTAGTTTGACTATTTGGAAGCAGATGTTTTCACTGTTGTTCATGTTTGTTTGATTTCCTCACAGAAATAATGATGTTTGTTTGTTTGTTTTTGTTGATTTAATCCACTGTGACATTTTAAATATGAATGTTCCTTTAAGAAACTGAAAATGTAGCAATACCTACTACAGTGTTAAAAAATTTATCCAGTTTAGTAGCTTAAAAAAAAAAACAAAGTAGTTGCTAAGTGAAAAACATCAAATCAAACTCTAAATCCAAATGGAAAATAAGTTTCATCTCCAGAATAGTTCCTTCTTTATGGAATTTGATTCTAAGCTATAGCAGATACATATCTTGCCTTGAAGTTTAAAAAAAAAAAAGAATATCATAGAATCATTTAGGTTGGAAAAGATCTTTAAAATCATCGAGTCCAACCATAAACCTAACACTGCCAAGCCCACCACTAAACCGTGTCCCTAAGCGCAACATCTACACGTCTTTTAAATACCTCCAAGGGATGGGGACTCAACCTCTTCCCTGGGCAACCTGTTCCAGTGCTTGATAACCCTTTCAGTGAAAAAATTTTTCCTAATATAACACAGTATTGCTTATTTTCTTGTTCCTATGTTCTCCAATTTGTAAAAGTAGTATAGGATTTTTTGCAGGATTTTGTCAGTGTAATTGAGAATTTTAATTTTCTTTATATAGATTTAAATGATAATCGGGAGAATACCAGGTCAGTATCATGCTCAATAGACAAGGCTTATGATTTCATTAATATTTATAAGTTAATACTGTGCTCAATAAGAAATGCCTTCATAATTGGACTGTAGGAAGATTAAGTAACTAAATATGAAAGGTTAATTTTAGAAAGTAACTGTCAAGCTGAAGGAACAGTGTTATCAGCTGTGGTGCTTGCCATTCTGTTCAAGATGGTGTGAAACAACTGTTGCAGGACTATTTTGGGGGAGGGGATGAGGCCTCTTCAGGGTTGAGGTTAGGTGAGAACAGAGACAAGTAAGTATATTGTAGATAAGTTCTTATACAGTGATATTTTTGAACTACATTATCTTGAAAGCAACAAGTTCAATAATATAATTAGATCTTGGCTACTGTGGGAAGTTGAAAAGATCATTTTAAGTAATCTTCTTGTGTTCTGTGTTTTCTGTAGCATGAGAAGGTTTTATGATTTCTCAGTGAAAAAACCCCCCCAAAAGCAAATTATTCCCTCTAAACACAATAAAAGCACCTTTTCTTCTTAAAATGTTTTTGCTTGTCTTTCCTTGCATGAAGAATGCTTAAGTTTCCCAGTCACAGACAACTGCATAAGTGTTAAAAACACTTTCTTCTGAAACACTGCATAACCAGGGGAGAGAGTAAGAGAGCAAACATCACCTGATATGACAGAAGATCTAGAAACACACAGTAGGAGGTGTTTCAGGTGCTTTGCTGGTAAGGTTTGAAGATGACCTCTATAGATTAGAGGAACAGTGCTTTCCCCTCGTTTTCCCCCATTTCTTTCTGGCTTTGGCTCTAGGTGTCTTTCTTGTCCTTTACGGAAGTGTTACAGGGCACTAAGTAATTCAGCACGATAAAATTATCAGCGCCTACAAGCAGTTTAAGTCTACTGGCAACATATTTCCTCAGTCTTGCCTTGATTGATGAGACAGTCTGTGTATCTCTGATTGTGATTTGCAGGGAATAACAAACTCAGAACTGTGTTTCAAAATGGCTTGCTCATACTGATACCCAACTCTAATTGGAGTGAATAAATTACATGTTTCAAATCCCCCAAGATTATTTCTTTAAAGGGTGTATCTAGCTTCAAGTATGGAGAGTCAGTATAAGGAGGACTAGGGAGTGCACTGTGCTTATAAGGTAATCCTTTATTGTACTTCGGTTCTGCAGTATCTTTGGTTATTTGACTTGCTGGCTTAGTCACAAAAATGGTAGTTTGAGGGGATATCACATTACGTAGTCCAGCCTCCCACGTGAAGCATGCTGGTGTGTGCAAAAGCTTTTCCTGTAAAGATCAGGATGAAAAAGACTTTGAGTCTTTCTCTTGTTGTCTGTCACTGGGTTCTCTCCCCTGTCTGTCACCCACATATTTTCTGAACTTCCTTTTACAGCTGTCATGCCCGTGGCTTCCCTACTTGTTACCCAAAATGTCCCTCCCTAAGTCTGTCTTCAGGTGAGGTTTGGCCTCCCTGATTTTGTCCTCAAGTGCTTTATACTACTCCTTTTTTGCCTTTCCTTGTTTTCATTTCCTTTCCTTCTTTTTTTTTTTTTTAATTTTAAATTTTAGGTCATCAAAAAGCTTCTTCCTAAGCCAAGTGCCAAACTCCTAGCCTTCCCGCACAAGGGGCTCTCTCCTTCCTGAATTCTCCGTAAAAATCAGGGAGCTCTCCTGGGGACTCTTCCCCTTTGTGCCTATTCCTCTGGGATTTTACCCTGCTGTTCCCTTGAATAAGCCTAAATCTGTGCTTCTAAAATCCCTCCCCACTCTGCTGCTTACCTTTCCATCCTTTCTCCATGTCCTCAGCTCAGTCATCTTAAGGTCACTGTAACTCAGGCCACTGGACAAGGTTCACCTACTAGTTCATCCCTATTTGTGAGCAGTGGCTTAAGCATCGTTACTGCTAGTGAGCCTCTTTAGTGTTTGTGTTAGGAAATTGTCACCAATGCAGTGCAAGAATGTGAACGGCCAAGTGTAGTTCTGTGTTGTCCTCTCAGATGTCCAGGTGGTTAAAACCCCTCCCCTTACTTGGTCAGGAAGTCCATAAGACACCCCTACCCACAGCAGTAAAAGCTTTTTCTCTCTTGCCTCAGGACCTTGGTCTCCATTTCCTGAAAAAAAAACAGTTTAAAGCCACCTCACTGGTTTAGCAATCCTGTTTGCAAAGATGTTCTTCCTGGTCCAGATTAGGTGGGTTCTGTCTCTCCCCAGCGGTGGTTCCTCACCTCAGACAAGATGATGTGATTGAGGAAACCAAATCCTTGCTGATGACACCAGCTCTGCCTCTTGTGATGGTCTGTGGATATATTTGCTGCTACATGGGCCTTTTCTCTGGCTATGATTCATTACGTGTAAGGCAGTGTGGGCACATCAAGGATCTGTCTGTATGGTGCAGGGAGATCTGAGCTGTAGTGCTGTTCTGAGCAGGCTGAGCACTGCTCTCTACCGTCTGTAGTATCTAGTTTGTTTGTCTCTGCAGAGCATTGTGCTGTGAGTAGAGTATGCCTCTAATCTGATCTTCTGCATAATGGAGACTAATTTATTAGATGTATGCATCTTCTATCTGATTTCCTTTCCTGAGTTTGCCCTGTGGAACTGGTCTCAAGCTCTTACTGTCTGTTTTACAGCTATGATTATCATCTGGCTGTGTTTTCTGTGAAATTACTAGCTTGCTTTTAGGGCTGCTGACAGGTTGGAGCTGCCAGGCTGTAGCGTGCAGGGACTGCATATTTCTCTGTCAGAAGTGGAGAGCCCCGTTTGCGTTTTAAGCTTTACACAGCAATACTGACTGGACTGGAATATCATTCTAACTAGTTCAGAGGATAAATTTCTGGAGGATTTACAGTACTGCTTCTTTGTGGTGGATAGCACATAAGGCTCTGGTCTATCACAGGAATCTCTAGGCACTAGTAAAGTACAAATGCTAAAAGTCACCGTTACACAGGATAGATTTCAGGTAATTCAGCTTTTACTTTACTCAGTGGAGTGCTCAGCAGTGTCCTAGAGGCCTCTTGTAGCCTTTCAGAACCACCTTCGTGTAAGACAGTGCTGATTTTAGAATTCAAGGGTGGCATTTGGGTTGAGATCTAAAGATGTTTTCCTGTTTATGAATTTGAAGTTCAGCCTGACTGCTTCTTTAAATATTTTATAACAACACACAATCCAGTAAACTTATTTTATTGCTTGGCAACATGTAGATTCAAACTGCACTGTTATGAAGACTAGAAAACCTGTACCAATAAGAAGACATTCAAATTATCCTTATCTGCTTGAAGCCTTTTCCCTCACAGATGGGAAAATATCGTAAATTCTTCACTTCTGTTGAAGATTGCTTGCATAATCTACTATTGTCTGTATGAAAAGCTTTTTGAAACTACTTGCAAGGCAATAAACTAACTCATCATACTCACAGGACTGCCAACTAATAGCTTCATGATCTTGAGAATTAAGATAGCAAAATGGTATTTTTCAATAACTGATTTTGTTATTTGTTTATATAAAAATAAAACAAAGTGGTTTGCACAATTTCTGGACAATAGAAGTTAACACAGGAACTTAATTAAAAATGTGAGGAGATGTTTTAGCAGACATAGATTTGGCTTCAAGAAATAGCATGACTAAATATGATAGGATCAGCCACAGCTCCTTAAAAAGACATACAAAAAAAGAAAGAAAAAAAATCTTTAAATAAATGTTGATGAAAGAAATTTTTAGTCTTTGAAAATGGAGCTAAATGTGATCATGGGGCATAAAATAAGAAAAATGAGACAATCCCTATCGAGTAGTTCCAGTAGAACTGGATGACTAAGCTGATACAAAGATGATAGAAAAGGGTGAAAACATAGCTAATCTATGACAGTTTTAATGGCAAAACAACAACAAAAAGGTGTTTTGTAGTTGGGAAGTAGATGATGGATGGTTTGTCTCTTCAGGTAACCAGCCAATGAAAAATCAACTTGTTAGCAAGAATAAATGTAGGCGGTCTATCTACCCAGAGCAGCATGGAGGCAGTGGAAGCTGAAGGGACGCATTGGCCTGCTGCCCTGCACAATGTAGTTTACTTGGCTGGAAATTGCGCGGTGCGTTCAGGAGGTCAGGCCAAGTCACCCAGTGGCTTGCTTATGAATCTTGGAATCGCTGAAACTCATCAGTCTGTATCTTTGTTCCATTGATCTTTATAGAATCAAAAGAATACCTGTGCTAAGTAGAATCAGCGCTAAATGTATATGAAATAGCTACAATTTCCAGAGTCTTGTGGCCTTTTTAGAGACTCCTGAAATGGATGCTTTTCATGTGTGTATACTGGTTACAGATACTAGATATGTCTAGTCCAGCTATTTTCCAGAATCCTTTTGTCCAAGATTTTTAAAGCTGTAATTAGACTTTTTTTTTTTTTTCTTTTCATCTGAGAGGTTGGTTTTGAATCTCTGGAAAAAAGACATGAGCATTGCTGTGAATGAGCTGCAGTGGCTGGCTGAAAACACCGAATTCAGAGCTCAGAGGAATGCTGAGTGGCTGCTGTATTGCATATGAGAAAGCTTGGTGTCTTCGGAAGCCTACAAACACAAATGCAAGATGAGCAGGGCAGTATTGCATAGAGAGCTTCAATTAAAATGAAATCACCAGGAGTTGTTCATAGATCTCTTCTTTTGTTCTTGAAAAGGGGTCATGCAAGGTGTGTTTTCTGGGGGCATAATAGACCACTCTGTCTTCGGCAGTAAAGTTTTTGCCAGTTGCCCTATTTTTAACCTTCCTTTTATTATGGAAAATTAATTAGAAGGTTATGGAGAGGAAATGGGGACTAACTGGGGTCTTTATTTTTTATGGCCTATTTAGCTTTGAAAGTGCAAATTAAAGTATTTTCCTAATATTTATAATGAAATCTCTCATTCTCCTGTCTTGGTGATTTACAAAACAAAAGCCCACACTGCAAAGCTTCAGCCTGTATAAGGGAACAAACAGCAGCTATGTCTTTGCTGTGCCAGCTGAAACAGAAGCACGAAGAATTTAACCAAGGCAATGTGAGATGTACTGAGTCACAGAAGTCTTTTTAAAACAGAAATGTTGGTATTCACCGTGTTTGGAAGCTGGGAGCAATATAAAACAATGAGAGCTGATATAATAAGATCTGGCTTTAGCTATGGTGTTGGGTGGAGATTTAGTCAGAAAAATGAAATAGTCTAATGTAATTTAGGTTAAGCTTACAAGGAATACAGCTCCTACTTAAATATTCTGAGGTTATTTTAGGTAACTGAAATGGCATACTAATTTCCATCCTCTTACTTAAAATGTAGTTGTCCTTGTTTGAAGAAGTTGAAAAAACTATTAGCAACACTGTTTCAGTCTTATTATGCTGCACAGGTAGGAAGTCTGCCTTTCTGCGTTCATCTGACATGGCACCTCCCTCACAGCTTGAGTGCTTGCTACAGGGTGGTGTATCGCAGATTGGTAACCACAGAGCAGATGGAGAACAGAATGCCTGGACAGTTATTTTATTAGAAGATCAGGAATTATGACTTTATAATCTTCCTTCTTGCTATTTTGGAGAGAAGCCATGTTTGCTGCTTTTACAGTAAGCATTAGCATAGCAAATTATGCTGTCAACCATAACGAGTGGTGCTAGTGGGAGAGGAGGTAAACAGTGAGATTGTGAAAGATAAGCCTGAACCTGAAGGGCTGACAATCCTGATTGGAAATAGACATTGATTATGCAGCCTTTGCACTGAAATATCAGTGTCTAATGGTGAGTCAAGGCAGAAGAGAACTGAAACGATTTCTTACTCTGTATTTCTTTTACCAGCAGCTGCAGACAAACTGAAACAGGAGGCATGGGTGTTTGGCATGTTCTTGTTCCTTGCAGAGGACGTGGACAGGGAGCAATGAAGGATATTGAGGGTTTTCTGCAGAAACATTTTAAAATATAAAATCCATTTATTATTATTATTGTTGGGTTTTTTAATTATTTTTAAGTAAACATACTCAACTCACTCAAATGAAGCAGTGATTTATTTCATTCCAATTGTGACATTTTTATACTTGTAGAACCAAGCTGCAGTATTTGCTTTGGGTCAAATGTATATTAATTTTTCTTTATCTGTGTGAGCTTTTATGATATTTTTGTATAGTTTGTAATTTGGGGCCCTTACATCCCCATCATCTTTCTTCTCTGTGGGTCTGTTTTCCTCTTGCCCTTCTCCTTCCTCTTGCAATTGCCCATAGCTCTTCCTGTTCTAGAGGTCAGTAACGTAATGGTTTAAAACAATTACAGAGTGGATAGTAAGTGTCTCCACAGCACCTGGTACAGGAAAAGGAAAAAATTCACGTAAGTATTTGCTAATGAACTCCACTTTTGATAGATGGATAAAATCAAAACATTTCTAAATGTTATATCTGTATGTAAAACAACTGCAGTGAAATGCTGTAAGTTTTGCAGATATTTAAAAAAAAAAAAGAACTTAAGACAAAGGAAGTAGTTTGTTGTCTCACATATGCTGCAAAGAAAAACAGAGCTCTGGCAACTTCTTGGATAACCATTGATTTTGTTCCACTTCTGTACTAGAAGAGGGGATTTTCATCCTGTTAAATAACAGTGGCACATATCTTCCTGCCTTCTTCACTACCATTTTGACCAAGATTTTTCTATATTGAATAGGAATTCACCTCAGATAGCATACTTCAATTCAGGCTTCCTGCAAGAGATCGCAGCTACCTGTTGCCATTCTACCTACCTCAACCTATGGGCTACAGTGGGTGAAATAATTGTGGAAAATGTCTTGTCCCTAATGTAACCTGGGAACAGGTTACATTTAACAGGTTGCCCAGAGGAGTTGGGGATGTCCCATCCCCGGAGGTGTTCAAGGCCAGGTTGGATGGGGCTTTGACCAACCTGATCTAGTGGAATGTGTGTCTGCCCGTGGCAAGGGGGTTGGAACTAGATGATCTTTAAAGGTCTCTCCCAACTCAACCCATTCTATGAACCAGAAGATGTAATAATGGCAATCCAAAGCTTTTGTGAACACCTTGACCCCCCAACCCCTCCGATTGTTTTGTAATTTACAGCAGTGTTAGCAGTGTAGACAAAGCCACAATGTCTCCATGGTGCCAGTTTGGCTCAATGCCGTGCTTAGCTCACTTGATGTGATAATTTAGCTCCTGCACTCCCTTTTGAAGTAGTTCCCTTCCAGAGAAAAACTCGGGCAGAGCGAGCAGTATAGTGTATTCAGGGCCTGCTCTAGGCAGTACCGGTGTGAACCATGCCAAGTTTGACTGTGCTTCAGCAGTGTCCCAGCACTACTAGGATCTTCGTATGCCCTAGCCTGACCTACTTCTGTGCATGTGCCTCTGGCTTCGTGCTCTAGTTCTGGTGTGGTGCAACACAACTTCCTCAGCATTTCAAGCACTTTGAATTGAAAAAATCCCCCCACAAAACAAGTCATTGCATCTCAGGGGCACTGTATGTAGCCCCGAGAAGTTACAAGCCTAGTGCTATGCAATGTGAACATGAATCTGGCTGATCTGAATGGTGCTAGTCCACAGCGATGTGTGTGGGAAACAGCCCAGTTTAACTGGAATAAGACACAAGACTGTCTCTGTTTTGTTAAGAGCCAGCAGGTGTTCCAATTGTTGCCATTTCTTACCAAAAGTTGCAATATGCCCATGTTCAGACTTAAAAACCCTGATGGATACTGCATTTAAAAAGCACTATATTTAACTCTGAGATAATCTATTTAAAAAGCATTTCATTTCAAAAAATGCACACCCCCACCCCCTATTTTCTGATTAAAATAAGTTGGGCTAAAATTGCCCATGCAAAAGTATCCCTATGGGCTATTAAAAATGCCCTGACAGAGAACACTTTGTGGACCTTCTTGCCACAGGACAGGACATCAATGGTCTTGATATGCTCAGGAACAATTGGATACATTCATGGAAGAAAGATCCAGGAGAGACTGACTGAAATCCAAAAGCTGTATTCTGAGGTAGTCCCTGACCTACAAATTGCTGGAGCCTGGGAGAGGACTCTGTGTGCTGCTCCTGTTCTTTATGTTCCTCCTGAGGCTGCTGTTCCTGACAGGATGCTGAGATACAGGGGTCTTTGAGCACGTACGGCTGATTTTATACTCTTATTTGCAGATCTCAATAATACCTGCTGTTGCAACTGTTGAATTTTCACTCTTCATGCTCAAACGTGCTCAATCTTGTTTTAGTAAAGGGAGTAAGAGCTGTTTAAAAAAGAAACTGCTGCAAATTAAGGGTAAATTCTGAATGTGCATCTTGTTGACATTGTCCTTTACAGAGCTGGAAACTTTGTCATGCCACAGCAGTATTATGTAAGAGAATGGTGGTACATAAATGTCGCTGCAAAGCATACAAATATTGTATCCTTGTCCCTTAGGGCTGATCTTCTGAAAGACACAAACAGAAGATGACTGTGGAATGAGAACGTAACATAAAGGAAAAGAAGCATATTAGAGAATTGGCAGTTTGGTTATGTGCAAGTGGTGGTATAAGTCTTTTCTTTTTGCATGTTTTAAAAATGAAACTAGAAGTAAGGAATTTTTATAATGTTAGTTTATATGTCTGTTATATTGGCAGTTAAACCAGAGGGTGTGTGCCCAGGCTGAGTTAGCTAGGAAGGAAGCAGGAGGGGGAAGGGGCCAGCACAAGAAGTCAGGGGAATCCTTTGTCGAGAACAGACATGGCTCTCACCATCCATATGCTAGCTTTCTACATGATACCAGTAATAGGGGCTTGTAATAAGATAAAGAGTTTCACAATGTTTTTAGATTTTATTAGACCAACAGTTGTGGTTACAAGAAAATTGAGGACCATGGCTAAACTTTGTTCTTTAACTTGTGCTGCATTATCTGTATGATGAAAAACACTTCTTCGTGCCTTACTGACCATAGTGTAACTTTAGAAAGAAGTGCATTTGAATTACATTTTTGGCCTTAAGTATAAACCACTTTGGTTTATAGATTTAGATTCATCCTGGCAGCTCCTTACCTTTCTATTTTTGAAGTTTTATGAATGTAAGTTACTGATTTTCTGCTCAAATGGTTTTCTGCTTAAAAGTCAGAGGCTTGCTGGTATATCACCTTATGCTTTAGTAATACTATAGTGATATGGATTACTGATTTCATATTTTTGAGTGTTTGCTGAACACCTTTTCCATTCCTTGTATAGTGGTTATATGCTTAATGCACAATTTTTGCAGTTGCTAAACTAATCCTTTCATAGTGCCTATTGATTTTGAACTTCTGCTTTTTTACCAGTTTTTGTGACCTGGTTGTCTCTCTTGAGTATTGCTATGGTAATAACTTCTATTTTCTTTATCTGCTGTGTGTATTAATTTTAGTCTGTACTGATTTTAGCTATAACAAAAAGAACTAGAACAGAAGCACTGACCTATTTGTATTGTGTTAGATAATATACATCTTCAGTATAAAATAAGATGCATCTTCAAAATGGGTCATGTCCTGAAATCCTGACTAAAGTTTACTTGAAGTTCAGCATATTTTTAAAAATGGGAGATGAAAGCCACACTAATATGATATGAAAGTGAGAAATTTACCTATAACTGTATTGTCAATTCACAAATTGCATAAAAATATTTTTGAAGTCGTGACAGTTAATTGAGGGTCTGATCTTCCTGATTTCTCTTCTGCATTACCAAGTCATTTTACTAGCTATTATTTAGTTGATGAGACACAAAAGCCAGCTCCCAAACTTGTGCATTTAGTAAAGATCTCAAATTTATCTACAATATTGGGTGATGTCCAGTTACACAATATGTGCAACTTCATATGCCTAGCTTAAATGTGACCTTAAGGTAACATTTCATTTAGTGTTTAATATTGATGGTGCTGTTCAAATTATTTCTCCATAACCTTCCAAAAGTGTAGCTGATTTTGAACAAGAGTTGATACCTTTAGGGGTATATTTTTGTATTTTAAATCTACTAAGTTTATGCGGTATGTTATATAAACAGTATTAGTAAGGTCAGGGTCCTGTCTATCCTTGCAATATTAATTTATATTTTATCTTTATTTATTATTAGATTCTGCATCTTTTGTCCTTTAAAATTTCTTCATGCAAAGGGCGTTCCTGAGATTAATAACTGCAGAGCTGGTCCCCTGGTCTGTAAGTCCTTAGACTCACTTTGAAACATAGAGGTAGCCACTTTCTTAAACTGTGGTGCTTGCATTAAGAAGGGGAAATAACTTCCGAGTTCTTCTGTTTAGCTGTTAACGTTTTATAGCCATGCAGGCATGTAATGAAAAAGCCATGTCATGGATTGCTCTGGCTTCTTTTTCATTGTTTAAGTCCCCAGTGGGAACTGTAAATCCAGTTCAAATGTCTTATTGAGTTGGTTATAAAATCTAAGTTTATTTTGTGTTCTTCACCTTTGCAATGAACCCCAGAATACCTAAGTACTCTTAATAAGAAAGATTCAGGTTTCCATTGCTCATTTATTCTATATCTTCTTTGGAAAATGTTAGATACATTCAACTGTTCCTTCTGCAACTTCTAAAAAAGCTTTAAAATAGTTTTTATTTTATTATAGTTTCATTATTGTATATCTCATATTATTTTATGTTTATATTAATTATGTTATCATCTGTTTTCTTCAATATAGATGTTTCTCTGATCACTAATATCTAGAAACAGATTTGAAAGTTGAGAAGGCTAGATTTGAGAGAATCTGTTTGTGTAGTAAAGATCAGCTCCTTCTTTAGATGGCCTAATGCCTTAATGGCAAATGTATTTTGAGACCTTTTATTGCACATTTGTGTTGACTATTTTTAGCATAATTTTTGAGACTTGTCATTAGTTTCTGTAAAAATACAGTGCAACTCTCGTAGAAATTATTTTCTGTCTTTCATCATAAATTATGATTTGGTGCTTAAAATATCTTGGTAAAAGTTCTTTCATTTATGTACTGGATATTCTTCTATAGCATGTGTAGTGTAGTTGAATTGCGCATAGTTTGTGTTTGAGTTTGTTGTAGTTTTTTGTTCATTGTTTTTAGGGCAAGTAAGATTACAACTTTTACATCTTGTAATGTATAAGAATTTTCAAAATTATACTGTCAAAATAAGAAGCTATGCTACTCTTGCAGTTTTATTCCATCTCTGGTTCTCTTCAAGAGCTGGATATGTGCCAAGAAAAACACTTGAATTTTAGAAATGTGGGGTTAGTCCCAAGTGTGACAAAGCAGATGCTCGTTTGTACAAGAACAAAGCAAGAAGTGCCCCAGTCTTGCATAATCTGATCCATGCAAAAGTTCCTCTAAAATGAACCTTCTTCAAGAGAGAGTCCTTTGTGAAATCAGTGAAGGTCCTTGTGAAATAAAGAATGGGATCAGTCCATGGTGTGGAGCCTTGATTTTTTTGTATAGTGCTGCTTTGTATTGATAGAAAACGGATAAAAACATGCATGCAGAATGCTGCAAAAATCTGGTGTAAAAAGTAGGACAAAGCGCTCACCAACTCTGTATTTTTATGATTGCTCTGTTATCGTACATTTTAAAAATACTGTTGTATTTAGAATATTTTATTCTTACTGAAAATTAAAATCAAGTAAAGTAATTCACCTCTTTTGACAAACCAAATAATTAGAGCTATTTCCCATACGCTGGAATGTTTAGAGCAAGGTCAGTTTTCATTGTAATTAATGGTGTGTTCAATTATAGTTCAGAACACTTGGCTGTAGAAATTTTTCTGACAATCTTGTTAGATAGAAAATACTCCTCTTGGAACATTACTTCAAAATTTGAACTTGGAACTTCTGTCTATCTGATCTGGAGACCTTTATGAAGAGTGCAGAACTTGACAGAAGCCTATTGGGCAACACAGAGGTCAGTGACAGCACTTTGGGTGAAGAAATGACCAAATCAATCAATTTATCCTGGGGACCTGTGGCTTTTGATAAAATTGTCTTACAGCTGTTTCTTCGGTGTGCTTCGCACCAGTGAAGGGCTTCGTGCTGCTTATCCTTGTCAGTCTTGATGTGGTTAAACGTGTGGCCTGAATGAAAACTTAATTTGTACGTATTTTTGCTTGGGCAGTATATTCCCTTTTTGTTCTGTGGATGGGCTCTTGGAAGCCATTTCCTTTGATAAGGCTCCTACCTCAATAAAAGAAAATCCTACTAAGAGGAAAATTGGTTGGCCTGGCCCTGATGCTTGCTCTGGCAGGTGTCAGTGACAAGCTGCTGGATATGGCAAGGAGCAGAGGAAAGACAAGATCTGATGAGAAATTACCCGAGGAGAACAAGATAACTAACTTATGAAAATAAGCTAGTAGAAATTTCAGAACGTCTTTGATAAGTAGTAATATTAAACTTTAGACACCTACACTTTCTGCAACATAGAAGTGTGCTGAAAGATGCTGCATGTTCTGTGTAACCATCGTTACCATCGAAATCCACTGCATGAAGGTAACAGGCTGAGTGTGCAGCTTTGGATCCCCATGCACAGATTTCAGTGATGTAAAAAAAACCCCGGAAATAATTGCAAACACAATTTGCCATTCAAAGGCAGATCAATTGCATGCATTTTCTGTATGATACGAAAGGGTAGCAGTAGCAGTTGGCTGCTAATTATGAATAAAGACATAGCATTTTTTAACCTTGCAATCTTCAATTTTGAGTGCTTATTTTAGGGATTAAGCTGGAAAAGGTTTGGAAGCAAGCCAAGTGTCAGTGGTGTTACTGTTTTAGACTTTATCACAGCCCCCAGTCCAAAGGATGGATCTGAGTCTTCATGCACTTCTAAAGCAAATCCAAGTGCTTTCTTAGGTTTTGCCAATCTACCTATTCCCTTGTTGTATATATTTTGTATATATTTTTTTTTTTTTATTTTACAGCCAATTTTATGATGGAAAACTCCCGACCCCCACGTTAACCGTATTATCAAAAGGAAGAGATGTGAGAATCCTGTTAGCTTTAGTTTCGGGATTTATGTGATTTTTAACATTAGCAGCATATGGTTTACTTGTCTTGTAAATTGTGTTTGTGAGAAGACGCTATCCCATGATCCTGCAAAGTTGAAAATAATGATCTGAAGCATGAGGCCTGTGAAAGATACAATTCAGTATGAAGAGTGAATAAAAACCTTATCATGCTTATAGTGATATGCACTAATCCATAATACCTAGGTATTGTCGGAAAATAAAAATAAAGCAGTAAAGCCAGAGCAAAATCTAGTAACTATGGTTTTAAATTCTGAGAAATATTAATATTTTAAAATAGCAATTTATATTATTGTTTTAAATAATGCTCATTGAGTTTGGAGTTTTTTTAAAATATAATTTTTAATTAGCAGCTGCACGTGCCATTTCATACTGTGGAATTGGTCTGTTTTATTTTGGTACAGAATAAGTAATTAATGATTCATCTGTTCTTATAGCTAGCCAATTTATATTTTATGTTGCCAGCTGGTTTATGATCTGTCGAAGACACAAAGAAAGGTATCATGGGTGTACTACATTAAAAATACAGTTTTTACCTACTGGTACATAGATACAAGCTAATCAGAGAGCAGAATTATGACCTTGCATTACTGAAGATATTATGAAAACTGCATGTTTTTAAAATTATGACAAACAGTTAGCATGTAAAGCAAGAAAAGACGAAAGCACTTAGTGGTTGCATTTCCACAAATGAGTGTAGCTTTCTGTAACTGGAAACGAAGCATTAAGTTACTTGCCAATGAGATTTTTACCAGCACTCTTAACTGGATTGTCAATGTCATACATTGGAGGTACTTATATTACTGGGTGTTCTCTTTAATTTTATCATTTTTACTGTGTCAGCTTTTATTATCATTAACAACTAGGCTCACAGACTCAATTGTGTCCCAGCAGGATTTCAGATTATTCCTCAAATTACGGCAATTTGTCATGATGTCAATGTTTTTTAACCTATAACCCTAGGTTACCTACAGAGTCTGCAGAGTCAGGATTTCACGTGCCACAGATTCAATATATATTGTATGTAAACAATTACAGTGCTTCACAAACAAACAAAAGGCAGGCAAAGTCAAAACTAAGGGTCAAAGTCGAGCTTGTAGTGAATCCATTCTGATTGGATTTTTTTTTTTTTTCCCCCAAAGAGGATATACGCAATGCAATAGTACCAGCTCTTCACCATAAGATGGAGTGAGTTGGACTATTGTTAATGGCAGAAACTCCACATTGGTGGCAGTAACAGAATTTAGAAGAATTACTGTTACAACTAGTATTTCTCACGATATGTGCCTTTAAAAGTTTTCAAGAGTCTTAATGGTATTATAAGAGATAAACAAGCAAAATGATCTTGAAGCTGAAAGAATGTTCTGGTTCAGGGGCACCAAACGCTGAGGAAGAGAAGGGAGGAGAGTGACCAGTAGCCTGGTCTAGTGGGAGGTGTCCCTGCCCTTGGCAGGAGGGTTGGAACTAGATGATCTTTAAGGTCCCTTCCAACCTGAAGCATTCTATGATTCTACGACTCTTCATCCTCTGGCAGCTTGTGTGACATCCCCAGGTGTCCTCAATGCTGGGGATGGGGATGGATGGTCTGAAAGTCCTGAATCAGCCCTGCCACCTATGATGGCCA
The DNA here is from genome assembly GCA_013396915.1 of Stercorarius parasiticus. NCBI lineage: Eukaryota > Metazoa > Chordata > Aves > Charadriiformes > Stercorariidae > Stercorarius > Stercorarius parasiticus. The sequence continues at coordinate 402,502 of VWZL01002995.1, read as the reverse complement.
GAGCTGTCTTAGAGGACGTAAGTGTGCTGATGCTTGCCTGCACAGACAAGCTGTAGGACAACTCATCTGCAGAGCGGATGTTGGGACAAATTTACCATCTTCACAAATTTTCTGTGGTGTTGAAGTGACTGAGGGGAAATCTGATTGTTAAACATAATATAGAATTGCATTTCGTTTATTCTCTTTTTATTTCTTTGTTACTATTTCAAATACTGCAACCATATGTTTACCTGCTCTTTTATTCTTGAACTTTGCCTGTAACAAGGTGATCTTACAGAATCACAGGATAGTTAAGGTTGGAAGGAACCTCTGGAGGTCGTCTGGTCACCCCTGCTCAAGCAGGGCTACTTACAGCCAGTCACCCAGGACCGTGTCCAGATAGCTTTTGAATATCTCCAAGGATGGAGACTCCACAACCTCCCTGGGCAACCTGTGCCAGTGCTTGGTCAGCCTCACAGTAAAAAAGTGTTTCCTGATGTTCAGAGGGAACCTCCTGTGTTTCAGTTTGTGCCTGTTGCCTCTGGTCCTGTCACTGGGCACCACAGAGAAGAGCCTGGCTCTATTTTCTTTACAACCTCCCTTCAGGTATTTATAGACATTGATAGGATCCCCCTGAGCCTTCTTTTCTTCAGGCTGAAGAGTCCCAGTTTTCTCAGCCTTTCTTCATAGGAGAGATGTTCCTGTCCCTTCATCATTCTTGTGGCCCTTTGATGGATTGTCTCCTGTCTGTCCATGTCTCTCTTGTATTGGGGAGCCCAGAACTGGACACAGCACTCCAGCTGTAGCCTCACCAGTGCTGAGTAGAGAGGAAGGATCACCTTCCTCCACCTGCTTGCAATACTTCGTCTAATGCAGCCCAGGATGCCATTACCCTTCTTTGCAACAAGGGCGCACTGCTAACTCATGTTCAATCTGGTGTCCACCAGGACCCCCAGATCCTTTTCTGCTGAGCTGCTTTCCAGCTGGGTGACCCCAGCATATATTAGTGCCTGGAGTTGTTCCTTCCCAGGTGCAGAACTTTGCACTTCAGCTTCTTGAACTTTGTGATCTTAGAGTTATGGGGAAATTCCAGATATTCCAGTGAATAACTGTGAGCTTTCCAGTTCATCCTCTTTAATTTGGCAGAAACCCAGTTTTTGTTAAAGAGCTGGGAAATGTACCCTCCCCCACCACTGCAAGGTGCTGGCTTTGGCGACTGGTGATGTGGAAATGTAAGGTGAGTTTCTAAGAGTAGAAGGAATCAAAGATCATCCCATAACTTGAGAATATAAAATTTTCCCACGTGTGCTCTCCATTGTGTTTCAAGGACAAATACTGCTTCTCAAAACTTTATTCCTATTGAATATTATATAGTGTTTCCTTCATTTGATTTTGATTACAACTGAATGCCATCACTATTTCATGAGTTCATATTGTGGTATTTGAATGATGTAATCAAAAAGTCTTAATGACCTCACAGACTTACAGTAATTCAAGCATTAGCAATTGCTGGTATGGTCAGATCTCAAACATAAAACTGTCAAAAGTAAATAGGAAACCTTAATGAGGTATCCATAAAATGTAAGGTATGATATATACTAGTTCTTATTGCATTTTTCCCAACAATTGGCTAGAAGTCTGTCAGTGCTACAGAAATGTCATGCTGTTAAATAACACTATTGAAGTTTTTTCTCGCTTCATATAACAAATTTCCATTAGCCACATTGTTTCTACAGTCCTATGTCTGTATTGTTTCTTTTTGATTTATTTACAATGGTGATAACAGTAGTTATTTCCAAGGACTGAGGTGATTTTGCCTCTTTAATCAGCTTTATTGCTCCCAAACTGTTTTCTGGTTGTATGTGGTTCCTCATTGCTGGTGATGGAAGCTGTGAATGGGCTTATCCACAGTTTTGTTTGCCAGCAACAGGTATGGGACTATTCACTGGCTTCTTCCTCTTTCTGATTACTGTCTCCTCAAAGGTGGAAGGATTGATACTGTGCATCTTACATGAATTTCCATACTCTCTGAAGCATGATTAACATTTTCCCCCCGATTAAACATGTCTTTCCATTTGATTCTGGACTATTTCCATTTTGGAAAATTTACATAACGTGGCAAAAGAGGGAAATCCAATGTTACTACTTGTGTGCTTGAGCCCAAAAATCAATTTGTGTTTCAACAAAAAGATGAATTTCAAAATGGTGGAATGCAAAGATTTTTTTTTTTTCTCAGAATACAAGATCATTGCAGTGAACATTGTTTCATGCAGAAAGGCTATTTCTGCCAAAAAATTTGGTAGTCTTTCAGAAGTTTGAGGTTTAGGAGTCTTGGCTATAGGAAATCACTTGCAGAAAAGTGAAATCTTAGTAAATCCTTGTTGCAGTGAGTGCCCTGTGGTCAAGGGTCATGTTGCCAAAGTGAGGGCAAAGGAGTCGAGCTCAGAGGGCACTCGGTAAATAAAAATGATAGATTTGGGATTCTTGGAGCATTAAACCTTTTTATCAAGTGATTTTGGTATAGTGTTGCAAGAAGGGGAAAAAAAAGCTTTCTGGGGAAGCCTCGACTAGAACAGAATAAACTGAAACCAGTTTTGTTAACAAAAATCTTGACAGATAAAAATAGTTGTTTTAGTGAAATACAAAGGCTGGACACAGCTGCTGTGCAAAATGGGGGGGGATGGATTGGCAAAAATCTGGTGCGTTGGCCCCAGTTCTGGGGGCTGTAGCTGTTGCTAAGAAACGAGGGGCTCTGCCTCCTTGGGATTGCAAGAGCCCTTCTCCCCACAGCCTTCAAGCTCAAACCCCACTTCAGCCCAGCTAAGAGAGACCCACAAGACGGCAGTTCTTAAGTGTTATTTTATAAATATGAAGTACAAATCGAATCTCTGCGTTCTCAGAGTCTCCATCACTGCAAGCAAGTAGCAAGTGAATGGCATGCCTTTAGAAAGGGATTTGGTTTGCCACAGTGCTATTAAAGAACTTCAGTTTAGTTTTCAGGTTATATGTTTTTGTGTTTTCTATTTTACTTACCAATACATATGGATAGATAGATTGTTTACTGTGCTTTCTCTGTGCTTTTTTCTCTGAAATTACTCGTTTATTTGTGTGTTTTCTGGTGAACCTGAAATACTTACATCTATGAATTACATTGGCACAAATGAAAGATAAATCTTCCTGCTTTGTTATAGATAAATTGAATAATTAAGAGGCTGCTTTTAATTACTGTCCAAGAAGTCACAGTAGTTACATTTCTAAGCGTGTTACCAAGTAAGTCTTTAGATGAAATTTCTTCAAATAGAACTACACAAAATGCATACTGCCAGAGGTTTCTGCCACATCTTATTTTAAAGAATTTTTTATAATCTAACTGCATCTTCTTAAAATTTTTAAAAGTGCTTAACTGATGCGAGGATGAGATTTATGGTTAGATCCTAAACAGGGCTTAGGTATATGCTTAAATACAAGTGTGATAAATACAAATACATGCAATCAAGCTCATTGGCTGCCTATTTGTGGAAATGGCTAAACTTACTAGATTGTTCCCATTGCTTCACTGTGTTTCTGAAATTAAGTAGGGAATTATCCTGGAAGCTCAAACCAGGCTTAGAGTATTTCTTGCATGTATATATTTAGCCTGTCAGAAAATGGAACTGTGTTTCCTTTTTGTTGTGTTTTTGACACGGTGTTAATGTGGGTTAGCTTCTGTGGAGGAAGTGTGCAACAGTAATATCTGGTGAGGAAGACTAGTTATACAAGGAGGCAGGATTTTTAACAGCTTATGCAGGTTGGCAGTATTTATGGACAAAGCAGAGTAATGACAGCTAAGAATCAGTGTACTTAGCTATGGGAGAATCAGAACAACTAAGGTCGACAAGCAATCTCAGCATTCAGACCATGAGGTAGGTAGTGATGAGCTAAGAATGGCAGTGGATGTGTTGGTGGAGGAATTCTATAACTAAAGAGATTACAGAAATGACAGTGGGTAAGAGGAACAGCCTAGAGTCATTAGTATTTGTAATTTTGTGGTTATGGTAGGCACTTTTACTCCCAGACGCTTAAGCTCACACAAACCCTAAGGTACACAAGACTCTTTTCTTGGCCCTTACAGCCCACACTCATGGCATAGGGGATTGAAGGACATCCCTCCTGATGCGTCAAAGTTGTTCAGAGTACTTGTCTCTACAACAGTCACTTTTCTGCTGCTGGGGTCTGTAGTGTTGACCCTCTTCTACTGCACCCACCTTGATGACTTTTGGATTTTCCTTTATTCCCTCAAAACAGCCATGACCCACTTCTTACTTCCCTGGTTTCCCATACTGCTCACTTCTTGTTTACTGCTTCTGTTCCAGTCCTTAGATCACTGGTCACTGTGCCCTTAGGCATGGTGTCTTATAGATGGTCTTCGCCGCCCCACCCTGGAGAGTAGTTCCTGGAAGCTTAGAGACATTGCTCTCTTTTCTTTGATTTATAATTGTCTTAAGCATACCATTATTGCATTACTTTTCCCATGGTCTGGTCTTTTCATTGTGCTGGCTCAGCAGTTCATTAGTTGAAATTAGTTCATTCTGTTACAGACTACAGATATTTTAAGGCCTAGTATTTATGCTTGCTCAGCAACTGCGTTAGTCCCTGTCTAGCTGTAAGTAAGGTTAAATATAGTTTTGCAGAGTTTAGCAAAAATCGTACGATTAAGCAGCCATCCCTCCCCTTCTTTTCTGTTAAAGTGGTTACTGACATGCTAGGGCTTGGTTTTGGATAGCAGACCTTTCTTTTCCAACAGCAAATTATGCTGGTGCCTTTTAGCCTGTGTTGGGTGAGGGCTCCTGTTGCCTCCTTTAGCAAGTTGAATTTCCTCTTACACAGAGTTGCACATAACTGTGGTTGCAGATCCTATCTGGGTGACCGTTTCTTTTATGTGCGTAGAGTAACTGCAAGTGCAAAAACTTGAACTGACCTCAAGTTGGGCTCAAAAAGCCCCAAATTTCCCTTGCTATGGTGAGTGTCTCAACCACTAAGACACATATTTATGTACTTTTTAGTTGGGATAATTTCTGGTTCCAGAAATACTGCATTTTTTTTGTTGACATCTGGTGCAACTTCAGCAGGAGGTATGGTAAATGTCCATACACAGAATATTTTTTTCTCGAACCAAAATGAAATTATATTGGATTTTCCCATACAAGTTATGAGCATGCTGTTATGTGGTAAGATTGTCTCCCATTTTTTTCAGGGAATATTTAGTGGCACCAACTGTTAGGACTATATTCATATTCAGGCTCTAGACCTTACATCAGCAAGCATGTCTCTTTTGTGATCTTATTTGAGACCTCTGAACTCTAGAACGGAATGTACATGTCTTTGCACTTAGTGTTTCAGGGTGCTGATTCTAGGGAGCTCCCCTGAGCTGGCAGTTTGTGCATGGGATAAGCTGAGCACGTCACCCCACGTTTCAAGATTCCCCTTGGGGCCAGGCGCTTCTGCTGTTTTCATTGCGAGACTTAATTGATAGGTGCTTAGTCCTTTATTACGTTGCAAAATCAATTAATAACTTTCCAGATATACTCCCGCTTGTAAGTATTGTTTAAAATAAGCAACGTGTTTTCCTTTATTTAATTTGCACTTACTATGTCTTGAGCTGCAACAAAAATAATTCCTTTTGATGTTTGTGCTTCAATTCGTTTCAACTTATTCCTATGACAAGTCCTCTCAGTCACTGTTTACCATATAATTCCCTGTTTCCAATGCCAAATCACTTCTGTGATTTGTTCTTTTTTCTGAACTTTAATTCCTGTTTGTTAGTATGAGGGTGGCCAGAAGTGGAACAATACTTAGGTGCATTTGCTGTTCACTGCAATGTAGTATGGGGTTTCAAACTCCTCAAAATTTGGGGTTTAGCATGGCTTGCAAACTTTTGTTTTCATTCAGTCATAGCTTTCTGCATACATTTCTGCCTACAAATTACTTTTTTTTCTCACACCATTGAATGCTTATGTGTTTGTTTTGTTTGGTGTTTTTTTTCTTTTTCTCTTTTAATAGCTTGAATTTATTTTTAGTTCTTGTTTTACCAAGTAACTGTTATTTCAGAGATTGCAGCTCTTACAGCAGGTGCAGCATTTTTTACTGTACTTCATGTAATTTAAATATTTGGATGATCTGGAGGAGCGGCTAACAGCAAAATCATTGCTTATATTCAGACAATTTGTTTTTTTGAGATGTTTCCTCTCTCTTGAGGCTGTACCAATAATATTGCAGTAAACTTTATGTACAAGAAAAAATTTAGCGCTGTATTATTTTCTAGAACAGCTTTTTTTTGTTGTTGTTCTGCAGGAGTTACTTCTCACTGGTCCAGGATGTCTGGGGTCTGCAGGTGCTCCTGAATTGGTGGATTTGCATGTTTCCTTAGTTATTGTAGAACAGAGAAATATGTAACTACTCTTTGTGGTGTAAGGTAATGCTGGAGAAAAAGCTGTTTGCGCTATGCCTACCTGAATTAATTAAACACATTGGTGGAAGGAAGGAGTCAGGATGAATGCCCTGTCATATATGTCATGTCCTTTCTCTGCAGTCTCGTGAAAAGCATAGTCTTTTGGGTTAAGTTCCCTTCAAAGCTGTCATCTTTGTATGATTGTGTGTAGAATGCAAAGGCATTAATAAATGAGTCTGTATGTTGATTTCGTTTAATAGACTTGCCATGTGCAGGAAGTGTTCCTGAATTATTATTTCCTGAAATACTTTAAGTTCTGAATTAGCAAAATGTTAGGAAGAGTGGCTGTGGTTTGCTTTTTAATATGTAAACAAATGCAATCTGCTAATTTAATTTGATTTTTTTTATTATTTGCTGAAGTCTCAAAAATGTTTTAGAGGTGTTACAAATTCTGAGGCAGCTTCTGATATTTTTATGACAGCTCATAGTATTTAAAAGAATTTCCTCTGTTTCCTCTCTTGATCTTGCACAGAAAGTTTGTCTCTTTGTACCTGCTTTGATGTCTTTTCCCTTGATTTTTTTTTTTTTCCTGTTGAAATTGTTCAAGCTCCATCTCTCCAGGATTTCTATATCTTATCAGCTTAATCCTTTCACTACCCTGATTTTTGGAAGCTATTTTAGAAACTGCTTTCCTTTTGCAGTGTTTTGACTGTTTAGTAGCCTCACCACACAGGTGCGGCATCAGGATACTGCTTAAATGTGTGTTTTAGTCCATTGCTATTCGGGAAGGATGTATGTGACCCTTAGCATGGGTTTGAATACTGTTCTCACTAGGTTCCCTCCCTTTCTTTCCAATTCCTTTTTTACACAAACATGCACACAAGCATGTCTTCAATGTCTAAGGGAGTTCTGTCAGTGCCTGTATCCCTGCTCTAAAGCCCTTTTCTTCAGGCCACTTTCTGATCTGTGTCTTATAGCATAATTTCTTTGGGTTGTCCAGTGCCTCCAAGTGAAAATTTTATAATTATTTCACACCATGTGTTTATTTGCAGGTTCTCTATTAGTCTCTTGTCAGGCTTTCCTGTCCTAGCTAGTTTCACATCCCACTCCAGAGGCTGACATCTACAAAGTTATTTGGGATGTGGGTCGTCTTGTCTTAGGGTATGAAGCTAGTTTTTTAATTGCTGCCTCGCCTGGCTGTGGAGTGATAGGTCTTGTCTGGAAACCATTTCTGACAGCGTGCTGGGTGAAGTGCCGGGGAGGCAGCACACAGTTCAGCTCCTGAGGCTCCACTCTTGTGACAATGCCCATCAGCAGCCTCTAGCGCTGCGTGCTCTGGTGCCTGTGATCCATACGTCATGAACAACCACTGAAATGTCTTCCCTTCATGATTTCCAGCCCTTTCCAGCAGGATTTTAGCTGTCCTTCTTGGGACCAATTTCTGCTTTGCATGTTCGTAGTTTTTTAGTAACATAGATAGATTTTCTGCTTTTTGTGCGCGTAAAAGGATGTAATGTTAGTTTGAATAAACTACATGCATCGTGATTTTATAGGCTTGCATGCAAAGGCATACATTTCAAAAGTTTTTCTTCCCTGCACAACAGTAGAGCATGGTAGTGAGTTGCTGATGTTGTAGGGTAATGCAGACAGAGGATGCTAGCCCAGGTATCACTTTAGAGAGAAAGTGTCCCATACACACTAGGCAGTGCTAACAAGGTAGATGCTGCCTCATATACTAGGTATGAGGCAGCATGCAAGTGATGCTATAAGTTAATGAACATCTGTATAAAATATCTATAAAACTAAACTAAGTTTATAAAATGAATAGTATGTTTTCTCCCAGCATGTAATGCATTGAGACCAACCCCAACATATTATTTCTTGTTTGGAATATATATACATATATTTATATTTGTATTTCAATTTTAGAAACTGTTGGGAGCAGAGTAACCTTTGTTGCAAAAGCATGTGTTTTGACAGTTGTCTCCAACCCTGCCTTCCTCCTCAGGCTCCAGTTTTGTTTGTCTATCAGTGTGCCTGGCTTGCTTGGCTGTGACAGGCCCTGTCAGTGATCGGTTTTCTATTTGGGACTTGTCCTGAACCCTTCTTCTAGGAGGCTGTAGTTTCTACATCGTCCTTTTCTGTGATGCTGTTTGCTGTGGAGTAAATTATCTGACTTGTGTTTTAAAGGACATGAAGCTTCTTTTAGGAAGAGATGAGTTTTATTAGCTTGGGAACAGTGTCTCATAAGTATCAGCATTGCTCAGGGGTCCTGCATCAGTCTCCATTTGATGACTTTAGTAGGGAAGGTAGTGTTTATGCCCATGTAATTTTTGGTTTAAATAGGCAAGACAGTGGAAGAGTGAAAAAGAAGCACAAGGAATGAAAATAACCTGGCTAAAGCCTTACAGCCAGAATTAATCCTTGGTCTTTGATTCCCTGTCCTCTGCTCTTCCCTTGGACCACTCTTTCCATTCCTGATGCAGTCACTGAATAGGCTTAATCTCCAAATTAGTAAGTTCTGGGAAAACTCCTCCCAGAGTTCTCCTTTTGGCATCTTGCCTGTGCTTTCTGCTTTTCCTTTCTGTATCATTTTGCAACCTTGCTTTCCATCTCTAGCTAAACCTAGATCCTGCTGGAATCTGTTACTGTATCCTGAAATTTGCCAAATGAAGGCTTGTCCCTAGACTGTACAGAACTTGCTCCATTCATGTTGACTGGAATTTCTTCATCCTCTTGTTAACTGGTTCCCTGCACTCATTAGCTGTTAGATTGCACGATTTGGTTTTGATGTGATTTTAAACCACTAACGGCTGAGGTGAAGACGCAGTCATCATCTCTTCATCGTCTCTAATACAGTGTTTTAGGACCGTCCAAGGTTGTGAGCTCACAGGATTTGGGCCCTTCAGCACTTTTCCCGGTTGCCAGATGCTACTACGACTTCTGCCTGGTAGCTCTGGCTCTTTGGCTGCAGGCTTGTTCTGACCACTCAAGCCAGTAAATAGGAAACTCTTTATGTTTCCAGTTTCTTACTTTCTCTGAGGGGAACACCTGAAAGCAGTTGGGTTGCCAGACTGTGGATTAATGTGCCATTATGGAGCTAGGAGAGAGCCGTGGCATATGCAGCTGCTGTGATAGGATGGGGAAACCTACTGCTTCCCACCCAAAGTGATACAGTGGCCCTAGAGCGGAGCTTGTATCACAGGGGGCACCCTGGGGGCACAGGAATGTCATAGCTGAGGGCATCTGTCTGCTTCAGGGGGACTGCTTGCAGGAACCGTTACATCCAGATATCCTGACTGCATTCTCTTAGTTTTGGAAAAGATCATTAAATTAGGCCAGAGCTCTCCATATTGGTTAGGTCCACCACTATCATCAGCATGCCACAAAAAAGAACAGCAAAAACGCTGGTTCCTGTGTGGAAAAACTGTGAGTGCGGTGTGCATTCAGTTCATTGTGTGCTCTGGCTTTCTGCAAAGCTTGAAGTGGCACCGACTCTGCTAGCGATCCTTATGCAGTGTTCACCAGAACAGATAGGGTGAAAGGTGTTGAAGGAAGTCAGCCTCTCTAATTTAAATTACTTGATGTTAATTTTTAATTGCTTGCTTTCTAAAATCGCCAGGTGCTGGGAGGCATTAGTTTTATTCTGTGTCTAGAGTATGTAGGCTAAAAATAAATTATTTCTTCTGGGGTGGTGTTATTTTTAGGTTTAACGTGGCAAAAGGTAGTGTGTTGAAGAAACTTACCCTTTGTGAATAACAAAATATTTTGCAATTGTGATAGCGGCTATTAGGTTTTTCAGAATTCTTGGGTTACATCATAATTTTTAGTATTAAGTATTCAATTTAATATACAGTAACTGAAGAGTGTGTATCGAAATATAAATTAAATGTTACAAATGTAAAGATTCTAAACAATTACTGTTGAGGTGTTAGAATAAGACAAAATTATTTACTTTTTAATAGATAGCTATGATTGATATAATTTTTCTTTTATTACTTTTTATGTTAACTTTTGGCATAATATATATGGCCAAATATATTTGGCCAAATAAATTTTGGCAGTATCCATTTTTGTTTAGCTGTCGAAGAATCAAAAATGGAATTGCATGGTAGTGCTGTGTATTATGTTATATTTGGGTATTAGACAAATGTGAAGGGGACTATTCAGAAATGTTTGGAATACAGAATTTTATTTTTAAGGCAAATTCTTATCAGAGTCATTGATGATACACTCATTACTATCACAAAGCTATTAGATTAATTCCTTTGCAAGTAGCCATCATGTAATGAGATCTACTTGCATGTCTTCAAAATAAACAATGGCGGAAAGATGTTTGTACCATTGCTACTTTAATAACCTGTAGGGTAACTTCTCTCTATGGCATTCAGCTCATGCTGAGGTCTCTGCCATCAGGGCTGGACTGTTTCTAAGATCTAACTTGTTTAAAGTTAGCTTGGGTATTTCTGCAGGAATTTGCAATGTAGATCTAGCCTCAAATACAGGGGACGGTATGATCCGGACCGAATGTTCATTCTGGGTGGAAGTAAAAGAGAGCTAGATAGCAGAGAAAAACACTATTTTAAAGTTAGCATTCTTAAATAGGAGTAAGACTACTCAAACCCAAGAGAGTGGATTTGCTATCTTATCCCAGGCCCAGGTCTCCGAGTCCCTTCTCTGTCACACTGAATAGGGTTGGAGGAAAACTAGGGAAGTAGCTTTTTATCACATTCTAATTCCTTGTTGCTTTACCTTTTTAAATGAAAGGCAGATGAAAAGCTCCAGTATTTCTGAACAGGAGTATGACTGTACTATATAATCTTATTTTCCTGGACATTATGAATAAATAAATGAACAAACAGCAAAGCTAACTTGCTGATGGCCTAACTGTAGAGATCAGTAGCTAAGCTTTTTACATCTCTGTACATAAACTGGATATGCATAAAGGGAGAGAGCACCTGGCTCATAAATATTCTCTTTTGGTGAGCAAATTCAATTGCGATGAGATATAACTGTAAAGGGTTAGCTAAATATTTTTTTTGTATTTTTCTGTAGCTGTCTAATTGTATGTGTTATCTTATTCCATTTGAAGATGAGAAGAGAAAGTTTGCCCTGTTTCACAGAGTTTGCAGATGTTAGGATATGGTTAGAAGCAAATTCTGTCAAAGTGCTAAGAAAGCTCCAATAACTACACAAATATTAAATTAAGGTAATATTTTAAGATAGTCTGCTTTTGGTGCAATTTGTGTAACTACTAAGGATTTTTAACATCACAGTGCTTTAAATCTGTTGTTCTTTAACAAGAATTAATTCAAAGTTTTGTGCCAATTCAAAATTCAATTCCATTTAATTTCAAGTCATTGTGTTTTACTAAATGAAGTACAGAATGATCTGTATATGAAAAGCTTGGTTAGACAAAGAAAACATTTAAGTATTCAACCACTATTTCTTTAAATTGCAGTTCAAGCTTAATTGTTCTAATTCAGACCGAGTGATGAGTTTGGGAGTAGTAAAATGGAGACTTGGAGTACCTGACGATGCTCTATTTCAGATATTGAGAATTTAAATTATTAAAGGCTGTGCTCTGATGTAAGCATCTAACAAAGCTAAAATAGAACCTTTTTGTGAGAATGTGTTTAAGAGAGGAACAAAAACATTCTGCAGGAGCAAAACAGACCGGCCATTCATTCAACAGGTGTTTAGAAACAGGTTCACACAGGAACTCTCAGGACCAATTTCCTTCTAACACCTAATTCTTCCCTCTCTCATGGTGCAGAGCTTCCTGATGGAAATGCAATGAGTGAACATGATGAACAGTCATTCATCCAAAGATCTGTTCTCATCTTCTTTGATTCCTGACCACTGTTAGGCTACACTGTTACCAAATTTTACATTCTCAATCCCATTTGTATCTTTGCTAGTTTTGATTCCTTCCTCAGGGTACTGGCTGCCTCCTGCTTCAATTTCTCCCTCCTTCTTTTTTTTCTTTCTCTACCTTCTCCTTTCTCTAATCCTTCTCTCCAAAACTCTGAGAAAGTGAAATACAGGTTTCTTCCTCTCCTCAAATTATTTTCTCTCCCTATCCTATCAGGTTTTTCTCCTACCGGCACAGATCCAGTTTTTGATTGCTGTGCTCGTTTTAACTCTTCTACTTTCTTACTGACACCTGAATCATAGAATCTTCATGGTTGGAAAGGACCTTTAAGATCATCGAGTCCAACCATACACACACAAAAAACCCCGCCCTACAATCTCTGTCACTAGAGCATGCCCTGAAGTGCCAAATCTACACGTTTCTTAAATACCTCTAGGGATGGTGACTCAACCACCTCCCTGGGCAGGCTGTTCCAGTGCCTGACCACTCTTTCAGGAAAGTAATTCTTCCTAATATCTAATCTAAACCTCCCCTGCCGCAGCTTCAGACCATTTCCTCTGGTCCTGTCATTATTCACCTGGGAGAAGAGGCCAACACCCACCTCTCTGCAACCTCCTTTCAGGTGGTTGTAGAGGGCAATGAGGTCTCCCCTCAGCCTCCTCTTCTCCAAACTAAACATGCCCAGTTCCCTCAGCCTCTCCTCATACGACTTGGTCTCCAGACCCCTCACCAGCTTGGTAGTTCTCCTCTGGACCCGCTCCAGCACTTCAATGTCCCTCTTGTACAGAGGGGCCCAGAACTGAACACAGTACTCGAGGTGAGGCCTCACCAGTGCCGAGTACAGAGGCACGATCACTTCCCTACTCCTGCTGGCCTTGCTATTCTTGATACAGGAGACTATTGGCATCTGTGTCATGTCTGTCCTTGTCTTTTACTTTCCTCGTTACCTCTCACTCTCCACTGACACTTTCAGTGAAAATCTAGAATGTGTATTGATATGCTTAGTCTCTTCCATCTTTGGCGAGGAGAAAAAAAAAGAAAAAAAAGCTGTTGACCTGCTAGTCAGTCTTCCTCCTTTACCTCTAAGCTCACTGTATTCTTGTTATCCAGTTATTTTTCAACCTCTTGAATCCAGTTGTTGTTTATTGCTGCTCTCCACAAAGTCTCTAATGACCTTCTTTTGAAGAAAGCTTAAGACCGGGACGCCATCCTCATTACTGACTCACTGTTTACTTAAATATCTCTGCTGATCTGTATGTAGCTCTTCCATTTTACGGTTTGCTTGTAAATTCTTTAGGATAGGGCATTCGTTTTTTTTTCTGTGTTAATATAGTATTCAGCTCAACTAGTGGGTTGTTTTTTGAGTAGAACTGTGAACTACCGTGAAAGTACAAATAACTAATACGTTTTTTTATCAAAGGTCCCTTTCCCCCACCCTCTCCCTGGGTATTTGACCAGATCAATTTATGTGGGTTATCAGTGGGATTGATAGTAAGGAGCATTTTAAAATGGTACAGCTAGTTATTCATAAATGTTGTCTCACAAATTTGCATTGCGCTACAAATTTAGAGCAGAATTTTGCTAATCTTTCTCATGTGAATTGACCTACTTAAGTCAGTGGACTAGTAATATTTGCCACACAGTAAGGATTTGGCTCATAATCTTGGGAAAGCATTTGCATGCACACAGGGAATATTGTCTAGTGTTTTTGTTAAAAGCTTCCTCCTCATTCCATTCCTCCTTATGAGTTTTTTTTTTTTTTTATTTAAGAGTGGGAAGAACAAGGTAAGCATGATCTGACCCAGATGTGATGCCTAGGGAAGTTGTCTTGAACCTCTCAAATTCAAATGGTGAGAGGAAAAAATAATCTCTGGATGGGAGTTATTATTTTGACTTCACAAAAAAAGTCCACTTGCCTCCTAGAATAAATGAAAACACTCCTTAACTGCTTAAATTACACCTAACAAATAAGGTGGGAGGCTCAAAATGATAGACCATAGAAATCATAAAGTTTCAACTGATTGAGGACAAGTAAGGGGCAATGATTGCTGAGCTTACGTGGAAGGGCAGGAACGTTCTCTCAGGCACTGTAGAAATTGCAGACACCCTGGTCACAGTGAATTAGAGGCATTTACCAAGAAAATGATTTGCAGTGTTTTTTCACAGACTGTCAGCATGGCTTTTTTGAGACTTTACACATCATTCACATAATTTATTATCTATTTATTTTCAAGAATAAATTTTCTATATAATTCTTTTCCTTGGAAAGAACACATGCTCATTTTCCATATATTTGTAGATATAAATTATTCCTATGCAGTTTTAGTCAACTGTATTGCTTGATTTTGAGGATCAAATCCAGTTTCAGCGGTCGTTGTAACAATGGGAGGAGGCTGCTCAGTGTTACCTCCACAGAAGAATCCCCACTCTCTAATGCTGCATATCTGACTTGGGTGCCTGACAAACTTAAGCATCAATATACAAAATGCTGAAAGGGAGGCTTCTGATTCAGATGCTCTTAATTGCCCTCCAAAAGCTACACTGAGTCTATAGGGAGCTTAGGTTCCTAACAGAAGCATCTAGGTTATTTTTCTATGACCAGACAGTTTGACTATCTCCTGCACAAATACTGAAGGAAAGAGCGTTCCTGACCCAGACTGGTCTAACTGTGGCGTTAAATAGTTGAATGTAAACTTGCTGTTTGTTGTACTCTTTACCACTGACTTCAGCAGAGATGGGATTTTATATTTCAAATACAAGATGACAAAATAATGTGGCAGGGAAGGACAAAATAAATGAGCTCCATCACATAAATTAGGATTATTTTATACAAAATAAATATCAGTATTTGCAAGGCCTCCTTCCTCATTTCAATTAAATTCTAGGTATATTTTCTCATTCATTATATTTACAGGTTCTCACAGTTACTTTCTGAATTGTAGCTAGTATTGTTGTCAAGTATTGATGCTGTACTTGCTTCCAAAAGACAGGTAGAAAATTCAGAATAATAGAATTCACTGTTGTCCACCCAAAGCTGCTGGCAGGACTGGATCCTTGTTTTGGGGTACCACTTTGTACCTAAGGCTTCAGTTATGTACCAATCCATGCATATCCGTAAGGAAAACGTTGCTGATTGTGAGGCAGTATGTCCTGGTTTGTCTGGTGTTGCTTGCTGGCTCGTTTACCCTCTAGACTGGTTTTGTGCACAGCCTGGAAAAGTTGATGGTACCAGTGTGTAAGCAGACAGGATATCCTGAAGTTGAAAGGATTTGATACATGAACAAGCATTGGCAAAGGCAGCAAATGGCTGAAGAGGATAGGGCAGGCACTGGAGAGCTCTCGTACCCCCACAGTCTTGACTGATGCTCTCAATGCAGAGATAATGTTTCTAGTATTGTCATCTGCAAAAGCTGCATATAAATAAAATGTGCTCTATACAGGTGCAAGCATTGAATAACTTCTTTTACTTTCCCACCTTCTCAAATGTGAAGATTTTATAATATTTACTTGTCAGGTTGAAGATGGTTGTGTTTTATTTTGCTTCATCAATGAGAAAGGGGAGAAGGCCATTCCATTGTTATTCTTCTTTCTCTCACAACCTTACTTCAGCCTGAAATCAGATGTTTATACCTGGGCAGGTTCTTGACTTTTTTTCAAAGTCACATGTCCATTTTATAGCAATAGCAGGGTACTTGAATTTACCTTCAAGAACCATATGCCCTAGCTTCATTAAAAAGAAACAAAACCAAAAAACTGTGCAAGATTCATGCAGGATTACACAAAGTGCTGTAGTAATGCTGACAACTGAATTGTGTTTTTTGTGTTCGATTCCAGGGCCTAAACCACAGGACCATCCTTCTGCCCTCTAAATTGGTTTTGTGATTGCGTACTGCCTTTTCATGCTGTAGTGGTGGCTTTGGTACACAGCTATTTGTTTTCTATTCAAATTTCTAAACTTCAGCGGTGCTTACGCCTTTTCAGAATACATGACTTCTGCAGCAAACAGTTCATGGTTTCATGAACAGATACTGAAAGTTTAAGGAAACTGCTTGTCTGTTCAGTTGAAAGAATTTTGCTGTAACATAAGCCATTAAACACTTGGACTAAAGAACAGGCTTTATTTTGTTATGCAAGTGAGTAATTTTCCTCTTCTACTTGTTTTCCTATTTCTGAGTATACAAATTTCAACATTGCTTTTTCAAGGTGATGGGATAATGCAGTGAATGAAAGCAGCAGGTCTAAGAAAACTCCATGACCTGCAAACATTCCCTTTGTCCAGCCTTCCTTTCTGGTACAGGGAAGATTGTTTTCTGGCCTTCATTTTTTTTTTCATACTTTGTAATTTGTATTTTATCTACAAAACTGGCAAAAAATAAAAGACAAATGGCAATTATTTTATCTTGCTTTTGCTGAATGGTTGCCTTGCCTCTAACGATTCTGTTTGCATAGGCAGGTATTTGGCAATTCCAGTAATATTTATACAGGCTGACACTGTTGCTTTTGCTGCATCTGACAGTATCAACCAGCACAAAATTGTGGTTGTGGGTTAGTGTGCAGTGCGTGTCAGTGCAGACCCATTTAAAGAGCTTGAACTTTTTTTCTCCCGCATCTCCTCCCTTAATTTTTTTTTTTCCATTGCCCCTCTTACCAGCGGAAGAGCTAAAATAATTACCTGCAGTCTCATTTTTCACTTTCCTACATGCAGATCCTGTGCGGTTGGGCAGCGGGCGGCTGACTGGGAGGGGCCTGCTCTGATGCAGCACCGGCATATGACAGCAGTAGCAGCAACAGCAGCCAGAGCCCTTCGCCGGGCGGGTTTTGCTGCAGTACGCTGATTGCCACTTTACAGCATCCAGCAAGATCCCCGGCAGCAGGCACTTGGAGGAGACTCTGCGTGGGCACTTGTTTAAGGAGTACCTGACTAAACAATTGGGTTATTCTTTAACTGCGGGAGAAGTGCCTGTATTCGCTTCACGCAAGCTCCCTACTGGCTTTCTGCATTCATAATTTATTGGAGCTGTTTTTCCCTCCGTCTTTCNAAAATCTGTGCTGCATCACTAGCTCTAATTATGCTGTGCTCAGTAGCCCAGTGCGTTCTCCGCCTCTGCTAGGCAGTGGCAGCATGGATGGTGCTCTTGTGACGACCTCTGCTGATGCTATCAGTCCACTGCGGATAGGCATGCTGAGTAATCCTGCTGTAAATGGGCGAGGACACGGACACACGAAAAATTAACCACAGCTTTCTTCGAGACCACAACTATGTGACTGAAGGTAACATAAATACTGTCGTTATTCTCTTCTTGCATTGCATATTGTATACCAGGAATGCACTGTCATGTTGGAGATGTAGGCTGTTGCTTTTTTTTTTTTAAACAGGGAGACTTTCAAGGCATTTTTCTGTGTGATGTAGCAACAGAATATGTTTGAATTTGCTAAATCCCAAAGGCATTCTGTCATGCTACGGCACTGTATGAAACTATATGGGCAAAAGAAGGTCTTGCATTGTGCTGAGTTTGTGCTAGTGAGGTGTGCAGCACCTGGCATTGAATGCACAGTAGCTGCAATGTGGAAGATTGGAAGCAGCTGATTACTTAAAAAAAGGTGAAAGGTTTGAGAGCACTAAAGTAAGAGAAATAATCTGTAAAGTTAACTGTTTGCTGGTGTAATAAAGGTTATGCATCTCATTTTGGTAATTATAGCCTGAGCATCACAGACATTGCTGAGTTGATTGTTCCCTAGAGAACCGTATACATTTAGAAGGGATATGCAAGCGTAATCTTTTGAAATACTGCTGCCTTCTTTCAATCCTCTGTGTATGTGCAAGGTATGTGAGAAAAGAAAAGGTACCTTCGTTTTAAATCATTCAGTGGCTGGTAGCTTATTACATAAAAAGGAATTTTCCTGCAGGTGACACACATGAAATGCTGAGAGAATTTACCTTGAGACCAGTGAAATGGTTGGCTCAGGTACTGATCCATATTTCCTTGCCAGAAAGTTGGTTTAAGAGCAGGCCATTTTAAAATTGATTGATTGATTGAAGAGGTGGAATGTATTTGTAGGTGCTTGACTTTGCAAATATATTTGTGTGTGCAGAGTTTTAACAGCACTTTCCAGCAGCAGAAACAGTACTTCAGTGCAGGCTTATATAATATGAACATACTTAACATCAGGGTCAACCAATACTACTTGAGACTCAGTCTCCAGATTCTGTCGTCATTTGATCAATGCTCGGTCACTTAATACTCCCATGCTGTATTCTGAAATGTGATCAGCTGATGCTCGCTTGATTACTGATGATTTGCATTTTTTTAGAATGTAGAAAACAGCAGGATGATTTTGCCGTACTGGGAGCACAAAGCAGATTTTTCAGAAGAAAAATTGAAAAAGCTGTGTACTGTAACTGTTACCACTGGCTGGTGTAATTGTTTGCTAATCTTGCCTCTAGGACATTCTTTGCATTCTGGTTCATTTTTTAGTTTGTTTTGAGTTTTTAGTTAATGTTTTTTGTCTGAATGATGATTTCTGTTTTGAGATGTAGTCATCTGTAATAACATTTGAAGAAACTTTGTCTTAAATTTATAAATTTATGCCTTAGATTCTGCTAAATGCACAATATAATTACTGCAGTGTACTTGCTACATGTTGAGATTCAGATGTATATTTAATGGGCATATGCAGTGATGTTAAAATTTGGACTTTCAAGTCTGTCAGTTTTGTAATCTGAGGAAAATAATCCCTTGTGGATTTTGTAAATCAATATTCTCTTTTGTATGTTATGGGTGTTTTAAAAATTAGATGGAGATTTTTAGTACTTTTAGGGTCACTACTGATTTTCTCATGTTTTATCTTCACTTGATACTTGGATCAGAAGGACCAGATGTTCTTCTGTGATGGCAAATGGAGTGGCTTGTCTGAAATGAGTCAAAATATACCTTGAGTATCAATGTCAGCCTGTATTATATTTTCCCTGTGATCAGAAGTCATCATGAAATATGTTGGCATCTGATTTTGAGGTAGATGAAGTATGGGAAACCTTCAGTAGCAAAGTGTTAGTTCTTCAGCTACGACTGTGTAATGTTTCTTGGGAATGCTCAGTTGGTCAGCTGTAATAAAATTCTTCACGTCTGTTATATCTGACATTGCCACACCTTTTAAAAGATTGTGAAAATCATGAGGGAATGGATTTATCTTTGAAATTTTTCCGGGGACATTTAAGCTCAAGGAGGACCATCACAAATTTTAATTTCTCATTGATATTCTTTGTTTAAATTGCATAATGAATATGTAAGTTAAACTGGTTCTTTAAATGTGCTTTGTTTGTTCTGTTTTGTGATTAGTTTTGTGGTTTTTTTTTTTTTTCAAATTTTGTTTAAAGATGAAACAATCTTTAACACTTCTCATCTGTAAAGGCCTGAAGTCCTTTCAGTCCTTGCATTCGATCCTTTGATATGTTAGTGCTGCGTGTATCATAGTAACATACATATAGAAACACAGTTGCAGGCACTAATGAGTTGCTTTGTTATATTGGAAAACAATTGTATTGGGGACAAACTCAAGTATTTCTTCTGGAGTCTTTGGCTTTTGAAATCCACTATTTAAAACAAAGAAATACTTTACCTTGTAACCAGTGTATTAGAGAAGTTCCTGATCCGTTGTTTTCTGTGAATAACTACAGTTTTCTCTTCTGTTTTCAGAGTTTTTAAATCTTGGTAAGGGGTCCTCTGCCCTTGCTGCTCCACGCAGCAGACTAAATTCATTTACAAAATGAGGTATTTCTTTATATGACCTTTACATGTACTTTCTTTCTCTCTATTCCTCGAGTAAAATAAGGCCAACAATAACCAAGAAGATGTGGGTTAACTATAGTATTGCTTTAGTTCTCTTCCTCTTTTACTTCTTCAGTGATTGTAAAAAAAATAAAATTGGGTGACATATGAATTCACAGGGTATAGGAAAAATGTGAGCCAAATCTGATTTGCTCTGTTCTCGCTAGTGGATCTAGTGTGTTGCTAATCAAAGTGCTTCCTTGAGCAAAGTTACATTTCATCTCTTTGATAGGTCATTATTTTGTAACACTGGGGTTATCTGTATCAAATGTGACTTTACCTTGACTATGGAAAATTGAATTTGTCTTTAAATCTCAAAAATTCCTTCATTTGATGGTTCATGTTTTACTGTTAACATTATACTGTTTCTAGTAATAGGCGTTATAAACACATATATGACAACAATGACTACCTGGACTTGTTTCTCCTGTTACATATGCATATTTGCAATAAAACCAATACAGTTGGAACACACAGGATTTGAATAATTTTGTCATTGTAAGTCTTAAAAGTATGTTACAGTTGCACAACGGAATAAGGCAATTTAATTCCAGCAGCAATATACAGTAAGTTGTTTTTCAATGATCACTTTCAAAAGTAGTTTTTGAAGGAAACTGCTTTAATTGGAGCTGTTTGTGTGAGAAAGATAGAAAAGACCTGATGAGACTTGTAAAGAGAGGAGAAAGACCTGTAGCCTTGAAAATGTGACCTGTGAGGAAAGATTGAACTTTTTTATGCGAAGGTGGTGAGACACTGGAATATATTGCCTAGGGAGCTTGTGTAGTTTCTGTCACCGAAGTTTTTAAAAGCAGGTGACATAGATGTCTGTAAGAGATGACATGGGGATCGCTGAGCCTCCCTTGGGGCAGAGGGATGGATTAGATGACCTCTGAGATCTGTTCAGGCTTGTGATTCACTGCTCAGCTGTGTTTTATCTTTATTGCCTTTTGCACCCTAGCTGTGGGAACAAGCTACCCAGGAGGTGTTGTGTCAGGAAAATGCGTTATTTCCACAACACCTTTAGAAGAACAGAGAAGAGAGGGGAGGCACAGTGTATGTAACATGGGGAAGAAGATGGTTTGGACAGGAGAAACATGAGCCTTTGTTACTTACAGGCAAAGTCTATTAGGGCAGATGGCAAGAAAATTGTGGACAGTGACTTGGGGGAAGGGATAAAGGAGACAAAAGGTTTGTGTGCTTTTGGGGGCAGCAAATGTCCTTCAGTCCGAGAGTTCCTTTGACGTTACCTGTGCTTAAGATTAACGGTGAAATTGACAGGACTGCTGGGTGTGCTTTGCCATCTCAGGACCTTGGGATCAGCCACAAAGGATGTCATTCAGAACAGTGAGTTGCATGATATGGTCACTGGATTCCTGGCAGGGGCAAAAAGTTGTGGGAAACAACGGTGCTGCTCCTTTGAGCAACTGCACTGTTAATTCAGCTACTCTGTGTTTTACAGATGTAATGATTGACAGAAAAAATGAACAAAATTTACTATCCTTATCGAACTCTGTTAAAGGATGTGATTCATATTCATGAACCCAAATTTATCTGGAGAAATGCTTCTCTGGTGGCAGGGAAGCCACCAGGCAGTTGACAACATTCTTTTCTGCGGGTCGTATGCAGACATGTTTAGCATATTGATCCATCCCTGCCATTTTATGGATTATCCCCATCTTGGGAAGAACTGAAAAGTTGCTTATACCCTCAGTTTCTAGAGAGAGACAGGTTCCTCCCTTGGTCTAGGCCTGCAAATTCAAGTGAAGCCAGTGAAGATGCACAGGTGCAGTGGGGCAGAAGCTGACCTTCACTATCTAGTCATTTGTATGGCCGAATGGTGCAGATTGGTTCCATATGGCTTAACTTCTATTAAAAAGTTAATCATGTTAATGGTGTATTAACCTCCTCAAATGTGATATTTGAAGAATAATGAGAGAATTACCAGTGTAGTGTAAAACATATTGAATCATAACCATGTGAAACGTTTATTATAGAGAATGAAAAAAGAGTCGTCTTTTCCTAATGATTTTAAAGGAAAATCCTCTGCGGATAATGAAAACAGATTTTGGGGGCTTTTTTCCCCTTACCTGAAGAAATTAGTATCTCATTAATCAAAGTTAAGGGAAATTATCCATTTTCATCTACCAAGAAGAAATTTATTTATGAACTTGTCTTTCACAAACATCTCAAATATAATTTGAATAAGAGCTGACTACCTGAGAGCATTGGATGAATATAGCAAACAGGTACTGCACTAACGGCTCAGGCTCACCATCAATCCAGTCTGCTCACTTATTTCTGAGAATGGCTGGTAACAAGCGTATTAAGAAAAGTGCAAGAGGTAACTCTTCCTCTCTTAACCTCTAGCAATTCAGGATTTATGTTGTGAATATTAATGATTTTTATCTTTTTACAAAACTCATTTAGGAACAGTTTTAGAATGACCCTGGAAATTACTGCTCATTATTATTCTAGTCACTTGTGTTATTTATTTTGTTTCCTCAAATCAAGTATGAACAGAGGTAAACCTTGTTAAAGCATAACTTTGCCCCTTGTTAAACAGGATATAGTTATGTCTTTTTGTGCACAGACTTAGTTTGTCTTTCATTCACAATGCTGTTCAGATGAATGTCGTGGGTAGCCTTGAAGATTTGGATTAATAAGGTTTATTCCATCCAAGTGATGTTGCTGATTTTGTAATCTTTATTCATGCAGCTTAGTTGGGAGAAGCCATGGAGGCAGGCCTAGAGCATGTCTATCGCACTGACTTGCACTGGAACACAAACCTTTCACTCACCTGCTCAAGCCTGCAGCTGGGTACATGGTTCAGCATGCAGGAAAATCAAACACTGGTACAACCCAAAGCTTGGATCTGCATAGCACAGACATTTAAGGCAACATCCACCATGGGCAATGTGGGGCAGCAATTCATTCAGGCAAGCCTGGAAAACGCAATATAGATTTAGCCAAAGTGAATTACACTGTCAGCAACTCATATCACTATACAGTACCAGCTACATATTCAAAGTACTCCATAGATGTAATGTTCGTACTACATCTGTTAGGCACTCATAATATCATCATCTCTATTTTACTGGCCAAATCTGCTTCCTGAAGAAATCACAATCAGGAGTAGGTTTAGGACAGTTGACCCTAGACTGGGACTTCAGAGTTTCTCAATTTTCTGTTCCCAGCATTCCCAGAGGGCAGGGACGTGTTAGTGTTAACTTCTTACTGCCTCCTCAAAAGACCTTCCTCTTCAAGGAAGACATTAGTTTAAGAGACTGGCTGTAAGATCCTCCTAAGAGAGGACTTCAAGCCACTCAGAGCTGCAGAACATGCTTAAAAGCCATCGAGTTAACTTGGTTTGGATCTCTGTTTAATGTCCTACCTCCACATGACAATTATTCACCAGTGTCACATGTACCCTGTAAAATGTTACCAAGTGTGACTAAACTGGGTTGCGATCTTCCCCATTTGCACAGGAATAAATCTCTAATAGTGGAGTGCTGGTTTTGGTGCGTTCCCCCAGAGACCGATGGCAACCCTGGCTCTCTTTGCGTGCATATATAAGGAACAGATATCTCCCACTCACTAACTAAATAATAACTATGTATAGTTGCTGTGTAGTGTCAGAGGTCCTGGAGAAGTGAATAAGATGTATTAACAGAGGAAAAGAACCATCCAGAATATTAACCACATGATAAACTAAGCTGCTTCCGTGACAGTCAGTACGCAGAACCACAAAATAACCTGCATTTTCTGGGGCTTTTCTCAGGTGCCAGCAGTGTCTGAGTGGCACAAAAGAGCAGTTAGTTTGAGCAATTTAGTCTATATGCGGTTTATCCATACTTATGTTATGATAAATAGACAAATATGGACTAGAAACTTTATAAACAGAAATGCTGATAGTATATTTAACCATATAACTACTATATGTAATAGATTTAGCTACATAAAAACCTTAAAAATGTTAAGTTCAAGAGGTCAACAGCACAGTGTATGTGTAAGATAAATGCAGACATAAAATGTGATCTATGCAAGCGCTCTCTCTGTGCCGGATTTCTTTCTAATTGAAACTGACAATTCAAAAGCATTGAATAATGTAAAACTAAACAACACCATGCAGGTAGAGTCAGTGTCATCATTCACCACGGGAGCAGTTTATTTAGCATATGTATCATTATGGAAAGAAAACTGTACTTTGCAATATATTTTGTTTTCTACGTAGACCTCAGACATTTCAAGAGTGCATCATATATTTAAATTGTAAGTTTAGAGAATAATAGATGTCTTTCGTACATCACTTTAAAGGGTGAAACACGATACAATAACACTGAATATTTTATAACAGAAAAAGAACTGAGTATCTTTTATTACAGCCATAAAAAGGTAATCAATCATTACTGCTTATGTTGTGTTACTACATCATTACTAGTTTCTGGATCTTTAAGACTTTCCTTCCACAGTTTGTTTCATCCACCATAGTGAGGCTTTGTATAGAGGAGCATATGCTAGGAGAAGGCAAGGTATTTGCTGGCTAATATCAGTGTAGTTGTTTTGCCCAGGGAATGGATGGTAGAGTAGGTAATTACCTCAGAAAAACAGTGGAAATTATTGCGGGGTTTTTTGTCTTTTAAACAACAAAGAGTTTTAAATCCACTTCTAGCCATATTGAGGCACATTCTTCATCAACTATTTCTGTAGTTCTTAGGTCAATGCTAAGCTTGCCTTTACTAATGAATATGGTCTATATTACCAGTTCCTGGTGAAGTTCCCCAGTTCTTTATCAAGAACAAAAAAACACCTAGCAAGGCAGGCTTATATATGGTAAGAGAGTTCCTTCTCTCAGGAACGTTTCCTTGCTGAAAAACTATTGCACCTGTTATTTTTACTGCTTAAATGCAAATGAGAGCAGACTGTATTTTGCCAGTGCAAATACAGGTAATAAAAATGTACATTTAAGAGACTCAATTCCTAATAAAATCTTTCAGCACAACATGCCATGCAGTTCAGTGACTTTTGTGAATTATTAATATGACAGGGGTTTGTGAACTGCATTGTTAAATATAGCAGTGCTTTCCCTTTCATAATTACTGATTCATCTGTTTGAAGAAGAAAAAGATGGAAACATCTGTGTGTAATATAATGGCATTGGTGTGTGTTATACTTATGGCAGAGTATAGAAGAAAGCAAAGGACTGAGAGTTCGTTTATTATCCTCTAGTTCCAGTTCAACTCAAGTCTGAATAGAACTTAATTAATTGTCACCTTAATTCTTCCCGTTTGTAGTACTTTCGTTGTTCATGTGACTCAGGCGTTGCAAGTAGTTGATGACTGTGCAAAATAACACCATTTGCATAAATTGTGAGGTTAGTGCTGCTCTGTGATAGTACTGATTGCATTAAAGACAGTGATAGCATGCTCTGCCTGTTAGGCCAGTTTCTAGTAAAAAATAAAGATCATCAGTGTTCAGTTAAAAATAAATCATTGCTTATTTTCTTCTCTCGCTGTTTTTAATGGATCCATATTATTTCTCCTTGTTCTCAGACTTTAAATGAGTATTTCAAATAGAATAAGAGTAGTTCTCAAACAGTGAGCTGGTCACCAATTTTCAATAATTTATTTCTAAACTTTTATCCAGTCAATGCAACCTCACGTTCTATTAACTTTGAGAGGAGGTTTCAATTTATGATAGAACTTGGCACAAGGTCTTTAATAAACTTTTCCAGGGTTTTCAAATGTATAGCTGTAAATCAAGCTCTGCCTGTCATTGTTTCATAAATAATTTCTGATAGAATGTCTTTATTTCTGCATCATGATATGATAAAAAGAAAAAATCAACTAAAAAATTCAGTAATAATAATTAATTACTAAAATTCAACAAGTAGGCACAGTGGACTGGGAAATGAAGGGCAAAATTGGTTACCAATGTAGCACAAAAGACTCTTGTACTACATGTTAATTTTGACACCCTGCTTGATTTGATGTCTTTCATTTCTGCATGCAGAAATGTGATGCAGCATAACCAGTACAAGACGAAGTCAGATGTGTATTCTGTAGCCTTCTTTTGAATAGAAGATTTAGGTCAAGTATATTCTCTTTAATCAGTAGAGAAGCTCAAAAACAAATTCACATAGGCAGTGTCTTTGAAATAAGTAGATGTGTGTTATTACATGTCTTATAGAAATCCTAGAACACCTGATGCTAAGAGTCAAGTAATGGCCATATGCATGGTGGTGCTTCTCATTGCTGGGGTGCAATGTGAATAAGATTTTGTGCGTGTTGAGTGCACTTGTCCTTTTTTATATATGTTACACTCACAGAAGTCTTGTGGATGACTGCTAGTATATGTTTTCTGGTGTGTCTGTATTCCCTACAGTTGCTATGCTTGAAATGTGAATCTAGAATTATTAGTATGGCTATGTAGAAGCTTCAGCACGGGGAGATGGGACAGTAAGAGCTTGTATGTAGGGCACTGTAAGTTTTTCAAGTCTTGTATGATTCACAGACTATTTTGGTCTATGTATGTCAGTGTTTGCTAAACAGGGAAGTGAGACTTGGTTTGTGACTGGAGCAAAGATTTCTTTATACTGTGGTGTGAGAAGCAGTGTCCTTGCATTTCTGATTTTCCCCTGTGGCAGTGATGAGATGCAGTTTCTCTGAAAAATGGATTACTTGGACATGGGTTTTATTTTCCAGCATTAGCTATGTATTTAGTTGTTGGATTCAACATTTCAGGAAAATGCGTCATATAGCTACAGGCCTTTTGTGACACTATGTAAGTGTTAAAAAGTTGCTAGATTAAAAACAGATAATGAATTGCATCTGTTAGTAGTAAGGGTATTGCAAATCGGCCAATTGTATTAAATCTTTGTGACTGACCACCTACAAGACCAAGTGAAGATTTTTAGTTGCTTAAACTTTGAACTACCCTGCAGAAATTAATGCAGAATATGATTTGTACGGAGCAGAAACTGTTGTTTGTTGTGTTGATCTTTCCCAGTTTTTTCTGTTAGGTTGAAATACTGAGAATGTTTATTGTACTTTTTTGTACCTTCACATTAGTTTCAGGGTATTTTAAATTTAGGGTTTGATTTGAAACTGCTTGTGGATGCAGTTATTGGCAGCAAGTAGGTTGCTGTGAGCAGTGCTGACTTCCACAGGTGCAAAGTTGCCATTTGTCATCAGGGTCCCATTGTTGCTCCACGCGAACTGTGAAATGTGCACCGGAAGTGTTAATGTTTCAGTCAGTGTTGTAAAGAGTTACATAGTAGTGATGCTTACTGTAATGCTTCTTCAAAACCACCTTTTTATGAGGCTTTTGTAATATTTATGCAAGTAGAAAGAAAGGGGAAAATATGAGCTATAAGTATATTGGAAAAATGTTTGATAGTTATCCTGGATGTACCTTGGAAATGGTAGTAATAGTAGTAACGTTAAATCTGAAAGTGGAAAGCTTTGGTGCTTTTGCACTATAATTACTAACAAAGGTGATTGCCAGTGTGGAGAATTGTTTGCAGAGGGATTAATTTCTGATTGTTAAGTGTAAGTATATTTAGACAGAAAATGATTTTTGTTCCTGAAAGCCAAAGTTGGTGTAAGTTGGAGGAATTAGTGATTCGGACTCCACAGAGCAAACATCAGCTGGGTTATTACAGATGAGACTTGATAGATGTAGTTATATTGAGGCTAGCACGGGAAGCTGTTTCTTTATTTTACTTTTTAATGACTGAATTCAGTCATTATGGCTGGCATATTATTGTTAGCAATTGAATTTACACAGGTTTTTGGTTTTGTTTTGTTTTTTTTTTTTTTCTTTTTTAATATCCAGTTTGGCAGAGTTTCCTTTCCTGAAATGTTGCAAATGTTTCTGAGCTCTTAATGTTCCTCTTGCTAAGTCACCTCTGATCCAGAAATCTCCATTCATAAATTTGTTTGTGCATATGAGCATATACATTCATGGATCTTCATTGTCCAAAACAGTAATGCATCCAGTAACTCTTCTGAAATTCTAAGACTAAATAGAAACCCTTATCTGAATTTTGCCAAGATTTAAAATGTAAATTTCTATGTTAAAAACACTTACCTTTAGAGCTGCCACTAACCATTTTGACTGGCTTTAAATCTGATTTCTGTAATGTATTCATCTGTCGGCTGCCATTTCTAAAATGTTGTTTCATTCTGCAGCTTGACAGATTTAGAGTAATTTATGAGAGCATACTGGCTCTGTAGTTTCACATGCTTTGAAAGATCTGTATCATATCTTAATGGGGTCAGTATTTGAATTAGTAAGTTTGTAACTGAAGATGCCTAAAATATATAGAATCATAGAATAGTTTGGGTTGGAAGGGACCTTTAAAGGTCATCTAGTCCAACCCCCCTGCAATGAGCAGGGACATCTTCAACTAGATCAGGTTGCTCAGAGCCCCGTCCAACCTGACCTTGAATGTTTCCAGGGATGGGGCATCTACCACCTCTCTGGGCAACCTGTGTTTCAACACCCTCATTGTAAAAAAATTTTTCTTTATATCTAGTCTAAAAGCATCGTCTTTTAGTTTAAAACCATTACTGCTTGCCTTATCACAACAGGCCCTACCTAAAGTCTGTCCGCATCTTTCTTAAAAGCCCCCTTTAAGTACTGAAGGGCTGCAATAAGGTCTCCGTGGAGCCTTCTCTTCTCCAGGCTGAACAACCCCAGTTCTCTCAGCCTGTTATTATAGCAGAGGTATTCCATCCCNACCTGACCTTGAATGTTTCCAGGGATGGGGCATCTACCACCTCTCTGGGCAACCTGTGTTTCAACACCCTCATTGTAAAAAAATTTTTCTTTATATCTAGTCTAAAAGCATCGTCTTTTAGTTTAAAACCATTACTGCTTGCCTTATCACAACAGGCCCTACCTAAAGTCTGTCCGCATCTTTCTTAAAAGCCCCCTTTAAGTACTGAAGGGCTGCAATAAGGTCTCCGTGGAGCCTTCTCTTCTCCAGGCTGAACAACCCCAGTTCTCTCAGCCTGTTATTATAGCAGAGGTATTCCATCCCCCTGGCCCTCCTCTGGACCTGCTCCAACAGGTCCATGTCTTTCCTGTGCTGAGGGCTCCAGAGCTGGATGCAGTACTCCAGGTGGTGTCTCAGGAGAGTGGAGTAGAGAGGCAGAATCACTTCCCTCGACCTGCTGGCTATGCTTCTTTTGATGCAGCCCAGGATGCAGTTGGCTTTCATCCACCAGTACCCACAAGTCCTTCTTGGCAGGGCTGCTCTAAATCCTTTCATCCCCCAGCCTGTATTGATACTGGGGTTGCCCCGACCACAGGTGCAGGACCCTGCCCTTGGCCTTGTTGAACCTCATGAGGGTTCATATGGGCCCAATTCTTGAGCCTGTTAAAGTCCTTCTGGATGGCATCCTGCCCCTCAGGTGTGTCAACCACACCACTCAGCTTGGTGCTATTATTGTGATAGGTATGCTCTGTCACAATAATAGAATCCAAATAAGTGAACTTGAGGAGAGGAATAAAGGAACTTATCAGAGCCTGCTTTCAAAACTGAACAATGAAAGTGCTCCTGTTCTTTGCCTTTTTCAGTTTTGCAATGCAGTCCAGAAATGGTGACTCCAAACTTTGGGGCTTTTTTGTATAAGTGAAACCCCGTAGGAGTTTTCAAGGCAAGAACTATTAGTTAAATAGTGCTAATACCTGCATCCAAAATAAATAAAAGGTAGATAGATGAATTTTGACTACACGTGACAAGAAGCGATACCTAAACGTTTTAACTAGGACCTACCCTCATGGATGGAACCTGATGCTAGAAGAGGTGCAATGCCAACTAGCCAACTTGAACACAATTCTTTCACCTAAAAAGAACTTCATCAATTTGCTTATCCTGGACAAGGAATATGGGGAAGTCTTGTGCTTTAGCTTGTAAGTGGTGACTCTCAAGAGTTTATGTAATGAGTCATTGTTTTTTCTGTTCCTTATTCTGTGGCCCATGGAGAAACCTTCTGCTGGAGCACAGGAAGATTTTCCTGTAAGTGTTTTCATTTTATTTTTCAAAAACTGCTTTTACTGATGGAAGGGTGAACAGTTTATTGATAAAGTGCAATACTAGCACGTTGGGCAGAAACAGAGATGAGTTGAAGCACCTGTTCATCCTAATAGCTCTTAAAAGCAATAACCCAACAGTTCCCTGAAGCTTTTGTCCAATTCAGAATCCCCAGAGCCCCTCTTTTCAACTCTGGGGCTACCCAGATCATATCCGTGGGTAGTCCATTTCTTCTTTTGAAGCTAGCTGCTTTAAAAACTGGCCACTCTTGATGTTGTGCTTCTGTAAAATAACTGATTGTTCCGGGGCCAGCTTGTTACTGCAATTCTGTGGGTCTCAGTGAAGACGTGTTCTGCCCTCCCCCTCTGTATATACTTTCTCTGTATAAAAAGAGAGGACAAGAAAATGATTCTGAAAGTTTTATTAGCTTATGTGTCAGAGAGGAGAGACTTTCAGTGTTACAGACAAACTAAACATAGAAGAAGAATACTTTGGAAATTCAGTAAATATGTGGATAAGCATGCAGATTCTGTCTGCGCTCCATTTGCTGCTCTTTTTCCTGCTTGCAGTGTGTCACAGTGGTGGTGACTTCACCATGCTTTCAATGCACCCCTGAATTGCTGCTGCTATCAGCCCTTTGTGTGACAACATTGGAAATGTAGCAGTCACATTTTTTACCCTTAATACTACTTCTAAAGATTAAGTCTTTAATGATGTTACAAAAAAGCGGGGCTAAATAACAGCTCTCTGCTGCCATAGTTGGTCTATTAGCAGCAACCAAGCCCACTGGAGTCTTCAGCTAATTTAAAGTTCTCTAGGTCCATCTGTACCCTATGTAGTCTTCCAAATTTATTTCTTCTATCGCTGTTTCTAGTTGAGGTGAATTTCATCATACCAGTGTTTTTGGAAAGTCTCATACTTATGCCTATATCATATATTTACCACAATAAATGTGATACAAGACATGAGCTATAGTTGCTCTGTGTTTTAACTCACAGATAGCTGTTGTTTTCCGGAATCTGAATCTCAGATCCAGTAACATACCACACTTGAAGAAGAGGGTGAAGGATATGCTGACCAGTTCTTAAGAGTTCAAATATTTGGGCTGAATCTAAAATACATCTGTTCTTCTAGGTGTCTGAGATATGGTCAAGACTGGAAATTATACAAGAGAGTATGGATATTTTGGGACTAAATATTTCACAAGAATAATTTACATTTTCCCCTGGTTCACGTAGCCTGCTACCCAGCCAACAGATACTTTCTTAAACCTAATGGTCTGCCTTGAAGTCCCCTTTCATGTGCTTCTGGTATGTGTCTTCGTGCTGCTAAAGTTCCTTTAATCTCCTTTTGGCCACTTTCCAGACCATGTTTTGATGCCTTTTGTGAAATTTCCATACTAGCTTTAATTCCTGCCAGAAGGCAACTGTTCCATCTCGGTTCAAGCAGGGGCCCAAAGCTTTAAATTCTCAACATGTCTCTGTCTGGAAGTAATACTCCCTGCTCAGACTTTGGAGAAGTCAGGAATATGTAGATCCAAGCAGTCCTGGGGAGAGAAGTAAGGAGACGGAAATACAGTCATTCCTTCCTTGTTCTCTTTCCATTTGCTGCTTGACTTGATTGTAGTGATACTTGGCTTTTATCTGCAGTACTTGCTACTTTTCAAGCTCCAGAAATCTTTACTGAAAAAAATGGAAATCCAGCCAGAACCATAACTCATTTGTCACTCTCTGACAAGTTTGTTCTGCTCTTTGTACTTACAGCCATTGAATCTTGTGAGTGCAAGACCTGGGATTGCCACCCGGTACCATTCTTCTACTGTCACAGAAGGACACAGTTGTGACTCAAAATCATTTTGGTCTTGGAGTGATTGGTTAATCTGTATATGACCCTAGGTGCAAGGGGAGGGTTATTTTGAAATTTCAAGTCACTACTTCTACACTGTTCTACTGAGTAGGAATTTCTGACTTCGTAAGGAGTGCTGGCAGGTTTCCTGGGTAAGGTTCTAGGTAAATAGGTTAGTATCAACACACTTGTCTGAAGAGTAGGGTCAGGATTTTACCTTATTATCATAAGGGAAAAGCTACTGGTGTTTCCTTTTTTAAGTTTACCACTCTACTATAGAACTGGAAGTGACTGGAAATAATGGCAGTTGTATGAAGATATTTTTTTTTTTTAAACTCAGTTTCATTTTCTTCTACTCTGGTAGGTTTTTAAAAAACTGGAATGCAGTACTTATTTTTGTTAGGACACTAAGATCCACGTTTCCATCAAACAGCAACAATTTCTTCTTTAAAATCCCCACAGGTTGTTAAGCCTTTATGTAATTGTGATTTAGTATCCAATGAAGTCTATTCAGAACCTGCCACTGGCTCCAGTGGGATTGGATCAGGGTGCGTGGCTTTGCATAGCTGTAGTCTATGTACGTATTGTAAGTCCATAAAAATGTATGTCTGTATACACAAACCCCATATTTTGTTTGTGCTTTAACAGTCCTGATTTTAATCTCTACACCTATTTTTTTCTAACGACTTTGTACAGTAACCTTAGTTACTTTTGTCTTCAGTACTACAATATATATGTTTTGGAGATGTAGTGTATAATCCCTGATACTGCAAGAGGTTTTTTTGAAGAATTTATCTAACTTACTGCAAGAACGGATGAAGTAACAATTTACAAAAAACCTTTCTGGGAATCTCAGTGCGCTGAATCTTCAGAGTTTCAATTCCATTACTGGTTTTGTTCTTTGGGACAAAAAAAGATAAAGGTGGAAATTTGGCCTAACTTCACTGTATTCAGAAATCTTAGATTCTACAAATCTTAGATTTTTCTACATACTGTCAGGAAACGTAAGTACCTCCTGCAGTTTCACAAGAAAAAAGTCCTGGGAGCTGAAATAATGTGGTTTTGTTAAAGGTGGTAGTTAATTTTCTTAGGGTTTACTGCATTCCTGTTCACCAGCAAACTGTATGTTTAGCCTATCAAGAACTTATTCTTTAGCCAAAAGAACAGATTTTCCATAGCTACTATGACCATTGAGAATTATTATTTTGTTTCTTTGCATAATGGGTTAGGAAATCTACTTGGAAATTCTCCTGCATAATGTAATTTGTTAAATTTAGGGTATTATTTAACTTATCCTGTTGAATACTGAGATCCTAATACTGTCTTTGCAAGTTTCCTTAGGAGCTTAATATATTCAAATTTATAATAACAAATGGGTACAAGCCCATTTCTTTTCCTTTGACCTTTTTGCCTACTCCTTCTATATGATTTATCCTTGCTGCACATTGTTTTCTTTTAAGTAATCTTATGTCTTTGCTTGAAGCAAAGCTACTCTCCAGATTTTCTCTTTGAGGTAACGTTGCTTCAGGCTACTTTTTAACTTTCTGAAATGCAAAGTAATTGTAGTTCAGGTTTTAAATGTATGTCTTTTTTCTTCTTTTCAAGAATATACTGCCTGGACACATTATCAGTTTGTTATTTAAAGGGCTGATAATGTGTCTAAGTTGTATTAATTTATGTTGCAATAGAATTCGAATTAATGCTAACCAGAAGATCTTTCAATGGATGAGTAGAACGAAAGGTATAATTAAATCTCTCTGAAAAAAATTACAGGATATTTTGTGAATGTCAGTAACATAGTTTCAGCCCTTAAACAAAATTCTTTGTTACAGATATTTTTCAGGGCTATCTCTACCAGAACTATAAAAAAATACATCTTAACAAAACAGTAATTCTTTCCCTTGATCTGCCCATTAGTGTGCTTTTGGGTGTGTGCTTATTTGTTAGGTTCATATTGTCTCCCTAAATTACGCTTTTACAGCTTCCAGAAAGTTCATATTGTGGTAGTATCATAATGACACAATGAGGTTTTTTGAGCTATATGCAGAACATTTAGGTAAATACTTAATCTTAAATTGCTGAGGAGTCTCCCTGTAGTTGGTGATTACTGTTAAGAGCATTCCAGAGTGCTTTGGTTGTGGCATTGCCTCAAAGATTAACCCACTGTCAAGGAATAGACTATGGCTGAAGCTTTGGCACAGTTGCATCGTTGAGACTAAAAATTGTGTGCTAAATGCAGAAACATTCACAATCATAGAATCATTTATGTTGGAAAAGATCTTTAAGATCATCGAGTCCAACCATAAACCTAACACTGCCATGTCCCACTAAACCATGTCCCTAACCACCCCATCTATATGTCTTTTAAATACCTCCAGGACTGGTGACACAAGCACTATCCTGGACAGCCTGTTCCAATGGTTGATAACCCTTTCAGTGAAGGAATTTTTCCTAATACCCAATCTAAACCTCCCCTGGTGCAACTTGAGGCTGTTTCCTCTCATCCTATCACTTGTTGCTTGGGAGAAGAGACTGACACCCACCTGGCTACAACCTCCTTTCAGGTACTTGTAGAGAGCGATAAGGTCTCCCCTCAGCCTTCTTTTCTCCAGGCTAAACAACCCCAGCTCCCTCAGTCTATGCAAATGTCCTAAGCACCTGACCAACTTGGTAGGTGCTTAAGACTTCGCTGGATTTTGTCCAGTTTTTCCACTTCAGCTAGGGGGGATTGGAAACTGGACAGTGTTCGAAGTGTACCCTTATCGGTGATGAGTAGACAGTGATTTCCCTCTTTCTGCTGGCCACATTCTTCCTGGTGGTTTGCTGATGTGAGCCCACTGTTGGCTCATATTCAGCCTAGCATCCAGGATGACCCCAGGAGCTTTCCAGCCAGGCTGCTATGTTGCCAGTTGCTTTTCAGCCAGATGGCGTGGAGCTTCCCTGCCCCAAGTGCAGAATTTTGCACTTCTCCTTGTTGAACCTCCTGAAGTTTCTCGGGGTCCATCTACACCCTCAGAGGTGGCTTTTTTTTGTGTTGATTCATAGCCATTTCTTGACTTCCTTTAGTTTGTAACGGAGATGTGAAGCACTGAGTTTGTATTGTTAGTTATATCGCTATGGATGTTTTTAGATTGGCAGTGTCTTGCAGTCCACAGTGCACGGTGAATATACACTAAGCTGGGATGGCACCAAAGTGAATTTTCTGTATGTTTGTTCATGAATCAATGTAAGTTTTTTGGCTACCGCCAGCTGAAAAGATTGTTAGAAATATGCCAAAGAGCCTTAGACATTTCTGCTTCATGAAAGGCTCGTTGATTCTTTTCTTAGTGAGAAAGATGGCATTTTTATCTAATACCTCGAATAGCAACAGTGGGAATTGCATTTAGAGCGCAGTGGACTTGAAAGAAATCAATATTCTTTTTAGCTTGTGTGAAAAAAAAAAAAATCACAGGTTCTTAGCAAAGCCGTAGCATATAGTATATTGAAACTGTCATTATTCCTTTTTCTGTAGAGACTATCCATGAAAGTTCAGGTACTAGCAACATCATTTCTGGATGCTGGAATGTAAGTATGGGCTCCCTAGCAGTGATGATGACTAACATGATTCAGCTGTAGGTACAAATTGTCAGGCTCGTTTTTTTTTTTTCACCAGCTATATTTGGCTGAGGAGACCCAGGTGTGACTACAGTCCACACTGGTACTATCCTCGCACACATGCAGGAGATGGGAAGGGTTTCAACCACCACCTAAAGGTTGTCACTGGGTGAAGAATGGAGATGAGGAATCCACTGCTGCAGCCATAGATGTGTGGATTCATTCATCTAAAGGTCCACACAATGGACTTCTCACCGTTTCTTTTTTCCCAGTCATGGAGACTGAAAAGTAGGTTTTCTTCATTTACCAAAGGGAAAATGAGCTGTAAAAAAACCAGTGATTTCCACAGGACTCACAGGAAAATTTCTGGTGGTTCTGAGAACTAAGTCCAGGAATTATATTACAGTCCTTATGAACACAATAGATTCTGCCCAATATGTAAACAAGGAAGAAGAGGGGGTTTTCTAGGCTGGATATGGTGGCAGGATGTGAGTTTATCCTAAAAATAGCATGTGCTTTCTGTCATGGAAGAACTTCCTAACCTCCGGAACATACCTCTTTTTCCTGTGGCAAAATTGTTTTCTTTCTTATTCCATGAACTGCTCTCCCAGACAGTGACAGCAATTCTACCTTTTAGAAATATCCCGTATTGTTAAAGTGCCTTTTGAAGTGCTTGGGATACATAGGTCAACATAGATTGTAGGGAAGGTTTAAGAACAATAGTTAACTTGGGAGAAAATCAGGAGGATGCAAGCAAAGGAAAGGCTCTTTAAAGCATTTAATGCATAAGGTGCTTGTTTTTGAAACAAATGTAGGTTACCCTAAATGTGTGAAATGCTTGGCACTTTATGTTTTTGTAGATTACTAAAGCAAACAAACAAAAATCCCCACTGTGACTATTTTAGCTCCTGCTTTGAGTTGTAGCTTCCTCCTCCCAGCCCAGTTTTAGCTTTAACCAGTTTGCATTTGAGGGAGGGTAAACACATTAACAGTTGTGGTTTTGGGTGAAGCCTGTTTCCACTAATGCCGGTCCTTCCAAGGATTATTAGAAACTATCCCCAAACATTTCAAATTAATTGAGTTCTTTTCTCTGTCTGGAGAGAAAAGTATCAGTGATGATTGTGCATTGTTACTGTAACAGCTAGATTATCTAGGTATCATGATATTTTTGGGGCAGCTTTTTATGACTCTCAGAGGGGTTTAGACTATGTAAAACCTAAGGTCATCCGGGTTCTGTGATGATTTTGGTTCTTTCTGATACTTTCTAGCATTTGTCACATAAGGAAGAGGAACAGATTTACTAAAATTCCTGTTAGTGCTTAGAATAATCACTGTCTTAGACAGTGAACAGAACATCTATCTGTAGTGCTCAGGACAGAATTAATCATTGTCCTGTTTCTTTGAGCCAACCTTCTGTATCTTAATTTATATTTAAGTACTGGGTTTATTAAATGTGGTATTACATATGTGACCAATTGTTATTATTTCTCTTGGAGATACCTCACACAAATATCTTGGCCTAAGTCTGTTTATAATCATAGCCCGTGGACAGCCATAATCATAGTCCAAGGTAGCAGATGTTCAGAGAGACAAACTGTTTTGTTGCTTTCAAGTGGTTAGTATGTTGTAAACTGGGAACTTTGTGAAGAGAAAAGCAGTATGCAGTGGCAAATAAACACATAGAAGTAAAAATTAAGAAAATGCTTTGTCTGGCATATTTGTTTAGGAAGGGAGTGATGCATATGTCTGTTTTGCCCAAACAAGAAGTGACCAATTCGATTTACCCCTACATTTACTCTTCCACATACACCTAGCTGAAAGATTGAGCTTAAGTAATTGGTATAATAAAAGCTGTGTTTGTTGGTTGTGGGTTTTTTTCCCCCTAATAGAGTTCCTCTGCCATATTTTTATAATCATCATTTTCTTGGCTTGCTTTCCATGCTTTTCAGCAGTTCTGAATTATATATAAACCTCACATGTATAGGCTTTGTCTTGTCTCTTAATTCACTTGCAAGATTAACATTGCTGTTGACCAAAGTTAAGCAAATGCAATGAAGGCTGATATGTTTCCAATTAATTATTGGAAATTGTTCCTGCCCGTGAACATCAGTATTCAGGGCACACTCCTGCCAGAGTAAAACGGTTGGTCATTAGCTTCCAATTCTCTGTGTCTAAACTTGACATTTCCTCCAACAAAAAACATCATGGTGGGTACTGAAAGATACACAGAGATCACTCTTGGAAGCAAACGCACTTGTTTTAGTAAGGCTTTAGAGAATTGCTTTTGAATTTGTAAAACATTGCATTCATTACCACACTCAAAAGAATGATTTATTCACATATTTCAGACAGAGATTTTTTTGTCTCTGTCTCTCTAATGGACTGCACTTTGGTATATACAAATCATTTGTATGTGTCACAGTAAAAACTGGTGGCTGAAACCATTGTCCTTGATGGAAACCATAAGGATAGTGGAAAGTTTCCTTTTTTCCTTTAAAAATTGTCTTTGTTAGGATCAATTATTTTGGTAACCCTATTTAGATAATGTGGAAGTAAAATAAAATGCCTCTGTGGAATGGATGGGACAGGAGAAGCAAACTGCTTCTCTGTTAGGTAATTCATATAGTAATGGTTTCTATAAAGGAAAAGCGTAAAGAGCAGACTAAGAAACTTGCCATTTTGAAAGGGACGTAGAAGGGAGAGAATTACCCAATGGCAAGTACTTGTTTATGTCAGAGTTGAGAGATTAATTTAAACATGATTTCTTTATTTATTTTATTTAGGCTGTCTAGTTAAGTTGATTCTCAATGGCCATATCCCAGCTTGCTAATAGGTAACTAGCAAGAGCATCATCAACTCATGAACCAAAGAATCCAGCTTGCTGGCCGGGCAAACAAATGGAGCTCCACAGAAGATATGAAAGTAACCCAAATACTTCAGTAGAAAATGGGGGTTCTTCACCACACCCCAAAATGTACTCGTTTGAAGCAGGCACTGTCAAATTCATTTCTTTTTCCTTCACTTGTAGTGTGGAAGGTGCTGACTGACAGCCCTGGAAATTAAGTCCTCTATTTCTCCACAGGACAGGTATAGCAAGGGCGGCAGCAATGCAAGCTTCCCCACATTGTCCTGCCAATGTTCCTCAACCCAGTTCTGAAGAGGTCACTTCTGGAGGTGAGTGGGTGGAAGAGTCTCTGTCCATGCAGTTACAGCTGCCAGGCAGTGGTTCTTGCAGGACAGGCTGTTGGATGGAGACTGCCCCCTTGTCTTGAATGAACCACCAGTCTTTAACAGATAATCACTTTATGTATCGTAAAGCGGCGTGGGCTGGATTCGTTGAGGTTGCATTATTCTGCTTGACTGCTGTCACATTTTGGTATTTCATTGTGGTTGGATGGCACCTTTGCATTTTTTTTTTTTTTCACTGTTTTGTTTTCAGAGACTTTGTCAATGCTTTATGTACACGTCTACAAAGTAGCATGCGAATAACGGAATGCAGTCTGGTTGTAAATGTGATACAGAAAAGCAGCTACTGGTGGCAGCCTGTGTGCAAGAGGAGCTTTAGAGCACTAGACCAGGAGGCATGCTTTGAAATGCAACAAAAATTGATAAGAAAGTGAATGTTGGTTTCCAGTATCTAAATGAGCTATTAGGTTTCTGTTGTAAAGCCATATCTTAACATTTTCTCTTTTCATAATTACTATGTAATTTAGATATTAACACCAATTAAGCTGGTAAACTAATGTTCTTTTTTAGATTATTTTACAATTAATGAAATCTGCCTATCTACAGTTAGACATGCAACATTCTACATTATGAAAATATTGGGTATGTATTGTGGTGACAATAGATAGTTGTCATCTAAACCAGATGATGTGTGATAAATTATGTGAGAGGGATTAATATGACTGATGCCAGTTTTCAGAACAAAAATAATGAGTGCTCACAAGTTTGGCAAATGAATTCTCATATACATACCTGGATTTAAGTACGACATACTTTGAATACAGGGACAAGTATTCTGTTTTCAGCCAAATTTACATCTCTTAAATACAGAAATACAATTAAGAAAATGGAAACAAAGGCTTAGCAAGGCTGTTAGGTCATGGTGAATTACTTTTGTAGCTTCAGATGCTGTGTGAAGGATTTGCAAGGGCTTGATTGTCATTTGTGGTTGAGGCCCATAAGTCTGTTTAACTCTGCATCTATGGCTGTTTGTAAACAGGTATGATAACAAGACAACATATCCCAATTCAATAATTGTATAGATCTAGCATTATTCCTGACTATTTCCACAAGATCTAGAATAACAAGAGTTACTTTTCCTAACCAGAATAGAATTCCTGAAGGCATTTCTTGCTGTCTTTACTATAAAGGACATGAATCAGAATAGTATTAATTCCATATACAGCTAAAACAGTTCCAGACTTCTTTTTTGTCAGGGTAGCAGGAGATACAGAATTTGGCTCATAATTAAAATGAGTGATAGAGTCCTGTTGGGAAGTAATTTGGGACTGATCCATAAATTCATTTTAAGTGAAGAACAGTTTGAGGATCCATGTCATGACAATACATGGCATTAGGTAGTATAATATTAGGCATATTTGCTAATAAGTCACCTTACTTAATGTTTGTATGGTGACAATAAATCACATAGATTTGATTTTTCAGCTCTTCTGACTGCAGTGCAGATTGCTCACCTCTTACTGTCGCTGACCAAGCTGTAGAGAGGTCCAGAGGTGGCCTCCCACACACCTGTGTGAACTGGGTCCAGAATTTCAGCTCAAACCTACCTCTATGTGACATAAACCTTTCAAGATAATTATATACCTTATCACAATTAAATCTTTTTTATAATAGACTTTATTTTAAATTCAAATACAAAAATACAGTTAAATCACTGTCAGTACAAACACAAAAGAACGGTCAGAGACCGTTTTCATCCTACTGTATTTTTTTCATGCCA
Organism: Stercorarius parasiticus; assembly: GCA_013396915.1. Lineage (NCBI taxonomy): Eukaryota > Metazoa > Chordata > Aves > Charadriiformes > Stercorariidae > Stercorarius > Stercorarius parasiticus. The sequence continues at coordinate 361,951 of VWZL01002995.1, read as the reverse complement.
TACTCATCTTTCTGTCTCTGCGTATGCTTTCTGTGAATTCTAATTAATACAGAGTCTGATTTTTCTGCATATTTACATTGAATAATGGTCATCTAAGGACCGTACTTGTAAAACAGCTTCTTACCCAGAGCAGCATAATCCTTATAGCCTTGATGCTGCAGTCCTAACTTGTATGAGTAATTCTGTTGATTCCACTATGACTAGTCATATGAGAAAAGGCTTCAGCATTAGGTTCATAGTTATAGATCCCCATCTTAACATTTTAGTTTTATCACCTTTGCTTTACCTACAGTTATATCCTAGCAATTGTGTAGCCTCACTGGTTATATCCAAGGACTGGGAGTAGAGGAAAGTTAAACCATTCCTCGGAGAGGGTATATAAATCTCTTTCCTGAATTACAGTGAGTTGGTTTGAGGCTTCAGGCTCAATTCACAAAGTCACTTTTCTCACCGACCACTAGATAACAGCAAGGTTTAAGGGACATACCCAGAATTTTGGGTCAAGTGTTGGAGGCAGAAGTTGCAAACAAGGAATAGGCAAGTCTTTTTAGGTTTGCATTGAACAACATGTGGACTGTGCTTGGTCACAGTTGGGAAACCCCCATGCTAAAATGTTTTTTGTTTCTCTTTTAAGTCTTTTTATCTGTGAAGATAAAATAGATCTGTATTTATATGTAGGTGATCCAGAAGGGACTTAGCTTATTCCCAATTGGTTGGAGGTATCTCTTGAAAAGCGTTTCCGTAGCAGGTTTGGAGCCAGGGTGGAATACGTCGGGCCTGGTGTGATGATCTGGAAGGAACTGTGTAATGTTAGATTGTTCAAAAGGAAGTGTTTATTTGATGCACTTAGATATATTTCATGTGTCAGCACCGAACTTATAAAAATAAATGACTGAGATGCAGCAAAAGGAAATTCCTTCTAATCAAAACTTTATGTCACTGGTGGCTGTACGTAAAAAGGAGACTGAAGTACCAAAGCTGTCGAAAATGAAAACTCATTGCTCAGATATCAGGCTCTGCAACTGATTTCATAGATTGACCAGGTAGTTATCATAGATTCTTAACATGTTACCGTTTACTAAGAAGGAATTTGTCACCTATCTCTCCAGTTTCATGGACGAGTTTTTACGCTCCATTCATCTCTAGATTGGCAGTTTTAGTCCAGTCAAGTTCATTAGTGACCAGGATATCATTATCAATCAACGGCTGTATAAAAATGTATATGAAAAATGGTTGTTTATGTATTTATTGAGTTCCTAGTAGTCTGCAACATTACTATGGCATCTGTAAAGGTTCAAGTTTGGCACACATGGAACTTATTGCAGGCTCATTGCCGATGCTATGAACTCCTACAAGGCAGGAAATGCATTTTTCTGTTTGCACACAGAAACCCAACCCTGCCTGAGACTTTGGATACTCCTGTAATGCAGATAATAAGGAAATATGTATTTGTAGCAGTCTCTGTGCAAGGAACAAACAAGGAAATAGTCCACCAAATCCCACAATAAAAATTTCAACCATTTAATTATTTTCTTTTGAGCACCTAGGAAATTGAGGCCTATTGAAATTGCTTTTGAGGGTGTCACCTTTAATCTTGTAGCAAATTATTTGAACTCAGACATTGAAAACAGTTTAACAGACAAAATACTGCAAGCACAGGGTGAGATACACAAAAAATGAAAAGGTGATACAGAGTGTAAATCTTCTTTCAGGGGCCTTATGAGAATGCCATCTGATTATCATCATCACAAATACAGTACAGGTACCTGTTATCCTCTGCATTCCATAAAAACCTAACTCACAAATGAGTTGAGTTTTCATAGAATTCATACTCTCAGATCAGCCACAAAACCCTATGTAAAGTTATTTGATTTTGTCATTTTATTCCTAGGAAGACTAGTGAGACCTAACGCTCAAGAGTATTGAGGTTAATGGGATCTAAATTTTCAGTAGAGTTTTTTTCTAGTTCAGTATGCAACAAATTAAAAGTTAACAGAATAAATACCGAGACCCTAGAATTGTGAGGTTTTCTGTACGACTGTAGAGTGTAGTCATTTAGGATCGCCTTACTCCTTGGCCAGTACCATAGAGGCAGAAAAAGCCATGTTTTCAGTAGAAATAGCAAAGGGAGAAGGAAAAAAAAAAAAAAAAAAGCACCTTATGAGTATTCTTGAGAAAGCATCATATAGAGACAACTCTGGTGGAATGTACTGCATCTGCTCTGACCCAGAACAGAACAGCTGTTGCCCTTCTATACAAGCTGATGCCTTCAAGAGTGCATTTTACAGAAAAATAAAATTGTGAAGGTGGGAATGGGTACACGTAACAGGAAAGGCATAGCCAACGAAGCTCTAACTTTGCGATATGTGTATATATATGTAAAAGACATATATCTATGTATTTGCAATATATGGTTTTTGGATTATTTTTTTTCTTTCCTGAAATCAGAATAAGGTCTTGCATATAATTTTAAATGCTTTCTCGGTCGTCTGTGTCTTTCAAATCTGATTGAGGGAAACAGCATGTTCTGTTACAGAAACTTAGGCTACTCTGGTGTGCATCTCCTATCTTGAATGCTTTAGGATTGTTATGGGTTTCTATAGTAATAAGTTAAACAAATAGACCTGTAGCAGCAGTTTTGAAGATATGACCTTAGTGTGCACACAGCTGTTGTGTATATATGACACTTCTCCGCACCTTCCCAATAAGCCTTTTGTAGACATACCTTTTCAATATAGTTAACCTGCAGTGCTTGGTAACATTGAGCATGGCTCTGTGACCTTAACCATAACATTCTGAGTATAAAAGATAAATACTTTTATCTGTTCAATTTTCTTTTTCTCCCCTTTTTATGGAGGCTTTCTCTTCTGGTGAAGTGCTTCTATATTGAGGACTCCCCAGCAGGTAAAGTTGAGGTACTAAAGTCCTAAATCTTGCTTGCGGTAGCTTCTGCTATTTGAAGTTTTTGAGAATTGGGAAAAAATTGGTACTACGTGAGTGTGCACATGANTTGCTGGCAGATGGTCCTTTAGGCACTTTTGCCAGCAAGTGCAAGTCAGAATAGCCTCTAGGAGTGACTGTACCAGTAAAGATATTGGACAGCCTTTCCTCCTTGCTGAGCTCAGCAGAACCAAGCTGCCAGTGAACCTGATCTATAATTTTCAAAGTTATTTCATATTTTTTTCTTAGTAATCACAGTAGCTGCAGAGAAGAGTGTTTAGCGCCCCATGACAGTTGTCAAACATAACAACATATGAAATTAAATGATTGTTACAAAATAAATGCCTGGAAGACGGAGATTCTAGTCTTAATGCTTCTCTGAAACAACAGAGGTACCTTTTAAAATATAAGCTATAATGTAAAATTTCTGTTCAATACAAATATTCCTTCTGAAACACAAACTCAGTTAAAAGATTTTTGCAGGTTGGAATAATTTTCATGATGCCAGTAAATGCTGTTCTGTAGCACTACTCTAACTGCCATAATAGTTCTGTGTATAACCCAGATATGACCAATGAATATATATTTAGTAATTGATGGTTTCTTTTTGTGTAAAATAGTGGAATTTCATTTTGTGGATGAGATTTCCTGTTTTCATGTCAGATTCTGTTTGAATTTATATTTCTCATTATTTTTTAGCTTGTTCCAAATCCTCCCCTGAACACTTGCATCTGCCTGACCTCTAATACTGTGGATTAAAAAAAAAAGCAGAACTCCAGATGGTTCACTTCATAGAAAGAGGGCACCTTTATTTGAAAAGGATTTAAGTATGAAACCAGTCATGTGAATCACCAGCAAAGAAAATAAACAATCTTAATCAGCAGTCCTTAAGAATTATGTATGTAGTTTCAGACATCCATGAGTGGTAGCATGACATCAGATTTTAAAGACTTGTAAAGATCTCCCAAATTTCTCACAGGTTATCAGAGCTATCTGAGTCTGATTAAATGTCATAAAAGCCTGTATTATGTTGGTAGATATCCCGTATTTTCTGATCTTTTTTCTATTACTATACTAGCATGCTGGTTTTCTGCAGCTATGCAGAAGTTGGGTTTGGCATCTGGTCATCAGTGAGTAGTTACAGAATATAGCAGAAGTCAGTTCCACGTGTGCCCCTCACAAACCAAAGCAGATGTCTTTTAGTAATCTGTTGATGGATATCTTCCAAATTGCAGTAATCCAAATCCTGGGACTTCCTCTGTGCGCCACTGGGCTTGGAAGAAATGCTTGATAGAAAGAGATTATTTGACAAAAGTGCTGTTGAAAATATGACTCGTACTGCCGTTTTATGTGGCTGTACTAATAACTGCAAGGCATAAGAATTGATGGGTGACTAAAAAAAAAGTTTTTTATGTGAAGAAAGATTTCTACCAAGAAGGTACTAACCATGATGATACAATAGGAAAAACCCTAGCCTGAAGAAGAAAGATTTCCATTGATGTTGATAATGCAGAGATTTAATTCTGTTGTTCAACTCTCTGCTATAAATCGTCATCAGATTTATATCTTTCTTGTTATTTATACACTAAGAGTCACTAAGCGCAGATGTTTCTGTAAACACATGAGGAGGTGGTTTCTGCCTGGAGGAACATTGGTGTTAAGTATGAGACAAGAGAGAATGTGAGGATATATTAAAACAGGGGGAACATGGGGTCACAATGACTGTGCAGGTCAGCATAAGAAGCAGCTGTAATATGAACCTGGCTGCCAAGTGTCTTTATTTGATGATAATCTGTTTGTTGCAGTGCCCTGAGGAATACAATTTGTTTTAGCTGAGCTCAGAGTTGAAGTTAGATCAGGCAGATCTTCCTGTCTATGAAAACATTCTTCATGTTGAAAATATTCTTACATTGCCCTTAATCACTGTTTTCTGCATATACCAATGCAACAATAATCATTACCACTATAATAACTGACTGAGCAATTGTACTCATACAGTTGTGTGACAGTCTCCTTGGACACCATGGAGCTCTGGCGCTTACCCCAAAAACTTAAGATAAGCTAGAGAACAGTGTTGGTTACCAGTGAACTATGAAAAAAGTTTCTTCTGATCTCTGGCATGCTGTTTCTCCCTTCATCCATGCAGCAAAATATATATAAGTGCACCTGGGGGTTCCTCAAAAATCTGCAGCATAAATATGCAGAAAGAGGGAATCCATGGCAGTCTTCTTGTTTGGACAGACTTAGAGGACTTCAGGTGGATGAAAGTGTCCTAAACAATTTAATATTAGTGTAAGTAGATCAGACGTGGATGTTTTTTGTGTTTATTTAAAAGATATGTACTGTAAAAATTAGTAACTATATTGTGTAGTTTGAATGTAGTGCAGTAAATCTACAAGCCCTGCCATGGGGACCTGACATGCCTTAAGTGCCCTATCTGTCCACAAACAGACCTTAGGTGAGGTAAAAGACTGGGGGTCAGGAGACAGCAAAGTACCTTCCAAAGTGGCTTTGCAGCAAAGATGTTAAGGTACTTACTTGTCCACTACCAGACTCCAGGCAGATTCAGTGTCTCCCTCTCTCTCTGATGGAATCCTATGCCATAATTGATTCATCATCTATCTTCAGAGATTTTTTTATGACTTTCTGTTAGAGAGAGAGAAAGAAACTGGACTCTAATTGTGTTTAGCTGGTCTCAGCAACAGATGTCAGGTATCACTAAATAATGAATAGTCATGTCTGAGAAAGTCAAGCATATTCATTCTTTCTGCAATCTTGGCCAAATTAATCTTTTACTCTCTGCATGTTTTCCAAAATAGTTTTGTATCTTTACTATTAATGAAATATTAGGATATAGATAATATATGAGTATTTCTGTGGAATTGAATACAATTATATTGGGAACGTGTCTTGCTCTGGTTTACTTTTAATTCATATTTCACCTATTATTAAATGTTAAAGTAAAAAATAAGAGAATTACAAGTACTGCCATAAATCAACGTGTCCTGAACTGCAGAGCAAGTCATTTTTATGAGGGCAAACCCCTGTATTTATCATAAATCAAGTTCGTTATCTGTTGAGCTTCCTGATTGTAGTAATTAGTCATTTATGCTGATACAAAGCCATCAGTGAGTACATTGCTTTGTTTCACAAATATTGAATCATAAATTGTTTTGTAAGGGTCATTGGTTATAATCAGCTGCACATTGTAGTGTAAATTTCTTGTTTTGTTGGTGGGGAAGTAGTTTGCTCTAACCCGAATTAATACACCAAGCAACTCTCCTGCAGTTAGAATTTAGATCAGTTTAAGACTGTAACAGGAAAACTAATTTAAAATGCAAGATAGGCCATAGCAGGTGGAGTTGGGCAGGGGGTCATTATTAACTGATGCTTAGTGCTGAGGAGAGGGTCTCAAAGTTAGCGAGGGCGACTCCAGACTGTGCAGATGGCTGCCTCTTGGGAGGGCTTGCTGGGCAGGTTCCCCCACTTCTGCAACTGCCGTGCTAATACCTGCCCCTTCCCACGAAATGTCTGCGGAGAGGTCTGGTTAATGCCATTCACAAAATCTTGGGAAATTTGGGAACTGCATATGCTTTTATACCTGTAAATTACTGCTATTACCTGAGGGGCTTCAGTTTGGAATGCGAGTTCTTCTCTCCAGCTAGGTGTAAAACACAGCTCACCACCAAGCTAAAATTCCTGCTCTTGAGCTATGAAAAAGCATGCGTGAAATCAGACTTCCTCCTGCTCTGCTTTAGCTGTTGGTAAGATTAGTCCGTTCTGGAGTAGGCTCAAGCTCAGCTTATTTTTCAGTATGGAAACACTGAGTGCATCTGGAATGTCATAGTTTCTCCTCTATTTCCAGACATCAGTTCTGACCAGCAAATACTTGGCATCATTTCTACCAAAGTCGCCCTTAGTCTGGAATAAAGCCATACATTGAGGACAAAAGGCATTGCTTCCCTGGAGAAGAGTTCGGAAGTCTCCTGAGTTGTTTTTTTGATATTAGTTGGGCATGCCTCTGCTCGTAGGTAGAAATAAGTAGGCTGAGCCAAGTAATTTCAGTGTAAGTTTAGCTTTTCCTCTGGTGGAATTTTTGGTTTTATCAGTACTGCTGTCCCAGACTGGGTGGTCTCAAGAAGCATAATGCTTGTGAGCAATATAATTCATTGCTAATTAATCTTCCCTCGCTAAATGAGATGACAATTCTGGCTCCAAAATAAGTGGCTTACTACTTATTTAAAGGCTTCTGGTAAGTAAGAAGCTAAAAGTAGTTGAAAATAGTTGAAATGGACTGTGACCTATCACTGGCTCCTTCAACCTTGTTCTTTTACTATACTTACCCCTCTTCCACAGACTGTAAACCCAAAATGTTGCCCCCTGTCTTTCAGTAGCTGGTTTGCCGTTACTGCGGACACAATAAAGAAAACAAAAATGGATTAAGCTGCTCTTCTGATCAATGTCCTTTCAGTGAAAAGCATCACCTAGTATAAAAAAAGAAGTTGATATTACAATAAGAGAAATGTATGATGTCTTTTCAAATTGTGTACACACACAGTTAACCATTATACTGAGTCCTTGGTCAGGTATTCTGAGAATTGTTCCAAATTCTGTCCCATACAAGGAGGTACAATGTCTTTCTCCATCCTGTACAGGGAGTGTTGGTATCTGACATTAATGCCTGAAAGCCACAGGAGCTCAAATATGTTCCTTTGGATGCTGCAGCTGTGATATTTATTAAGAACTAAAAAGGGCATTTCAATTTGGTTCTACTTGTATTAATGGCAAAATTTTCACTGGTTGAGAACTGATCACAACATGTTACAGGGTCTTGTGAAAATGAGAAAGGACCTAATGATCTACTTTCACTAAAATTTTCATTGTATTTAAAGAAAGCAAGTTTTTTTCTGATTTTGTTTCTATGTGAAATCCCAATTCAAGGGTAATTATGAATCTCCAAATTCTTTCATTTCGTATTAGATTATCTCCTTTGTTTAGGGTTCAAATAAGGGAAACCTTCCCATCAGTTACTTTCTTCACCTGCTGTGCAAACTAATAATGCTGTGCTAATCTAAAAAGGAGCATCAGTCACAGTCACATTTGAATTCCAGCATAACAGGAACTAGACAATTAAAAGAGGGAAATTAGATGAACTAGTGCTATTTTGTACTTTTTGATTTTAAAATCTGCAGTCAGTCAAATATATCAAGAATGGAAGGCATGTTTTTAAAGAGGTACAGGTTTATTTACAGGAATGTTCTGTGAATTATAATTGTAAAATATTTATAATGAGATGTTACTATAGATGTTTTTTTCTTTTAGCTTATACTTCTGTGAGAAATATGTAATAACATATAGGATGAGGATTTGAGAGATTTGTCTTACAGAGAAGGGTGGCTGTGACTGAGTGCAGGTTAGTACATGAGCCCTGGCATTTTTTCCCCTGTTCTTAGTGATGAAACACTGAGCAATTTCACAAGGAAGCTTGAATGTGCATTAGAGAAAGACTTAGCATATGCTAGGAAAAGGAGATAAATATTTTTCAGAAGTTCTGTATTTCTAAGTGTTGTAGCATTGTCCATAGTAAAAAAACAGGCAGGCTACAAGAAGCCCTTTAAAGGGATGAACATTGTAATTTGAAAAGAAAATAGGTACTCGTGACTGTTCACCACCTGGGTATTAATGCTGCCAATTACTGTGTCCTGCCTTTTGAACATTATTATGTTAGAGCAAGAAAAGAGCCAATATTGTATTTCATATGACCTTTCTAATGCTATATATACACGTATAGATTTGTGTTATTTGTCTCTCTGATTCACCAAATGTTTCTTATTTGTGGCTCAAGGCATTTATTTATTGCAAGACTTCAAGCTGTGGTAAGCAAGGTCATAGATTAAGAATTGATTTCCACAGTTGCTCTAGCATACAAACTAAATTTCTCTCGGTTAGTTATAAAAACTACAGCTAGACATAAATTCAGCTTTTCAACATTGTCTTGAAAATTACTGTTAAAGCAAATGAGAAAATACTCTAAGTATGTTTTGCGTGTTTAATTTAGGCCTCCAGCTAAAACCTAAGGAAAGCAAATGCTGCAAACTTCCAAGTTAAACCATGCTAGTACTGAAGGGTTGTTTTTTTTTTTATTTCATTTGTTCTTTTTCTTGTTATTACTTTGTCTCCCCTATTTTTTTAAATCAGATTTTCTGTACAGTTTTTGGCAAATCATGTTTTGATCAATATGTTGATTAGTTCTTTGGTTTTGCTGTATGCTCCTAGAGTCATTGCTAATTACAGTAAGAATGTGGGTTTCAAAATGGCATATAGTTTCTCTCCTTTGGAAATAGTTCTACTATAAATAGAAAAATCTGCTATTTTGTTAGCTTTGTCTCTAATGTGAGAAATAAGTCTTGTTAAACTGAAGGAGTACTTAGATTGTAAACTGAAAGTTTACTGAAATCAAGGAGGTATGTTTTGGGGGTGTTTTTAAGGTGCTCTTTGTGGGTTGTGGGTTTTTGTTTTCTTTGTTTTGTGGTTTGTTTTTTTTTTTTTTAAGGTGTGCTTTGTGTTGGTTATGATAGTAGAGCTACAATGTGCGCAGCAATCAATTTGTGTAAATGTCAAAGATGTATAACTCTCTCATGAATCTTTGCTGCAATACACCGATTCCTAGTGACTATATAATAAATTTCAAGTTACAGAAATCGGCTTCTTGGACATATTTGCTTTAAAGAAAATATTTCTCATGTAATACCCTGCCCCTGCCCTCTGTTTTTGAATTAGTATGCCTAGAGCAGAAACCATAATATGTAGTGTGTGTTTTCAGGTCATAATGAACATCATCAGGTGGCTTTACAAACACTAGCTTGGTCTCTACTGTTCCTGCACACATCAGAGTTACTGTTTCTGACACTAGCAGAGGAAACACATTGCAAAATTATTTTTCTAGGATAACAGAGAACATCGTGTTTACGTGATGGGGATTCTTGGTTTGCAGTGCACAGTTCACCTTATAGCGCTGGCCCACAAAGAGGAGACTAGTGTGTCAAAAGTGTTGTGGTACTCTGTTATACTAAAATAGAAGCTGAATTGCCAACCCTGTTACACACTAGTGCATGAAATTACTTTCTTCACAGTGGTCACAATATGCATGTAAAGAAAAGCAATTGGAAAGTGCTGTGTGTGATGAGAGTGGTAGAACAGTTTCGTAGGTAAAACGGGTATGCAGTGATTTGAAAATACAAACTTTGTTAAGGAAAAAAAAAATATGTGCAGAAAGGAAGTACCTTGGATTTAGAAATCATTCCTGTTTCCAGTTCAGATGGATATTTTGGAGGAATGAAGTTGTGGAAATTCATCCGTTGGATCTCCTTTCACAGCAGTTCCCAGCAAGCCATTTTGTTAGCACTTGATCTTATTTTGCAAAATCTTTAGTTGGAGCTTATTTTGAGGTATTGAAAATGGCAAATTTTGTCAGTTTAAAATGCCTATGTCCATAATGAACTTCCTTTTGACTTCCTCAAGATTTCCATGTAGAGATACCTCAAAAAAAATGCAGCTTTGTGGTGAAATGAGGTGAATCTATTAAACTCAGAGTTTCTGTGAATAACAAAACAGTCTCACTGAAAGCCTTGTTAGGAAGGAATTATGATTATCAAGTCTGGTAGTCAGGAAAGCTTCTTGTTAGGGTATTACGGCAGGACTAACTCAAGCATGGTTATGCCTGACTGAATACAAGATTTCCAGCCATTTCCAAAATGTAGATTTCTTTTTTGAAAAGCACTTAAATATGTATGAAGAATCTTGGACTGATTCATTAACTTCGAATAAATTCCTATGACAAATGAGGGAAATGAAAAGAAAGCAAAAATAACTGGTTGAGCAGGACTCCTTGTGTGAGGTTGGCTGCCTGCAGAGGTACAGAGCTAGTACAGCTGACAGTTTTATCACTGACAGTTCATTGTAGATACACCTGACAGTAAACTTTGAGGAACAGAACCTTTCCAGAAGTAGATCTGGCACCAGCCTCCTCTGTATTGATGCAGTAGTACAGATTTTCAGATTTTTATTTTTTTTTCTTCCCACCCTGCCCCAAGACAGGTGAACTAGATGGAATAATTACCTATCAGTTTTATTCTGCTCCTGTGATGAGTTTGGTATAAGAACATTATAGTGCTAGAAATATGGTGTTCTACTTCTGGATCCTCCTTGACATCAGATGTGTGCCTAAAAGCTCCAAAGCCAGTCTCCGCAGTCACCTAATCGTTATGCCCAGTACATTCTCACACGGAACCATTCTCCAATGATACTCAGTGCAAAACATTAAAAAATGGTGTTTCCAACAAACAGAACAGAAAAGGCTGGTGAGCAGGAAGAGGAAAGCAGTCTTACCTTTTTGTGCCTTCTGCAGTGTGCTCCAAAGAGAGAAAAGAATGGAGGGAGGTGAAAGGAGATAAATGATTTCTTATATAAACTACCTGAAAGGACCCTCTGAGATTTACAGACAGGAGTCAGCAGTGTACATCTGGGGAAGGTCTGTCTAGCTGCAGCCTAGAAGTTTCGGCTTATGTAGGAATCTGTTGTGAAAAATGCTGTTTGAAAAAGTGCATCCACAGCGTGTTTCAGACTGCTGGGGTCTTTGAGTTAGCAGAGAAGTGGTGCTACTGTGGTGACTTCGGTCTTCTCTCTGCATTTTAATTCTGGCATGTTTGTTATCTCAGCACTTGATGCAAAATCTAGCAAACTCTATGATCTTTCTGACTTTAATTGGAGAATTAAACCTGTAAAGTTCCCTGAAAGTTTAGGGTGTGTAAATACAAATATTCTTACCAGTTTGTGGGATTGCATGGACAGTACAGGGATAGCATATGAAGGTTCTGTGCATCCCTGTACAGCACTTGGGGTCAGGCACTGGTCTGAAGAAGGCAACTGATACCAGGAATTCATCTATCACTCTCTTGTCTGCACATCTCCTTGGGAATTGTGGTTTCGGCTGGGATGAAGTTGACTTTCTTACTAGCAGTGCTATATTTTGCATTTGGGATGAAAATTGTGTTGGTAAAATACTGATGTTTTGGTTGTTGCTAGGCCGTCAAAGCCTTTTTTGCTTCTCACATGGCCCTGCCAACCAGCAGGCTGGGGGGGCACAAGAACTTGGGAGGATACACAGCTGGCACACCTGACACCAACTGACCAAAGGGCTCTTCCATACCATGTGACCTCATGCTCAATATATAAAGTTGGGGGAAGAAGAAGGAAGGGGGGGATGTTCGGAGTTATGGTGTTCATCTTCCCAAGTCACCGTTACTCGTGTTGGAGCCCTGCTTTCCTAGAGGTGGCTGAACAGCTGCCTGCTGATGAGCAGCAGTGAATGATTCCTTGTTTTGTTTTGCTCGCGTGCGTGGCTTTTGCTTTACTTATTAAACTGTATTTTTATCTCAATGCACGAGTTTTCTCACTTTTACTTTTTTGATTCCTTCCTCAATCCCAACCGGGGAGAGTGAGCGAGCGAGCGGCTTTGTGTCCTATGTGTCGACTGGGGTTAAACCACGACAGGAATATAACTCCTTGCCATGTGTTAAAACAGCAGTGAGGCTTTTGTTACCGCTCTGAGGTGGGGGGGGGGGGGGAATTAAATCATGCAAGTAGTATCCAGTTATGCATTCTTGACTTCATCTTCCTGCCACTCACTGCCTTGCTCTGACACGGGTCGTTCTGTGAACTCCACTCAAGCAGAAGCTGTGAACAGGCAGTCTTGCTGAGACTCTTCCCAAGCTTCCTTCCATGTGCTGTTCCCTCAGCACCAGAAACAACTTCCCCAATAACTGACAAAGACTTCAGATTACAAAACTTAAGCAAACATGTTCATTGCTTTTTTTCTCATGATGGCATATTCATCAAGGACCAGATGCCAGCACCAAATGATGGTTTGGTCCCAGGTGGCTTGACTCTCTGGTATGATGGTGGAAAATGGGACCTACTGTATGATGTTAGCAAAGGAGAGGATTGGGATGAGCAAGAAGCAAAGGCTGCCAAAAAATGAAACTCTGGGACCAAAGGAGTTCTGGTACTGTAGGTTTCAAATGCTCTATAATTTAAAAAGTATCAAACTCGTTAGTGCATCCTATCTGTTTTAAAACAGCTTTAGTCATACCTCATTCTTCACTGCTTCTCTGCTGTGGAATTTTTCCTTTGTGATAAGGCTAACTTTAAAAATCTCGGGTTTTTCTCTCCCTAGTAGAAGGGGTAAGCTCACAGCCAAAAAAGCCAAGCGTGAAGCAGTTCTGCACTAAGCCATTCCACCTGTGTGGTTACCCCATTGCTGTGATTACATTTGAGCAGCTCTAGATTTCAGTACTGCTGCATCGTTTTGCTTTCAATTTTTAATTAAAAAGTTTTCATAGCCAGGGAACAGAACAATAGGGGGTTTTGTATCCACCACCAGCCCCTCCCCTCAAAAAAAAGGTTCAGCTGTGAGTGAAGTGGTGTTAGAAGCAACATCTGTACAGATGCCAAGTGGGAAGAGATAGCAAGCATGTAATAAAGAATAGATGTAAACTAATAAATGATTTAAAAACAGGTTTTCTTCTGTTTCTCTTCTTTTAATCTCGGTTGTCCATAAGAATAATAATCGTAATTTTCTAACTAGGCCTTTCTAAAAGGCAACAAAGACTTTGGTTCCACTTAATGTCTCAGTAACCTTGCACTGAAATGCTAGTATTTCGGAATACTGATATCTAATTTTAGTAATCAACTCATGCATTGAATGTCTCGATATTTACTACGTTCTACACTTACAGCTTTTGATAAAGGCACACAGACTTCATTTAGTTCACTACGATAAGGCAAAATGAGACACTATGGATTTTTCATAAGGACACACATTTTTGTTTACAGATGGATGAGCACATTAAGTTGTGTAACACCTGTGTCTAAGCAGACACAGAAGTAGGTATTTATGCTGGGCACAGGTTATTTTTTCTCCAGCTATATAGGCATAAAGCCTGAATAAAAATGCAGTGTTTTTTTCTTAGACATTGCACAATGTCCTTTAGTCAGCAGTTACTTTATACAAACACGGTTTCTGTATTATCATGCAGGAGGACTGTAGTGATCATCATAAAACCCAGGGTTGACAATGAGAATATCTGAGCAGAATAAGAAGATGCTTCCAAAAGAAGACTTGAAAGAAAAGTTCTTTCATTTGAAAGGGTGTGGTTGACTTTCTCAAATTATGGTTATTTGCTTATCTGACCCATTTACCCAGTAAAAAGAGTACTAAATCCTGTGACATCTACAGTAGAGCTTTTTTTGAACATGGGAATCCAGTGTTCGTTGCTTGATGGCATTTGCTTTTATAAACAAGAACTGTGAATGTTAATGTTCTTGTGAGTATCCTAAATCAGCATTTGGAACAAACGTATTTCAGGTGTGAATATGCAGCCAGAGCTTGATACTTTAACTGTTGTGTTCCAGTTATTTATTTGGTAAGTATTTTCAAATTAAAATAAAATGTATAGATTTTTTTTATTTACCAAACTAAAATTTTTGCAATGGATACTTCATCACTAAAAATTGGCATTATCATGGGTCCTTTATCAGTCTTCAGTCTTTTGCAAATTGCAGTAGCATACCTTCTGAAAAAACATGGATGCTGATTTAGAAGAACCCCTTGAATCACTGATGTGAGTTTAAGAAGAGGCATCAGCAGTGTAAGATGGCTATACTACAATTTTCACTCCATGGAAAGTCTGCTCAGTGTTTTGCAGTGCCATGCATGCTCTGTTACATGGCATACACCTACACTGGCTCAACCAGCGGAAAATCGACAAATCATGCAGATGCTGAGAGAGATGCTTGAAGAAGTTGAAGAAGTAGAGATCATCTGGTGTGAAGCTTCTAGGTATGCCCTTCTTTTTATCAACAAAATGATATAGTACTTGAACTATTGATTTTTCTTTTACTTGATGTCTGAATACAGATTTGTTTATAATACTTATTGCTTTCTTGTTGATAGAAAGTTGAAGAAGGGAGTTGAACAAAACATATAGGGCAGTTCATGTTAATACAGAACTTTTTTGCCTTTTCCACCCTCTCAATAAAACGCACTGGCATGGGAAAAATTGAATGCAATCCCAATGACATGGAAAAGCAAAAGAGAAGGCCACAGGCTTACAAATAAAACTTAATTGTTATTTGCTCGTTTGAAACTGGCAAAGAGACAGTCAATACATTGCTGCATGATTAGCTCTAAGTTATTAATGGTACCTGAACTATGTTTTATATATCACATCATTCATGTACTTGATCATCATTCTCTCATTGTGTTTTATGTTCTTGGCCTGTCTGAGTGCACTTGTGGCAGAGACAAGCCTCTGTGCTCTTTTCGGATGGCTTTTAGTTTCTGTTTTCCTTTGTTTTAAAAATAATGAGATTGCAAATCTGACACAGTGGGATGAGTGGTGGAGCTCACCCTTGCTTTACTGTCAGGATCATGAGCACCTGATACATGGCAGTTCTCCGCTTGCTGCAAAACTACTCTAGTAACTCCATGCTGTTCTGATTGCTTTTTGTCTTTTTTTGCCTCTCAAGGCACTGATGTGTGGATGTTTCCTGACTCATTAGTACTTTTTTAAATTCCTTGAGAGTTCTTTCTCTTTTATTCAAAAAGAGAAGGAGGTGGTAAAAACTAGCTACACTGGAGCAAAGTAACAGAAAAACAACTAGCTATTCAGGCTCAATTTAGGGAAAAGAGATTTTGTTCTCTTATTGTCTTTCTCTTAAATAAGCCAAGAGGTGGGTTTGTTCTTTTGTCCACACTCATCTTTACACTTTTCTTCTTTACGCTCATCTGCGAATCAAGTTCATTGCTAAACTGAGACGCTCTCTCTACCTAGACTTAAAGTGACTGTAAGAGTATTCTTGAGAAAGCGAACCCATGTGATCTGTGTGCTTTCAGTCTGTGTTGCTGTTTGCAGCCTGAATGTAATTTGGTTTCACGCTACCCACAGTGTGCCAGAGAAATGCTGATCCTGTAGATGGGCAGTATATTTCTCCGTATTGCCCATTCCTAGTCATGTCAGGCCATATGAATAAGCAGGGCTCTGTGCTGAGGCTTCCCCCCTCAGTATAGTCCTGCAATTTGGGCTGATGCAATGTCTTTATATGAGGTGGAGGTTTTGTCCTGTGAATGGCAGTTGAATTTACAAGTGAAACGGAGCTCAGATACCCACTGAAAAGACTGTGTTGATATAAGGAGCTGAGATATTGGATGTGGAACTAGCACACAATTTTGAAAAGTTGGGGGCGTAAGAAATTAAATGATCTCTCTGTTGTATAGCAGAAGTGGATCAATGGCTTTGTTTTTATGTTTTTCTTTGAAAGATATCACCTGCTGGCTGCAGAGTGGGTGGATTCAGCTTCCTTCTGGAGCCTGAGCAAATCACTTGAGGAAGATCTTGCTTTCTGCTGCATCCTAAAGACAACATGGAAGGGGAGAGCATCTATGAGGTTGATTCTGGAGATGGTCTTGGAGGTAAGGTTGCCTATGGCTTATTTTTGCTTTCATCCCAGATGGCTGGTTACAGGAAGCCCTTATGACAGTGGATGTCAGAAGCCGCAAAAAGCATATGTGATAAAGATGTCTGAGTTCATTGATTGTATTATGTCACTTTACAAGCAGTGAATAAAAATTTTTGAAAACAACTGTGTCCTGGAGGAAGTGGCACACCTAGATACTGCACATTCTAAATGTTGTTATTTAAGAGTCTGAGATGGCCCAAAGATGATGCAAACCCTAAATACTTACAATAAAAGTAAAAGCATGTAGCCTTTTCTCTCCTTCTTTGTTTCTCCTTTTTCTGTCTCTCACTTGCTGAGCAACTGTATTGCACACACTGTTTTGTTTGTATTTTTTAACTGCGCTGCAGAAAACATCATGAAATGGTACTGACTCTGTCTTCTGTACTAGCGACCCATGTGTAGATGGAAACTTTTCATTGACCTAAAATAAAGAGTCCTTGTTCTTGCTTAGCAAGCAAGAACACCTGTTCTACAGGTGTCCTTGGGCAAATTAGCTAACTTCATTCCTGTGGTTAATCATCTTCATAATAGGGTGAACATCTCCTAAGAGAAGGTTGCATACTTCCACAGGGATGCTGTTCTTTGCATATAACACAGAGGACCTTTGTCAGAGTTTTCAGGCAGATCCATCTGTTTTAAATTCCTTGTTTAACATAGCTTCCTCTGAGATTAACTAAAATACCTCTATCTAGTTTGCAGAACACCTTGAAATACCTAGGTCAACTCACTTTTGAACTCAGAATCTAAAGATTATAGGAAAGAATGAGGTTCTACATCAGAACACCGTAATAACAAAGACTTGGGATGCTGCCCATCAATTTGATGGTTTAGATGTTTTCCTGTGACTGGATTGTAATCAGGCAGATTGTGTTTTGTCTGAGTGTACTGTGCTTGTGCTAAGATGCCCTCTTTTGTGTTAAATAGTTTTGTAGTAGTTTTCGTGGGCCCTACCTGTATCAGCAGTCCTGTGTACCAGGAGGAACAGTTTCTACTCTTTTATCACTGAGTTTCCTTCTTATTAATGAGTTTCTTCCAGACGCTCGTCAGTTGGGCTAACATGTAGCTATGTATCCTTAAACAGTTTACTTTTTTTTTTTAAAGACAAACCTGGTGATTCAAATTACTTTTAAAATTCCTGATAATACTGTCTATGAAATAATTATTTTGTCATAATAGATTTTATGACAAAACCAATATAAGCTCAAGTATTGTCTTTCTGCTAGGTGAATGAAGGGTAATAGAGTTGCAGCATTTCCGACCATTTGTGTTGCCCTCTCCCATAGTTTTTCAAACATCTGGAGCCATTGTTATAACCATTAATGATTAAGTTACTTTTTCATTTCGTGACCTGTCTCAGGTGCTAGTTTTCTGGCCTTACCGTTGTGTCCTTCAGTTGCTGATTCTTTGCTGCAGTACTGCATCTTTGTAATTTCTTTCATGCCACTTTGAGCACAGAAAAAATCTTTCAGAGCTGAGGTCAAAGATAGTTTTGTGTCTCAGCCCTCCTTGAGTCTGACCTTTGTTGTTATAATAAGTTACTGTCCTTGATCTACATTTTTCTAATTTATATAGGCAAGAGTGAGTGTATGTGTTTAACTATGCAGAATGGGTACTGGCTTGTCTGGCTTGCCCTGCTCTCTTTCTTTTTGAATTCTGACTTAAGATTGTAAGCTCTTCAGAGCAAATTTACTATTTTGGGGAAATAGAATAAATTTCATTGCCATAAATTAAATAGTGTATGGGATAGGGCCATATTTACAGCAGCATTCCAGTGTCTCCAGTGTACTACGTGTACGGTGCTTTTTTGGACAAGTGTGCTTGCATGAGTAATACTAACAGAGTACCATTTCATGTTTTTCAGAAAATACGTGATGTTTTCTCTGTGTGAATTGCTGGATATCAGCTTAAGTAAAAAACAATTCCTTGTTAGGGAAGAAACCTGATTAAAAAACCAAAGGTATATAAAGCTAAACTCAACAAAAATTCCCATTCTCAAAGTATCAGGAATGGGCAAGAGCTAGCTATCTGTTATGATCAGCACACAATCTGATGAGTAAGGAAAGTGTTGGAAACTCCAGTGCTTTAAAATCAAGGGCCGCTAAAACTTTGAATGTAGCTTTGCTATGTTTCTTGGATTCTCTTTGTCCTGCTTTTCCTACTTCTATTTGAGATACCAAAATGATGAGTATATGCTGTTTATGGAGCCAAAATGGGGAATTTTGCACTGTTTTATAGAATGTGATTTAAATAAAAATGTGACTTTAAAATAAAGCAAATAACTTTTGGAAGCTAAAGAACATGTCTGCCTTCTGAGATGGGTACATAGTTCTTGGCGTATAACAAAGTCTGTATACACCTTCTGTATTATAAATACAGACGTTGAGATATGTACATATCGAGCACAAATGTATGGTTACATTTAGGCTGATTTGGTGTCTGAATTATGATGTATCAGAGTCCTGAAATAAACCAGAAATGTGCCCATTTTCAGCAGCAAGTAGTGCATGTGAAGTAATTTACTACTGTGATGAAATTGCCTCCAAAAACCAAAGTGTGTTTTGTTAATTCGAGGTCTGTGGTCTCTGATGGAAGAGTTTCCTGGGATTATAAATTCCCTGTGAGACTGCATGAGCTCGAGGATCAAAAGACCTTAAGAATTTTGTGGCCATTTTTTGTCAGATCAAAAAAAAAAAATTAACACAAATATTACCCCATCATTCATTACTTTGTTAATAGAAAATCAGGCCACTCTTTTCAGATTCAGGAACCCAAAGTAAAGCTCTTCCCCTCATTTTAACTGCAAAAATTTTTTGGATTTTCATAGGTGTGGGTGGCTTATAGCACTCCTTAATGCCAGTGAAAGCTCAGGAATGATGCTTATAAAGATCAAGTAAATTAATTTGATACTGTGGAGTTATGTACTTAACACAGTCTTTTTTAGCTTAAAAATTAGCCCTAACGTTAAAAGTAGTTAAGGTACCAGTGCTGTGGGGTTTGTACCTGGTCTCTTGACTTGATGTTACTTCATGGCAGGTTTTGAATGCCTCTTAAATAATGCACAAAGAAGAACAGAGATGACTTTTCTCCTGGCCTTTAAAGCCAAACTCTGTGAAGGTCCTTATGCAGTCGAACAGAGTCTCCAGAGTACAAGCCACCCCAAACACGGTGGAGAAGAGGCAGGACTCTAATTCTTCACAGTGCAATGCACTGAAAACCTATTATAGCTGACCTAGAACAGATGGGCACATCTACTTCAAAGCAAAGACTTCATAGCTTCAGTTGCCAAGGAGAGATTTCTGCTTTCCTCAAACAAAAGAACTCTGTGGTGGGATGACCTTGGCTGGCTGCAAGGTGCCCAGCAAGCTTCTCTGTCACTCCTCCTCATCATCAGGGCAGGGGAAGAAAATGAGATAAAAGGATAAGTAGAGGGACATCACTCAATTACTGTCACAGGAAAAATAGACTCAACTTCAGAAACATTAATTTATTGCTAATTAAAAATATAGTAGGCTACTCACAAAAAACCCCAAAACTAAAACCACCTTCCCCTCACCACCTTTCTTCCCAGACTCAACTTCACTCCATCCTTGGTGATTTTTCTGCCACTTCCTGCCACCCCTGAGCAGTGCAGGGGGGTGGGGAGTGAGGGTTACGGTCAGTCCATAACACTTCATCTCTGTTGCTTCTTCTCCTATGCCCTACTCCAGCATAGGTCCCACTGAGGGGATACAGTCCTTCATTAATTTTTCCAATATGGANTTAATTTATTGCTAATTAAAAATATAGTAGGCTACTCACAAAAAACCCCAAAACTAAAACCACCTTCCCCTCACCACCTTTCTTCCCAGACTCAACTTCACTCCATCCTTGGTGATTTTTCTGCCACTTCCTGCCACCCCTGAGCAGTGCAGGGGGGTGGGGAGTGAGGGTTACGGTCAGTCCATAACACTTCATCTCTGTTGCTTCTTCTCCTATGCCCTACTCCAGCATAGGTCCCACTGAGGGGATACAGTCCTTCATTAATTTTTCCAATATGGATCCTTCTCACAGGCTGCAGTTCTTCAAGAACTGTTCCAGTATGGATCCCTTCCACGGGGAACATACAATTATGAACATACCACAGGTTGCCCAGAGAGGTGGTGGAGGCCCCATCCCTGGAGACATTCAACGCCAGGCTTGATGAGGCTCTGAGCAATCTGATCTAGTTGAAGATGTCCCTGCTTACTGCAGGGGGGTTGGACTAGATGACCTTTAAAGGTCCCTTCCAACCCAACACATTCTGTGATTCTATTCTATGATTCACTCCAGCATGGGTTTCCCCACAAGCCACAGTTCTTGCCAGAAAACCTGCTCCCATGTGGGCTCCTCTCCGGGGGTCACAGCTCCTGCCAGGAGCCTGCTCCAGTGTGGGCTCCATGGGCTGCAGTTTCCTTCATGGCATCTCCACCTGCTCTGGTATGGGGTCCTCAATGGGCTGCAGGAAGGATATCTGCTCCATTGTGGTGCTTTATGGTCTCCAGGAGGACAACTTGCATCACCATTGTCTTCTTCATGGGCTGAAAGGGAATTTCTGCTCTGGTGCCTGGAGCACCTCCTTCTTCACTGACCTTGGTGCCTGTGGGGCTGTTTCTGTCATTTTTTGCACTCCTCTCTCACAGATGCTGTTGTGCAGCTTTTTTCCCCTTTCTTAAATATGCTGTCACAGAGGTGCCACCAGTGTCACTGATGGGCTGAGCTTTGGCCAGCAGTGGGTCTGTCTTGGACCTGGCTGGAACTGCCTCTTGTCTGACATGGGGGTAGCTCCTGATCTCTTCTCACAGAGGTCACCCCTGCAGCCCTTCCACCACCAAAACCTTGCCCCAGAAGCCCAACGCAGACTCTTAACTGTTATTCCAGAGCAATATACAGCTTCAAGTGTATTCCTTATGGACTCAATGCAATTCTTAGAGGGTATTGTCATTAAGTGATTGTCTTGATTATCAATATCTTGATTACTTTAACGTGTCCCTAAAAGTAGTCACTAACTTGGACAACATAGAGTTAAGTATGTTTGGGGATGTTTCTTCAGAAACTTTTAATCCTTTTAATTATGGAGTTATATGATTATTAATTAAAACTAAAAATCAAGCTCCATTATTGTTCTGCGTCTGTGACTTGATTTTTCAAAATGTAATCCTGTTTGTTTTTTCAAAGAGTCTGCAGTGTCTACATATATATATGCAGAATCAATACCGTAGCATGCTTTTTTCCTTATTCCTGGTACTGGACTGTAATAAGAACCTCAAGATCTGCTGCTGCCGAAAAGGTATTATGGGGAAGAGATTGAGGAGGAATTAAGGAACTTCTGTGGTTCTGTTGTATTGTTGATGTTACACCAGGTCTGCTTTCGGCCTAGTGTTTTCACTTGTAGCTCTTGTTCAAGTAAAAAATCCTTTCTGCACGTTAGAAAGGCTGCGAGCTAGTTGCTATGGTATTCAGCTTTTTTTTTTTATTTTATTTTAACCAATCAGCTTGCTTTTGTGGTGATTCAGACCAGAATAAGAAAGCGGTCACACAGGCTAGAGCAGCTAGCTCAAAAGAGCAGCTATTGTTGGCTTGAATATCTACAGAGGTTGGGAGAAGAGCAGAATTTGACTTTCAAGAGAATATTTACTACAGTCTGTGTTTATGTTATATATTCTAATGTGTAACTAAATGCTAGTATTGCTGGTAATAGCAGTAGTTCTTTTTCAGGGTGATGATAAAAATTTAATCGCTGGACTAATTTCTCTATGTTGTTTTATCACCCCAAAGGCATCAGTAGTTTCCAGCTAAAGAATGATCAGGTATTTTTATTCTGTGGCTGTTTTTTTATTGTTTTTTTGTGTTGTGTTAGTAAATAGTAGTATGTTTCTGACAGGATATTATTTGTTAGTGGATGATTACCAGACCCCACTGCTTGTGTTCTCAATTTTAGTGTTGCTGTTTGGCTAATCAGAAAATTCTGGAAGACTGCTAGATAATGTAGAAGGACTTTAAAGTCATAGTGGTGCTGATATGTAGCTGCAGTGATCGAAGGATAAAAGAAAGACAAGGTATTTAGAGAGAGGTATATTCTGATACATGAACTATCCAAAAAGGGAGGACGGACTTTTGCAAGTCTTCTGCAGGTTTTAAGAAGCTCTTGTCTGCTCGAAGGCAAGGTTATTCTCCTACCCACCCAGTCTGCAACTGTATCAGCAGGACAAATATAAGATACAGCTTCTTTTGCAGAAAACAACTTCTTCCAGAAGTCATGGCTATACCACAAATAAAACTTTCAAAATTCAATTTAGAAGTCACTAGAAATCACGCTTGTAAATGCAGTGCTACATACTAAAAGACCAAAAAAATCTAGACAGTGCAACTGATAACAATAAGTATGTGAAAACACGTATTTGGAAATAACTACGCAAAAAAAGTGAAGGTTTAATCTAGAAATGTCTTTTGTCTGTGCACTCTGTACAATACAGTGGCACAATCCTTTTCCAGTGGATAGCAGGATCTACGGAAGAAGCCTTTGCTCATTACTCCCAGAAGTGCGATGAGAACTTTCATTTTCTTTCCCAGAGCCTTACGTGGTACCCTTTCTTTTTCTGTATGCAGGTAATAATGTCACACTGTGGACTAAAATGCTGGCGGTGAATAATGATATCTCTGTTCTCACTAAGCATGAACAAAACCACCTAGTAGTTATCAAGGGTTGGTCTAAGAATAGTAACTGAATGATGAAGTTGAATCTTGGAGAGGCTTTAAATGATGCTGTTAATAGCCCCATTTCAGTGTTTGAATTCCTTATTGTCACTGGACATCCAGGTAGACCTCAGTACATGCCACCAAAATAGTAAAGCAGCCGTGATGTTCAGGAAATACAGGTTTCTAAGCATGTGGTACATGACTTTGCAAGAGATCAAGAGGAAGATGTGCATCAGCTCATCAAACAGAATGAAAAATCCACCTTCCAAGATAGTACCAAAAAAAAAAAAAAAAGGCAGACCAAAGAAGACTTGTCACCGCAAACTAAAAGGAAGAGTAAAACTCTTCCTTGTTTATAGTAAGTCTTAATCTATTGCACTGGGATTCCTGCATCCTAATAAGTGGAATGTGGAGAGCTCCCCATTGACTATTTAGCTAAACAGGCTAAACTCTTTTTAGGTCAATTATTAATTTTTATTTATATCAAATCTATGCTTTAAACACATACTCATGGGAGAAACTCCCACGTTTTTCAGTAAAATGAAAACCCTAGAAAAATCTGGATGTATCAAGATATTTTTTTTAGAGTTTATGGTTTTGGAGAGCCAAATTTAATGTATGTGGTGTTTCACATTTGTTAGTTGCCACTGGATGTCTGAGAACATAAAAGATACACATCCACATGATAGAGTTTTTAAGGATGTCCTCTTTCTACAGATGCGATTTTAATGGCACAGTTCACTGATGTTTTATCTTGTGATGTTTTCAGGTGAGCTTTTTATTATTAGATGAGCTTTTTATCATTTATTAGCGTTCTTTAACTTATTTTTAAGCTATTTACTAAGTTACAAGACATGTACAAATGATCAGCAGTCATTCTGGCATTATAGTCATTACAGTATGTCAGACAGTCTCGCACTGTAATAAATGTGGGTTATTTTATATTGGTTCTTACCTTCATGTAGAAATAAATTCGTAAATACATGAGGGAGAGCAAACAATGAAAGTTTTTCTTCTCGGACATAGCTTTTTGGTGGCTTGCATTCAAAATGTATAGAGGGCACTTATGAAAATTAATGGTAATTTCTAAACATTGTGGATATTAAAAATGCTGTGGAAATCATTCTGAAAGTGATTATGAAATCAAAATGCTTATAAGTACATTGTCAGTATTTAGCTGACAATTAATGTCTTTGGTCCAGGTTTTTACTCGGTGACAGGGATGTAGTGAGTTTATTAAGGGATGACGGTTTGAAATGTAAAAGTGAAAAACCTCAATAAATTACTCTTAGTGAAATGACAGAAATACGACTTGCCAGAGTTCTGGTATAGTTGTCTGCTGCAAATAAATGCTTAGATGAGGCCTTTCAGTGGTGGTGTAGATAATCTAGAGATAAATTAATTTATTCTCTATTCAAGCACCGCAGTCATTGATCATATAATTTAAAAACTGTTGAGCATCTAAAATTCTTAAGCCAGAAAGTAGACAAGAGTATTCAAGCTCTTGAAAGTATTTTCTGCAGTGGCCCTTGCATTTTAATACTTTTGCAAGAACAACTCTATAAGATATTAATTTTAGTCATTTTCAGGGTCACATCTAAAGTACCTGTTTATTGCTATATGACTTCACTTGGAAATTGCCCTTGACTAATAACTGCCTATGTGTACTTGCCACCCAGCTTTTAAGGCAAGTCATAAGGGATGGGATTTCATTTAGTAGAGCTTTGCCTTTTTAAGGAAAGTGCAATGTAAGAGATGTGACCTGTTGTTCAAAGACATGGCTTGCTGCATGTCACTTACTTACCTTTCACATGTTGTATACACATACTGATAGTTCTTCACTGCTTATACTGAATCTTTGCAAGTTCCTTGCTGGTCTAAGTATAGTAGCTCAACTGCTTTTGGAAATTTTGATAGACATATGATGGTCTACATACCCAGAGAACTTGCCCCATTTCCACTAAAAGAATACTCTGGGCTTGATTCAGATTCATAATTTATTAAAAATACTGCTTTTAATAGTGTAAATATAAGTAGAAAGAAAACTTCTCATGAGTAGGATGCACGCAGATACAGACCTGAGTAACTAATTGAATGGATTGCTGCTGTCTGGACTAGATTTGCATAATGACAAATGCCTTCATAAAAAGGACTGCTTTGATACAGCACTTCATCTTTCTGAATTTCAAAGCTCTGCAAATTTAAATATAAGCATGGGTAAATAAGCATTGAAATCATCCTGGCATGTATAATAGAATTTTTTTCCTATTCAATACTTGTATGTATTTGCTTTCCAATGTGTCTTCTAGAAAAGAAAGGCTTTTGAAGAAAAGTGAAAGATACAAATAAAAATGGAGAACATGTTTCCACATGGATCCATGAGGTTTTTCTCTTTGATGCTATACAGACTTGGGATGAAGAGTTGATAGTTTGGGCTGCTCTGCTTTGAATACCAATATTAATATAAAATGGATTCCTTAACTTCCTCACCTTATGTTCTGATGACAGAAATACAGTTTATTTCTCTGAAATAGAGCATTTTATTTTATGCTTGTGTGATAACTTTTTTTCCTTATCACTTTTTCATTTTTTGTTAGGAAGATCCTCCCTTTAAAAGGGAAAGAGCACCTGTTCTCTAGATCCTGTAGACTGATTTTCTGGGGTCCATTTTAAATTTTATCAACTGAAGCAGTTAATGCTTCTTAAAACCCTTCAAGAAGCATTCTGTTGAACTGTTCTTGATAGAGGGTAAACTGATTAATCTCAGTTGAATCCCTTCAACAGCTGTACAATGGGTTTCACACTAAGGAATTTTCAAGGAATTATTTCAGTAACTTAGATCAGGACTGTACTATCAGCACCTCCCTGGTAATTCTAAAAATAGTACCTAACCTACTAGGTTAGGAGTATGAGAGAGGAAATTCTCTTGAGTCTCAGCTAATTACACTGATGGAAGTGAATATAGGAGACAAAGATCTGGGCTGCAGCTTGTGACTTACGCTCTTGTAAGTCTGGGAATGTCCACTGAAGAAGTATTTTTCTGCTATTGAAAGTGATTGGGAGAACAAGGTGCTTGCTTGCTTACAGGGTCAACAGTTTTGTTCCTGCTTGAAAAATTATCCTTAGATGAGGAAAGTTTTCACCATTTTTTTGTCTTGAATTTCTTTGTTTTTTAGGGAAGGCTATAAGGAAGCTTGTGCACAAGGCGACTCTGGTGGCATCTAGAATCCTCAGATTTCCTTGACTGAATCCATCTGGGTTTAGCCCTAAATATAGTAGACAAGCTGCACTGCTTGCACTGATAAATTATATCTTCCAAATGATAGACCAAGGTACAGTTATGTATACTAACCATTTTTGATCTCATTTGACTCTTGATTCTGTTGCTTTTTGGGTAGTTGTGACAGTACAGTTTGTCCCTGTTGTTGTGGACTATCTTTTCATCAGTACTTCTAAAAAAAAAATAATTGAAAGAGACTTCTGGCCTGCCTCTGGCATTTGATGTTTCCAGCTTCTTATGAGTCTGCAGCTTGGTGGGAAACAGCCTCTCCTGAGATTTCCAAACTTGCCTTCAGTGGCAGGTAGACAGCGGGACTGTCTTTCAACTTTATTTGTGTTTACTACCCGTGGAAAAGAAAAAAGTGAAAAATTAAAACAAAACTCCACTTCCTTTTTTGACATATATTTTATATTGACTTTGTATGCTCAGCAATCATAAAATGAAAACAGACTATGTTCTAACAAAGCATAGATTTTGACTATAACAGCTCTATCATCAAAAGAAAAACCAGATCAATAAAGTACTATTCTAAATGATAGTTAATAATCAGGTTTCTTTATATCTGCTTTGGTGTCTCAGCTAGCTGTTGGAATGAGCAAGCAATCTCAGTGCCAACTGGCCTGCTTTCTGAGGTCAGAACTTCTCTTTGCTTTTGTTTTAGATGGGAAAATCTTCTGTCTCCTACCTGTGTCTCTTCTGAACTATACGGGAGATAACACAGAACGTTACTAGTTTCAAGGTGTTTCTGGAGTGGTGGTGTTTGTTCACATTTTAAAAGACTTTGGTATCCAATAGAATATATTGCTCTGCTTGGATTGTCCGTGACATCTAAACATTAAGACTGATTAAGCATATTTTCAAATTGTCTTATTTGAGCATGACGTTGGTTGAATATTAATTCAATTTCACAGAGGCTATTAACGTTTTTGTTTTTTACATGGTTTAGATACCAAGTTGGAAGACTTCAGAGCTGTCTTTTCTTTTGGCCAGAGATGGGGGGGAATGCTTCCTGTGTCTGTCATCTTTGTTCCTTCATGGTGCATGTTGGGCTGCGGCTGTTTGCTGCTTCCATCTTCAAATGTTGAGCTTTATCATTATTTTGGTGTTGTGCCCAGATACAAAACCTTCCAGTGGCTTCTCCCTAGTGCATACACTACTTGGGAGAGCGTCTAGGGTCTGGAATGGATGGTTGGAAGCTCAGATTGGCTGGCATATTTGGCCCCTTGTGAATGTCCAGGTCTTGCTAAGGAAGATCCTATCTATACCAACTATAGCCTAAATCATCAGCTGACCACAGTAAAGAAGTCTGTAGGTCACACACAGTTTGTGAGTTGCGTGTGGCTTTGAAGTTGCTCCATAAAATCTGTTTTCTGTTGCCTGGCAAAAGAATATTAAATTTAAGAAGGAATGCCACTGGTGTTCAGCCTTGTGGAGTTGGTCTACAGATGGTTCTCTTTTTGAATATAATTCTTTTAAAATATATGTACTTGCTGAGAGGTTAATGAAAGGTTCCCATAATTCTCCTACATAATTAGTACAATACAGCAAATAATTGAAGAATATGTCTGTCTTTTCAATTGACAGCAACAGGTCACACCTTTGGCACACAGATAATTGGTAATTTTCTGTGCGTATCGTTAGTGGAACAGGCAGATGAGTACGTCTTTGTTTGCTGGGTTGTGATAGTGTCTATGATGACATTCAGCTGGCCTGTAGTGGTCTGTGTCAAACGCTTCCCTTCCTTGTCCACCATCCGTGTTTTGTGATAAGTCTTTATATCTATTGTGTATCTATCTACTCAGCGTTTAGCAGGTCAAAGCACTTGGGTGAGGTAAATTCATTTTCTTTGTTCTAGGAAATTCTGATGCTGTTTAATGATGGTTTTAGGTTATAAAGTATCATGTTCCTCTCTTTATTTACAATCCTTAGGAAAATTCTGACTGCCAACAAAATAATTTCTGAACAGGAAAGGCCTTTAGAGATGTTCCATCTCCTGCAAGAGAAACAATGGACACCACAGTGGAAATATTTGGGAGCTGTTAAAGGAAATTGAAGCCAACCTTAGGCTTTGGCTCAAGCCTCTGGACTTTGATGCCTGCTGTGGAAGTGCTGGATGTGGAGACGCTGTCCTCCAGCCCCTCATAAACGAGAGAGGAGAGGATGGCTCAGGCTCTCCTTAACCACACATTGCAGCAAGAGTAGGGCT
Source organism: Stercorarius parasiticus (assembly GCA_013396915.1). Lineage (NCBI taxonomy): Eukaryota > Metazoa > Chordata > Aves > Charadriiformes > Stercorariidae > Stercorarius > Stercorarius parasiticus. The sequence goes on along the minus strand of VWZL01002995.1, from coordinate 333,233 downwards.
TGTGTGGGATGACAGATTTCTGTTAGTATAGATAGTACTATAACAGTAGCAAGATGCTGAAGTTTTAAAATCCAGCTAATAAATGAAAGGGATTTAATAGTCACAAATTACATAATTTAGAAATACCGGAGACCCAGGGATGTTTTTAAAAACATGTTTAATGAAGTCAAGTACACAAAAGTTAGGAAAAGTTGGAAATTTGCTTGTGTTTTTTGTCAGCTGCTTTTGTATTCAGTTGATAATCACAAGCTAATTTTACTTTAGCTTAGTAGTCACTCAATGAATTAATTAAATGTATAGAACGGTATCTTGAAAAATAGTCATGGCAAATGAGCTGCTTCTGTCATTGTTGTTGAGAGCTTGACCCAAAAGTTTTCCCTTTATTTGAAAGGTCTTCATATATAATTAAACGTTTTTAATAAAACTCAAGATGCTCCAGCTAGGTACGAGCTTGAGTTAGAGCATGGTGATGTACAGATCATCTTATTAGCTGTTCAGCACAAGGGGCTGAGGAGAATATCATTGGAAGCAAGTAGGAAAGTATGCAGATTTGAAGTGTTTGGTGGAAGAAATCTCTAAGTTGGTTTTGGAGAGGGCTGGCTGTGCTAATGTAATAAGCACACACTGAGACAGAGAGACCTTACAACGTAAGGAGAGAGAAGTTAATTTAGATTTTCAGCTATTAAAAGGAATTCTCTGGAGATAAAGCAGTTATTAATAACGACTCATGAGTTTAATACAGAAGGTAAATCTGATCCATTTAGAAAGAGCAGTCCGTGTAGTCAGAGGTCTCTGCAACCAATGGGCCTAATTTGCTGCATTGATGAAATGGTGCAGAGTGGGAAACATGGTGGGAGATAAGGCAGAAAAACAGGAATAAACAGATCTCTAAATCTCATTGAAATTCATGACAAGAGCATGAATTTGGCACAATGGAAGGTTTCCAAATGAGGCTTCAGTTCCTCACACCAATGGGTAGGCGACAAGACTGTTGTTATTCTGCCCTGTTCTCTATGAGTGAATATAATAGTGTGTTGCTTTTGTAGTGGTTCGTTTTATCTCACTGCATTCCCATCTAAAAACACAACAAACGTAGTTAGCAGCTAAAGTGATGGTTCTTCAGCAGCGGCATACTGAGATGAACTTTTATGTACGCTCAGCACTGTAACGTCATTGAAGGCTTGCTCGCTGCCCTGCTATTTAATGCTGCTCTAGCCACTTCTGACAAGTTGATGTACTGGCACATCAGGATCCTGTATTGGTACATCATAGGGAGACAGGATGATCGGTAACCGTGTTCCCTTGCAGGGCAGTGGCTATAAATACACTTCAGGAGGAGACCACTTCTTAGCCTTCCTAGCCTCTTCTTACTGTTTCCAAAGATATCTTCACTTTTTTGTATTATGGAGGTGGTGCTAACATGAGCAGTTTCATACTGCATAATCAAAGATTCCAAAACCCTGATGTGCTATCATGTGTCTTTGATTATGCAATATTGTTTTTTGCCATTAAAATATTCAAGTTTAATAACTAAGGAGCTTACATTTCTGGCAACTTTACACACTTCTGCACCGTTCCGTTGTTATAGTTAAAAGTTAAATACTTGGAATGTCCTTGGGAAAATAGATAATTGTGACCTTTGAAGAAAACGCAGAAAAGCTTATATCCAATCTAGTATTACTTATTTCATTTTAGTATTTTCTTTGTTTGGGTTTTGTTTCTTCATCTATTTGTGTAATGAAGCCATTAGTGAGTTTACATTGCGGCAGCAATTAATGAAGATTAGTTTAAATATTAGGTTAAAAAAAAGTCATCTGCCACTTAGCAGAAGGGAGAAGTCATGATGAAAGAGTTAATATAATGACTAGGTAGCACATTTGCTTTTCAAAATTTTAAATACTGTGGGAGCAAAAATTAAACAGTGGTAATCACTTTCAATAGCTGATGTTGTACCCTTATCTTAATATATTTAGAAATCTAAACAGCTAAGCTGATTTCTGTCTTCAGAAGTTGTGTGGAGTCTCTGCATGTTCTGTGTAGCGTGTAGCTTGGACATATTGTAGCTGAGACTAAAATTTGAAAAAGTAAGCAGCTGATGCTATTTTATTCAGTAGTTACTTTTAAGCCCTCTTATAACTACACTTCTCAACTTTTTGTTATCTGCTTTTTACCAGTATAATTTCGATAGCTTGCTTTAATAATCTTAGTCGTTAATATACTGTTGCTCAATTGCTCTGCAATGGGGACATATTTCTTTTCTGAGTAGTACAAAGATTTAGACTAAAGCACATGGTCAATAAACATGTAATACAGTAAATACAATGAAATGAACAAACAGCAAAAATGAAAACAGAACCAAAAAAAAAACCAACCCAGAAGCCCTCCCCCAAGCTAAATATGAGCAAATCTCACATCGACTCATCTTCATTTCCTAAATAAAATCAACACACACACACAACGTAGTGTGTCCTTTTACAGTCTAAAAAAGGTCTGATCTGGAAATGGATGTTCATCTGTCACTGGGAAGTACTTCCTAATGCTGTCAGAATATTCTGCTAAAGGGGAAAAAAACCCAAACCCTAAAAGGCCCTAAGGGTTCTTGAAGATCTGCATTCTTTCTGTTAAATTTAATTAGGGATTTAGAATATGTTTATCCAGGTTTTACCCATTAAACTTTATGACTGATAAATTTGAAAACAAGCATTCCATCCATAAGGTAACTACTTCCGATAATAGATTGCTAAATGGAAAGACAGTTATGTTGAAGTCATTAGGATGTGTATGTATATGTTCTTCCCTGTTGCTTCCTAGCATTTTCACTGAACCTACAACATAAATAAATGACTGCGTAAGCTCACAGTATCTAGTTACATTTTATGTTTAACATGTGTTTTAAATAATTTTCATGCTGCTTCTGCTGTGGTAAAAGTAAAATTAGGATGTTGTCATGTTACTCAGTAAAAATTAGGGGCCCTAGGGGCACTGGATTACAAATTGATGGAGTTAATTCACATTGTTTCATATAGCAATTATTTACAATTTAAGCATAAAACCTGTTAAAAAACCCCTTGCCATTTAATTATAAGTAATAGAAGGCCCGAGTTAAATAGTGAGTCATTGTTAGCTAAGATTTTGAGTCATAGGGATAGTCTATGATGTTGGTGGGTTTCGTTGTTTTGGGGTTGTTGGTTTTTGTTTGTGTTTTGTTTTTTTTTTTTTTGTTCACAAGGATCCTTAATTTTCTATGAGTTATCCCAGTCCCGTGACAGTAGTAGCTCCTGTGGAGTACCAGCTGGGGCTCCTTGCAGCATCCCCTACCGGTTTATTTATGATAGAGCTTTGGCACCAGTATTTGCTGAAACCACACTGTTCTTAGGACACTCTCATTGAAGTCAAGCTGTTATAACACCTGGTGTCAGCATGTGGAAGAAGAGAAAAAGAAAACAAAAATTGTGGGTGTGGAGAAATCAGAAGGCTATCATTGCACTGAGCATTGTCTGCTTGCTGCTTTGTTTCTGCCACAGTTGCAGCAGAAGGGAAGCTCGGTGTGGTTATTGATGTCTCGAGTACTACAAGTCCTTATCTTTTTTTCTTATCTGTTGTTTAATTCTTAATCATTAGTAATAAAATATTCAGCTGTCTAGTCCACGGAATAATACTTGGCTGATCTGTTTTCCCTACAACAAAAAACTAAACCAACCCAAAACCTCCTCATATGCAGATATTACAGGTGAATTGCTCACTGAATTTTTTAGCAGATTGTTCCATTTGTTTCCTGTTGATATGTCCAATAATATATTGGATTTTAATCCAGCTTGTAGAAAACTATTTAATAAACAAATGTGTTATGTAGGAAAATGAGTGTCATTTTTTAGTTGCTTGGGAAACTGCTATGTTGTGAAATGCTTTTATCAAAACTTTAATAGGCATGGACCTCCTAAGGAAACCTATGTAAGGCAGGGAAAAAAGAGACTGCTGTGGAGACTTAGTTTGATTAAAATGTTTTGGTAAAGAATCCTTAATTATTTTAAAGAAAGCCACAGTGGAGTCTTTTCTCCTGTGCTGATAAGAAACCGGGAAGTTTTCATATTGCATTCAAATGTGTGATGTGAAATGAATTAGTTATTAGCTATATCTCCTTGGGGCATATGCACTATAAATAGCTTTTTCAAATCTATTGCTTTATTCTGCGCTGCACTGTATTGTCAGATTGCAGACCAGTGTAAAAATGTCTCCAATCAGTTGCACTCTGAAGCAGAGCGTGATAAAGATTTGGCTTTTGCAGACCAAGGTTTATTTTTAAGGTACACAAGCAATGGAGGACTCCTGCATTCACTGACCCCTAATTTTTCAGTGTCCCAGGAAAAACCAAACACCTGTTGTTTCTATCACCTGTGATTGTTGTCAACAACAGCAAGAAAGGGGAATCTAGGTTTAATTATTGAACAAGATATATAATGCTACCAGTAAGGGTAGAAAAAGGCTTTTTAGTTAGGGCTATGAAAAGCCCTTACTGTGAAGCCAGGTATCTCTGTATTTGCTTTATGTTTTGTCCTAATAGCAAATAAAAGTGAACCGGGGCCATAAATGAGTTTGCAGCTTTGGACTTTGAAAAGGGGTCTGATTACAAACCCAGAATACCATAGTGTTTTCTGTGATACATGTACCATGATATGTTTTTCATCTAGAGTTTTGTTCTATAAGAAATAAGAGGCCGCTGTCCTCGCTGTTAACACTTACTCTGCCTTTACACTAACGAACCCAATGTGCTGTCCAGGATAGCTCCAGAGAGATTTCCTTTATTTGCAGTTACTAGAATCTGAGGGTGTTAAAATTCCCATGAGCTTAATTCTCTACCTCTTCCGTTCAAAATTCTTACAAATCCAGGAGTACTGCGTCCAGTTCTGGAGCCCCTACTATAAGAAAGATATGGACGTGCTGGAACATGTCCAGAGAAGGGCCACGAGGATGATCAGAGGGCTGGAGCACCTCTCCTCTGAGGACAGACTGAGAGAGTTGGGGTGGTTCAGTCTGGAGAAGAGAAGGCTCCAAGGAGACCTTATTGTGGCCTACCAGTATCTTAAGGGGGCCTACAAGAAAGCTGGTGAGGGACTTCTTAGGATGTCGGGTAATGGTAGGACTAGAGGGAATGGATTAAAACTAGAGATGGGTCGATTCAGACTGGACGTTCGGAAGAAGTTCTTCACCATGAGGGTGGTGAGGCACTGGAACAGGTTGCCCAGAGAGGTGGTGGAAGCCTCATCCCTGGAAGTTTTTAAGGCCAGGCTGGATGGGGCTCTGAGCAACCTGATCTAGTGGGAGGTGTCCCTGTCCATGGCAGGGGGGTTGGAACTAGATGATCTTTAACGTCCCTTCCAACCCTGACAATTCTATGATTCTATTATACCCTATGTATTACTCTTTCACCGTTCCAGACAAGACATGAACTTCAGACTGTTGAGGAAGTGATCACCCTAAGGGATCTACATCTTCGTGTTGATGTTTGTAAAAGCTGTAGCTACTTTCTCAATATTGGAAAAAACAGTTTGAACAAGAATGTTTATCACCACATTTTGACCATTTCCTTGATTTTTTTAGGTCTTCCAGGACTATTCATAGTTGTGATAGATAGCGTATGGACTATAGCAGTGAAGTACTACTGTGGCAAACTCTGCCACCCAGCCAGGTCCCTGCCATGGCAGCCTGGCTTCTCGTACTGCCCTTCAAGAGCTGTGAACACCTGGTAAAGAGTCTCAGTGTGTAAGGTGTTAGCAGCAGCCTTGCCTTCTCAGTTGGGTAGCAGCAACCTTCACGCAATGCAAAGCACGGTGAGGGGAGTTTGTGAGTCAGTTGTTGCAAGGAGAGTGCAAGGGGACATCCCCAAAAAGATCATCTTCTGCCCTGTGGCTTCCAGGATTGCAAAGTCCTGGATAATGTATCACTTTTCAGTCGCCTTTGGTGCACACAAAGTTAATGGGTCTATACTAGTCTAAATCTCGCAGAATAGGAATGCCTGTTCTCAAATGCCACGTGGCCTGTAGAGGTTTCTAAAAAAAATTGGTGCTGCTTCTGTTTTGAAACACAAGATCCCCAGATGCTTAAGTATGCAAGTCAGAAGTGCCTTGACTTAAAACCACCCAATTCTGACTTAATTCTGGTTGAGGTAGACTGAAACTCGGACTGAATCTGTGGAGGGTCTTGAGCTGTAGATGTGTTCAGTCTTAGTTAATTCCATGAGCTTGTGCTGAGCTCGGTGTGAAGCTGCCTTGTGAGTGTCTCCCTTGCTCAGTAATGCTGTAGAAGGGGAGAAAATGGCAGGAAAAGGGGGGGGCCTTTTTTGTGTACTACTTGCGTTGACACAATTTGGGAACTAAGAGAATTTGGTTTTGGACTTATCCCAGGGGAGTTTGAAGGGACTGGTTACAATTTCGCTTTCTACCATTTGAGAGGCAAAACTGGATTGGGACCTTCAGTGTCCCTGATGTCAACTGAGCCACCGCCCTGGGTAGCGACAGACAATCTGCCAATAGGGTCTGTGATACCACCACAGCAGGATCTAAGCATATCCCAAACCAAATGCTCCCCCAACCCGTTCAACACCAATTGCACTGTCATTCGTCCTGCTCTGTATCCCTGTTCTCACTGGAGTGTGGCACCACAATATTTCTTTCTGTAGTGGTATCTTGAGGTTCAAATTACTACCGGGCAGCTGGGATGCAAGAACTGAGAGTCAGGGAGAGAATAACAAAGGTGAAGGCTGGCCCTTGAGTAATTAGCAGCAGTGTGGGCAGGTAAGCAAGTGTGCTTAGCTACTCCTCTTGTTACATTAATGAGCAACACACTTGTTCATTTGGTTGCATCAATAAAATGGCATAAGACAAAACACTATATTGCTTTACAGTAGCTGCAAATTTCCTACTGGAGTGACAAGTAGTAAGCACAGGTTTAAAACATATTAAATATTTTCATGTATTATGGCGTATCTTAACTTGCTTGAGTGATCTTGCATGCTGCCTTGGAGGGATATATCATAAATACAATTATTATTATCCTTTGTGCCAAAATGACATTGACACTGGTCGAGATTCTCACGTGAACCGAATAGCATAGCTCCAGTCAAGGAAAAGGACAGATTTGGTACCTTCTGTTTAAGTTGTCAAGGTTGACTGAATTCTCAGTTAATTTAAAATCCTGCTTTATGGCCTCTATTACACAGGTTTCTGCCCCCTCCTTGAAACCTCTCTTCTGGAGTGATAGAATGCAACCATAAATGTTGTTGCTTTTTGTTGCTTTTTTCCTGCTTTATTGTTATGTGGTTTTGGTTTTGTTCTTTTTAAAGGAACAATCTGTGTTGCTTCAGAGGCTTGTAGGGAGATCTTGCGACTTCTTTTTGCTTGTAATGTAAGTCTTTAGCACTGGATGAAAAACCAGACGATTCAATTTAAAAATGCAAACAGAGTCCTCATTTTCTGTGGCTGGCAAACTTTCCTTTTTATCCCTCAGCCAACTTCTGTCCAGTCCACTGGTTCTCCTCCTCTGTGTCATGCTTCCTAACTTTTGCAGATTATTTTTTTATGAGAGATACTATTAAAATTACTTTGGAGATTCACATAAATTATCTCTGCAGCTTTCACTTGCTCGTTGTTGTGAAGAATTTACTAATATTCCTCCAATGCAGCCTGTATTCTCTAAATCAGTACCGAGTGTTTTTCTAATTTGTGCATTAAGAAATTTCAACTTGATTTTTTTAATGAAGTAAAATATTAATATATTATGTAAATCGTGGGGGAAGGGAAATCAGAAGAAGTGTGCTGGTTTTGCTTTGTTGTTTACACAGCTACTAAATCTTTGTGAAGTAAATTCAGCTGAGCCCTGCCTGCCAGGAGCAGCCCTGGTAGCTCCTGTGCCATTGAGGTGCCTTTCTGAGATGCAGTTCTTTTTCTTTGTTCCCTCAAAGTACAAGGGCAGCAGTTTCTGCTGTCCTTCAATAGCAGAAATCTACAAAATGAGGCTTTGCTGTTTCCCTGCCTCTTCAGTTTGTTCTCACCAGAAGAGGAGAATAGACAGAGCCTCCATTTGCACTTCTAGGTACCTGTCCTTGAGTGCTGGAGTCTGTGTAGGAGTTTATACTCATACAGGACGAAATTATGAAATGAGCGGTTGTGTTTGGTGCATGTTTCACTCTCTGAAGTCAGCAGGAAAACACCATTTATTTGCAGTGCCCCAGTGTTTTGCCATAAATGACTAGAGCAGAGAATTCATGTAATCCAGGCTCTAAAGCTGATCAAAACTGCAAGACTGGAAAGTGCAGCCCCTGTGGTACTGGAAAAGATGAAGATGCAGGCTAATGGGAGACCTGCAGGGTGTGTGTAAACAGCCTGCTCAGTCTTAAACTCATAAAAGATTAACTGCTGTGTTCTCCCCAAGATGATGATTTTTACATTTGAGACAACAATGATGAGTGTCCGTTCCATTTTTAAGAGCTGGTGAAAATGATATAGTTTTATGTATTTATATATTTTTATCATGCAGATCTGTGCCTACAAACCTAAGATGTGAGTTTTGTTCTGCAAAACAGAACGTATTTTAATATCTAAAAGTCGTCTATAAGGTAGAGCCTCCTGGATTATTTTAATGTTTATTTTTCTTCTAGTAAAATCTTAGACAGTTTTTATTGTTGTGCAGGAATTGATTCTGTTTTGTTGCAATTTCATTTTAAGGGACTAGGTCTTCTGTTTGGGAGTGCTGATTTAGGGCCAAATTCACCATGTGAGGTTTTTATCATCTAAGAACCTTATAACTTGCTTGCAATTCACTGTTGAGCTGCCAAACTGAACATAAACTGAACCTCTGTTACTTTTCTAATGTAGCTCGAAAGCATTGTTGTTTATGTAAGGGTTTTCCAACATTTATGATTGGTAGGTAGTGCATGTATAGGTACGAAGGTTAATTAAATCAAGAGGTGAAGTTTGTAGAACAGGGAATGCTTCATTAAGCCCTGTGTGAATTAACATGTACAATCTGTTCACAATACCCCAAGTGCCATTCACTGAGACAGTGTAATTACAGCTTACACACAGTTTCATTAGTTTGTGTTTCTTCTACTGTGGTTGACATGTATGTTGTCTTCACTGAAACCCTGGAATAGAGGAGGGACTGCTCGCTGGTGGGCATCTGAGCATACTGACATTCAGCAAATCATTTTTCCTTTGGGTTCTAAAATGTCTTATCCCAGATGTAATTAAGCTTGTAATTCATCAACTGATACATTTTTTTTTTCTCAAATTCCACATCTAGCTGAAGACTTGGGAAATGGCTCTTCTGTACACTTTTTTTTTTTTTTGCTTTAAACAGATGGGAAACAATAATTATCTTTCCCCACTGCTAGTAGTTCATTTTTTGAGGAGTTTTTTATTTAAAGTTCATTAATTTTTATTTCAGGGCAGGGTATCACGACAACGTAAAGATGCAGTCTTTAAGACACTTCTCTCTTTAATGTGCATGGTGTTTAGGCAACTATAAAATCTAGGTAGCTGAAGATGCAGGGGCTTCAGTGAAAATTTAACAGTATAGATTCCCAAGAGTTTCTTTTAATAATAACTTCGGCTACCAAGAACTGTGAATGCACTTAAATAGACTGAAATGTTACCACTATCAGGCAAATTTGCATCTCTTTTAGTATGCATTTAGTTGATTCCCAGAGAAGGACAGTTAAAGCTCCAGTTATGATCTCTGCAAGTCAGAGACTAGATGCATACATAAAAATCCTGGAAATCCATGTGAACATACTTAATATTACCCTTGTGATAAGTCCCATGGGCCTATTCAGGTGAGAGAAATTAAAGATGAGGAAGCACTTGAAGGCACAGGTCTGTAGACAGAAAAGCAATATTAATGAGGATAATAAAGAGACTAGTGAGGAGGAATGAATGATGAGCTTTATTGCAAATCTTATCTGTACGTTATTTCTTTATATTAAAAAAACCTGCATAAATGTTCTTGTGCAAAGGTGCTAGACTGATGTAAGAAGAGAATGCAGCTGGGATGTAACAGGGGTAGCAGTAAAACCGACCTTCCCTTATCCTCTTCTTGTCCTATCAATATCTTTAAATATCTTTAAAAGGTTTATGTTTATAACTACTATATTAAGAGAATACACGTTACATCCATGCCATGTGGTATTCCAGCTCTGCCAAACAATGGCAGTTGCCACAGTGGCAGTGTTCTTCTGCCATCGGTTCTCTGCCTGTAGTCTGAAAATACTGACAAGCTTAGGACCTGCTCCAGAACTGTTTTAGCATTTGTTACCTGTTGTATTTTTTGGTATCTAATAAACTAATTTTAAAATATTTCGTGGAAACTGCCTGCCCAAATTTTCTTATGCCAGGTTATGTTTTGATACGTCCTCCTAAGTTAGTATCTGTGTTCTTTAGGTTTTTGATACATTTCATGTATCTCCTGACTTGAGTGAGTTCTAGTATTACATAATACATTTCATGTAAGACCATTCCACAAGAAAAGTTAGCCATAAAATAAAATGAAATTATACATGGACTTAAGTTGTATGTTGCCAGTATATAAATTATTGTACAGACTTAGGCTGATGTAACTTCAGAAACCATTGTCTACCAAAACCGTCCTAAATCATCTGTCAGTGTTTCAGGAGTAGCACGTTTTGGGGCAGAACTTCCAACCTGTGCAGACATAATGAAGAATTATAGCAAAGCAGATGAGGGAATGAGGGACCTAAAATGTCATCCATTTGCACCACATAAGTCCCGAAATTGGTCTTAGTGCTGCTACAAAGCACAGATTGTGTGGCAAGTAGACTCTGAGGAGGAAAAACTAGTATGACAGCTCTGGTTTTAGGCATGGTGCTTTTTGAATTTATGCGTTGGGAGACTGTTGACTATTGGCTTTAGGATGATGCACAGAAGCTTTTATAAGATTTTTTTTTTTTTTCAACATTTGGCCTTTGAAGTGAAGGACTACATTGAATTGAGGCTGTCTTTCATTTGTACAACATACATCATGACTAAGACCAGTTAGTTTTGTCTTTGCAAAATAAGAGGCATTGTGTTATTTATTCACTTCAGTGCCACGAAGAGTGTATGATGCCTTACAGGTGATTAAAATAAACATGCCACCGGACTCTCGTAACTTAGACAGTGCACAGCAAGAGGTGACAAAAAAAAAAAAGGCAGATAAGTACAGGAAGCATGAAGGTTACTGTGGCAAAAGCTCATGAAAATGCTTTCATATACCAACAAAAGCTTTCACTTATGCCTCACATATGTTTCCTCACTGCATGTTGCCTGTGTGTCTTGCTGGTTATTTGATGTTTGGTTTTGTTACCGTATTCTACTCGTAGACTTTGGTCCTGATATTGTTTCCCTTGAAGTCCCTGGAAGGAACTCCTAGTGATTTAAACAGTGTTGGATCAATCTCAGTAAGCAAAGACTGCTGGGATGTGGTAATGAAGAAGCTGACACTTTAAACCTCTTTTAAAAGGAAGTGTTTTGTTAGAATGAATAATGAAGCACCCTGTAATTCTCATTGTACATGTAGTAGGTGTAATATTATGTACAAAAATAATGCACGCTTCATCATAACTACCCAAATGCAAAGCGGAAAGGTTTGCTGTTCTTCCCCCTGTTAGCATGCTGCTTACCTTGAAGTGTCTATCATTTGTCCAGAAAAATGTTTTATTTTCCACAATGTTGCGATGATCGTTGTGAGGATATGGAATGGTTTAGTTGTGGGGTTTTTTTTCTGTTTTTTAAAATTTGTTTTTCTGTTGTAGTTAGTAAACTTTTGTCATAATTAGTGCTAACTGTGGATAAGTGCATACATCTCTCCTGAATCCCATTGATCCTGCCTCATTGATATTTTATAGTAGATTCCTAAATACTTAGTGTAGACCATTGTTATAATTAGCTTTAAGGTTTTTTTTCATTTAATGAGTTTTTTGTTACCCTTAACCATTTGAAATTTTCTCATGGTACAAGTTTGCACAAATTGTTGCTTTATCATGTCTTTAATATTATGCCTGGAGTATTATGCCTCTTGCTTGTGTTCCATCTGTTCACTTTTATCCTTTTTCTGTTTCTGCTGTATCCTGTTCTGCAGTATTATATTTCTTCTGAGTTTGTATATTTCTTTATTCCAAAGGGATCCCATCAGCTTGATGTGAATTTAGATTATTTTTTTTTAAAGGTTGAAAATCCTTTAGGCTAACGTGCTCTGCCTTGACAGAACACATTCTCAAATGCGTAGGGCAAACAGGATCCATGTATGTAAAATGTGTAGGGAGGAGCAGGCTTCTTTGACATTTGCATCTGAGTAGCCTTGTAAAGGTAGGGTCTGCCTTGTAACACGTGTATTTGTGTTTTAAACTTTACAAGAAGGAGAACCACAGAGGTAGAAGTAAAACTATTTCCCTTTCGATGAAGATCCCGTTATTTTCTGCTAAGTGAATTTGAGGGAGATATTTCTTATCTATTCAGACATGTAAATATGCAGGCAGACAACTCATGACAGCTGCAGAAATATCTGTTTCTCTTCAAAATATTTTTTAAACCCCATTTGTTTGTGTCTTTTTTGCCCCATGTAGAGATCCTTCTAAAAATATATCACTGCCAATTTTGTTAATGGTATATACCTAAGAAGCACCAAACAATACAAAGACATTCCATGTATCAAACGGAAACAGATGTTTAATAAAATGTAATGAAATTTATTCACCTGTTTATGTGAGTGCTGCACATGTTTGATGGGTATAACTATTTATTAAACAGCTTGCCCATGTGTTGCCAAATAGTGGATTAAATTCTAGTAAGTCTGACTAAGTCTCTGTGCTCATGAATATGACATTTAGTCTATTTACACCTTTCCAACTGGGTTATAATGTCAAAAAGATGTATTTTTGCAATATAAGTACCTCAATTCTTTTTGACATTATTTTCTGTAGCTCATTTTATATGCATGTCTTTCTTTTATATTATCATCATGATGGTATTAATTTGGATGTGCAAATTAGCTCTTCATGATGTTGTCATGTCAGCATCTGGATTCAAGATGTGCTGTTTCATAAGCATCACATCCTATTGCGTTTCATCAGAGAGTCCCCCTTTCCTAATCTAATTATTCATAAGGAACCTTGGGGATTGTGCTAATGGGCATCTGAAGCTATAAAGAGTAATGAAAGTGGTTGTGTTACTGCTATGCAATTAAATGTATATAGAATGCCATTCATATAATTAAATTCAGAATTTTTACCACTCTTTTTCTCCTTTATAGTACATTAATTATTTCTCTGAAGTTAAAAATAATACTAATGGAGTTTAAGAGCTTTTTATGAGAGTTGTAGCATTTATACTCACAACTTGATTTTGGCTTTTATTTTTCAAGGTCTTCAGCAAAGAACTAGCCAGTTGTATGAAATTATTTTTATGCGGTTTTCATCTTTTATGTGAAAAGGTGGAGGATGTTTCTGATTGAGGCAGAATTTGAACTGCTGGGAAGCTGGGGGGGGGAGAGTGCTCTGTGTTTCCTGTTTAATATTATGTCTGTGGGTTTGATTGGGTGCAATGCACATTGTGCTGCTGCTGCTGGTAATGTGTATCAGCAGTCAGTGCAATTTGTAAGTGCAGCGTGACCTTTGGTCTGGGTTCAGTTTTCTGTCTTTGTTCATTTGGAGTAAGCGTTTTGATGAATGAAGATAAAGTATTTAGATCAACCAGTCAATATGTTTTCCACTGATAATTCCATATTAATAAGTGCTGATGGTTAGTATCTTTAAGGTCTACTGACAATCTGATTGAAATCAATGGCAGTTTTGCCTCATTTAGTTCAATGGGAGCAAGAATGAGTCTTTAACCAGCAGAAAATTATAAACGCCAATCTCTGTTCATGTGTCATTCAGTATGAACAAGAGTTTTTATGGTGCTGTCAGGCTAAAAAAAATCCTTTTCTTTTTTGATAACAAAGCTGCATTTAGCTGAAGTAATCCCTAGGTAGCCTGTTAGAGGTGTTCAAGCTTTGTTATTCCCAACAATACGGAATGTGGCCACTTGCTGATTCTACTTAAGTAAGTAATTGCTGCTGCTCAAAATAGCTTCAGAGACCGCTGTGCTGCTGAAATTCTGCTGCAGACATCCTGCATTAGCCTAGTTATCTTGAATTTTCACGTGAAATTCAGACTTTATTTTAGTGCTGTGGAGTAAACGATATTAAATACATTGTGCAGTTCCTTTTTCCAGAACACCAGTGACAGCCATGATGTTCTGTGGCAATGAAGAGGGCAAGGGACTGTGAAAGCATCCTCCATCTTTGATTATACACAGCTGGTTGGGATCCCATCCTATGTTCTGGACTGCCTTAACTGTAAAAAGCCCAGTAGCATTTTAAAATTGCTCATCTGCGTAGTAGCCTACTACAAAACTGAGTGGTAGCTTCATAAAACGACTCTTCTAGGATATCCTCTTAGTTTCTCCCCAGGTAACCACCAGGCGAAATGAGCTGTGAAGTTTGAATGAGAGTTTAATAGGTCCGGGTCCTGTCTGACCAAATGACAGAATGTCAGAGGGGGACTGACAGCTTCTCTCTAATCATCACTATGAAAGCAAAAGGAGAGAAGAAAGACGGGGAAAGTGCACAGAAAGCCTAGTCTCTTGCCTAGATTTCCAGATTGCTTAGGGCTTTAAAGGTCAAACCCAACACTTCAGGTTAGTACCTCCGTAATTACTAGGAGACAACCTTTAGAGCACCGTAATAGCATGCTTTTGGCATTACTCAGCAAGCACGTATCTGCACTCTGCATTAGTTCATGCTTTGAAATATTCTTGAAGTACAGCAGCATATTGGAAGGTCATTAATCTCCCCTTACAAAGGCAAGTAAGTTTTGCCTCCAAGAGAAAAAGTTATATTTATCTTACTGTGTCTACAAAATACTCATGGTGCTACCTCATATCGGTGATCAGCAAAGTCAGGTTAACACTGCCAGATTTCGTTCCGTGATTAGGGATTCTGAGACAATGACTGGCAAATTCTCTAGCCCTTTTCTGCAGTTGACCATTGCTGTTCCCATTTGCTCTTGAATAAAACTCAGCATTGCTTTCACATACCTTCAAAGCATATTCTCTAAGAAAACAGATGTCTGAAAATCAGTAAATGAGACAAGAAAACCTTCAATCCATTCAAATAACCTTTTTTGTTTGGTTGGTTAGGTTTTTTTCATTTTGCGGTGATAAATTTTATATTTTTATACTTATATTTTTCTCTGGTAAGTTACATTTTTCTACATGCGTTTGGTTTCCTTTGATTACAGGGTGAAATCCTTAATTCTCTGCACTAATTTATTAAATACTGACCAGTTGAAGTAACATTCTCATTGGCTGTTGACTGCTTCCTACTCTCCCTATTACTTCTGCATATTTGTGGTTTTCTATGTAAATATGAAAATAATTCTTCAGAACAATTTAGAACAATAAAAGATCTGATTCTGTATTCTCGCCTAGTGTGTACGTGTCTTTACTCATCCAAGTTGTCCTGGTCAATGGACAGTATTTCTGGGTATTCACCTAAAAACAAAGAAAGAAAGCCTCTGCTTGAACCTTGCTTGTGGTTAGACGTTACTTTGTTAGGCTTGACTTCTAATAATATTCTTTTGCGCTTGCATTTTATGTACAAATTATTATTTTAATGATCCTTAAGTTTAATTTTGTGCAAGTCTGATATGGGGGGGGTTGCTGCCTGTTTTTCATTGTCAAATCAGTTTCTGTCTCTCCTTTTAAAGCCAATTTCCACACACCAGATCAAATCCCTTAGATCAAGAATATGCTCATTTACAAAGATTATAATTGATTTTTTGGCCCTGTTTTTAAGACTTTGCACTGTAAATGACATCCCAGAGGAGAATAATCATCATACAGATGTTTGAAAGCTCCTTCCTGCTGAGTATGGTAATTGAAGCCTATAAAGTGTCATCAGACTGCACGTTGTTTCTAATTAGTACAAAGCAGTTTCTCTTAGCTTTGTATAGTTTTACTGGCCTCTTTCCTTCATTATTTTACCAGCTGGCTAGTAAATCTTGTCAGTTACAGGAAAACCAGATGAAAAGCATCAGATTTTTCTGGGTGGTTCATAGTGTCTTGCTTTCCTTTACTAAAAATAGCCATTTTTGTATGGTTTGATGCTGAGTTTCTGAAGCTGTCAGTATGCTCTTAGCTCCAACTGGCCAGATACTACTCTGATATCTTTGAAAGACTCTTCATCTCACATCATCATGAGAAACATTAATGCAACAATAAATTTCTTTCCTCATAATATGGCCTTTATGATAATGATTCTCCTTTGTCTATTTTCTGAAAAAGGAGCTTTTTCAGTGACTGTTTGATGGTTGGATGTTTATGGCAGACAGTTTCCCAGGGTATACTTGGAATGTGCAATAGTGTGATGAAAGTGGGCGGATACAAGAATATCTTCTATTGAAAGGAACTCAAAAATCAGTGCAAAATCATTGGGAAAGAAGCTTTACTTCCTGTTTCAGCTTCCCTGTGTGAGTGTGCTCAGGATCAAATCCTGAGGTCCTTATTGAGGGCTGGATTGTGCCTCCAAAACTGGACGTCCCTCTGGTAGGTTAGTTTAGCCTGGAGCAGTGTCCCTTTATTTCCTCGTGTCTTGCTGCAAGCTTTTTGCCTTAAGTAATATGGGGGCTTATAGGACTTTAAAAGAGAGATAGAGGTAAAGAATTTGCAGGTCCTGGCTGCTTTCTTCAGGCAGCTGTTCCAAGCATACGGAAAACTGAAATAAGAGCTAGTTCCCTTTGTGACAAGACTGAGGCAGGGCTCCTGATGATTTTTTGTTTTGTTTTTTTTTTTAAGGTGAAATTGGTATTTCTCCCTTACATGTGGTAAACGCCTTGGCTGAATATTCAGGTAGCACATCCCAAATCTGTCATGAAGCATTGATTACACAATTTTTTTGTTGATGCCAATTGAATGACCTTCCAATAATGTAAAAGTCCACATTTTTCTTGGAAATTGAGGAGATTCAAGAACACCTACGTGAACGGCTCACAGACAATAATTTGTTGAGCTGACATATATTCTAAGGCACCAAATAAGATTTAGGAGGCTGATTTGATCCTCTCCAAATGACAGCATCCTGAGGAAATTTTTTTGTTTCTACAAAATTTCTATGTTTGAGAAGAAAACAATACACAACAGCTATAATCTGAGGAAGGCCTGTAGTGTAAATAATTCCAGAACTCCTCCTTACTGGTTTCAGTGGAAAGATACTTAGTACTAATACGATATTGCTTCACACTGGACCCTCCAGTTTAGTGCAAAGTGTGTGTAGAAGCAAACCTCTTTCTCATATGAATTAGCTGCTAATTGTGCAAGCTCATACAAGGCTATTAAACTAAAACCAGCGTAAGTTTGATCTGAGGTCTTTGTAGCAAAGTGCAGTATTGTGTTGCTTTCTGAAGTAAAAACAGTTTATTTGGTACTTTGCTGATAAGTGCTGCACCACTTAGGGGATAACAATGTGATATAAAAATATTGTTGTAGTGAGCCAGTTTCTTCCAGGGTTAAGAAATGGTGTCTGGGTCTGCATCTGTCCCCTTCACCGCAGTGCGAGGTCTAGTGGCAACAGCAAGCTGGGGAACACGATGTCTCTCCATGCAACCAGCCTTTGGCAAATTTTCCAGCATCTACTCTGCGGTTCTGACTTGGGTAAAACTTTCCCCTTATCATGGTCCTTTGAACAACTAACCAGTGTGTTTCTCTACTGCTTTGCCTCAGAGAAACCTGTCAACACCTTTTCTCTTCATTCTGTATTTAATGGATATGTCAACATTGCTTAATGGAGGATGGTGAAAAGGTATGTTTTGTAGTTAGCTCTGAACGTGGCGGTGTGTCCTGACAGCAGCGATGTCTCGGGCACAGCGTCGTGCTAACGTTATATTGGTTCTGATGCCAATTCAGTCAGTGCTAGCTCAGATATTCCTCTGCAGTGCTCTTCTGCAATGCATAAATACACCCTCGTGCAAACAAAAATTCAGAAGCATCTCAACTACATATCCATCATTTATAATTATAGTGGGATTAAAATAGACTTGAGGCTTCAGTTGGCCTCATGCCTCAGAACTGCTGTATTGCAGCAAAGGCCACTCTGCTTTCAGAGCACAGCAATAATTACTGTGGATTGCGTTTTAACAACCGGCGATGATTGCACGGCACAGATTCAAGGATATTGGGAGGGGGGGTGGAAGCCTTGCACTTCTATCAAGGACTTGGATGTCTAAATGTTATCTGTGTGGGCTGCAAATTAGCAGCTCTCAAACTATATGGCTCCAGGAGGCATGCCCTTCGGGAAGGATCCTGCAGATTTGTGAGATACCACCATGTGCTTTGAAGCCCCCCTCGTCTGGGGAGGCTCCTAAGAAAATTCCTCTAGGTCTA
Source organism: Stercorarius parasiticus (assembly GCA_013396915.1). Taxonomy (NCBI): domain Eukaryota; kingdom Metazoa; phylum Chordata; class Aves; order Charadriiformes; family Stercorariidae; genus Stercorarius; species Stercorarius parasiticus. The sequence continues at coordinate 314,766 of VWZL01002995.1, read as the reverse complement.
TCTTTATAGAGGAGACGGAAATCTGACCTACTGATGTTTGTTTTTCCAGACTATTTTGGTTTTAACTTTTCATCTTTAGTGGTATGCTGTCAGAAGCTATATTTTGCATTTAACTTTTTGATGAAGAAGGAACGATTGTGCTTAGTGTTAAAATGTGATATGCTTGAAGCTTTGAAGTCCATGTTCCCCAGTTGTGAATGCAGTGGGAAGGGTCTGAGTTCCCACTTGCAATATTGTATTATCAGACTGGAAAGAGCTTTTAGGGCTGTTTTACATAATTACTGGGTTACCTGCATGCAGCTACATTTCCTTAGTAGAAAAAACATCTGAAACTGCCTAACCGGCAAGCAGTTGTTGTTTTAGACATTGTCTGTAGCATTTGTAATATATACTGATCTAGTCCTGTTGTCTAATTGGTGTCCTTTGGGACTATCCCAAAACAGGGATGTTTATTTCCTGAGGCTTTTGACAGTGTTTGAAGTTTCTTTATCAGATACAAACTGAGGAAGGTGCATTGATTTTTAATGTTCTCTTTTCTTTAAGTAATTTATTTAATTGAGTAATTATAGAAATATCATGCATTTAAATTTGAGGATAAATTTATCACTGGATTTTGCACACTCCACCTATCTAGAATTAAATCTTTCAGGGCCAGGAGTTCCTCTAGTTCTTGACATAACAGGCTGATTTAGCGTGCCCTTCATTTTAAGCATATGAGTAATCCCATCTTTCCTCACGTTTATTTAGTTGGAGATAGCTATATATATATATATATATGTAAAATAAAGACTTTGGCCTTTCGTGAATTGAATCTTATGAGATAAGCTTTTAGGCCAAAGTAAAGTTGTGTAAGCCACTACTAAATTTTTATATTATGTTATTTCCACACTCATATCAAGCCTTAAAGCAGTAGGGTTGATAGTGAAGCTGATACAGAACAGTTGTCCTGTTCATTTTTAGACGAGATTAGGAGCAGCCTTTGGTGTTCCATCAGTAGCAGCAACACCTGTTAACACCAAAAAATCAGATTTTTCTGGTCTTGGGATCATTATATAAACTTGATGAAGATATCTTGATGCAAACAAGAAGAACTAATCGTGTGATCTTTGAGCTTGGCTTTAGTTTACATGCTTAAGCCAGCCACACTACCTGGATAATTCTGAGAGGTCACAAACACTGATTTCAAAGGGTGCTTAGAATGGATGTAATATATTATGATGTGCGTGATCTTAATCAAAGAAGTATTAGGCACTCCCAGAAGTCCCACAGTTACATGATCTTGTGACAGACCCAGAGGCAAATTCAGAGTTGTCAGCTGAATTGCCTTTGGAGCCTGCCAAGCAAACAGATGCTAATGTTAGCTAAGTATCTACACGGCTTGGCATTGAGCTCCCGTGACAGCCAACAAGCTCTGCGTGTGACCTTAGCTTGCTGGTCCACTGCTGGGAGCCACAGAGGAGATGTCCAGTGATGTCTTAAGTTAGAGCTGTACATTGCTCACAGTATTTGGATATAGTTTATTTGGATCCTGTAGTCGAAGTGTCCGAGCAGTACATTTAAATACTGCCATCTACCCTTGTGCATTAAGATCGAGAAAAGCAAATGTGTTTTGTTCTCCCTGTTCTAATTCTACAGCCTCTGGAACCCCCCGCCTCTGACAGTTGTAGCAGAAAACCCCAATAGAGTTTGACATAGCAGAATGTGAGCGTTGTTGGTCTATGTGCTACACTGATTCCTATGAGTTGCAGTAACCAAGTACATCTGCCCAGGTAAATGGAATGTTTGGGAGTGCTGCGACCAGCTGGCACGGAGGGGCCAGTCCCTGTGAGGGTGACATTCCACTGTTGCCAAAACATCGTGGCTGCGTGCGTGCTACCTGTTGAGACATGTCCCCGGCTTGCGATAACCCCTGAGCCATGCCAAAGTGGTGTTTGGGGGAGAGCGATTTATCAAAGCCAAAAGCCTGTCAAGGTTCACTCTTAGCAATTTAACAGTATGTATCGTAGCACTGCAAAGCCCAAGAACGTCCTGGAGCTCTCCTTCATTTCCTAGCGCAGATATGGCTGTTGTGTCTCTGCTTTCCTTGTCATTTCTCTGTGCTTAAAGACTCTGGCTCTAGTCCAGCTCCTACATCCCGCCCTTCATGATTTTTAAGATTATATCCCCCCCCGCCTCACCCAAAAGCCTGCTCACCGGGGCTTTTTCTTCCTTGGTGCGTGCTATTGTGAGGCTTCATTTGTTAGGGCTCCAGCAGTATATTCATTTAACAACATGCATACTCATTTGAACTGAATACAGGAACGTTTAAGTCTCTAGACAAGTGATTAAGAGCTTTATTAAATAGAAATGTTTTGCAGAGCCACAGCCTGGATTATCTGTCCCTTAGTATGTGTATAATCAAAACTGCTTCTCTGATCTTGGATAAAAACTCTGGAGGATCTGTTTCATTTTTTCCTGTGTGTAAAATGGGAATGCTAACATTTCCTTACTGACTTCCTTGGGTTGCTGGGGGGTTTAATGCCCAGAAAGTGCTTTGAACACGAGAACTGCTGTGACAGAGTTACTGAGAGCTTTGCTTCTGGAATTTAATTGCTCAGNCAGCTGGCAGTGAAATTCTATTGAAGTTTGTATGTAATACATGGGAAATAACATTCATTTTGAATCTGGTTATTCAGGATTGTATTTTAAATTTTGGATGACTTTGCATTACTCTTTCATATATTTTAAATTAACGATTTTCCTTTAGAATTCTAAATATGGGCGGGATTTTTTTGTCCTTGTTTTATAATAGCCTTTTAGCATAACTTGATGTTTGCTTATTGTAGAACACCGCCATTATTATGCACAAGCATAATCACTTCTGACAGTGAAAGTAAAATTAGTATATTTTAATAATTTGTACACTTTCCATTTTTGGCATTTATTTGCTTCAAAATGAGGGGTGAGGTTCAAGGTCTTTCTGTGCTCTCAATAAAACCCGGTTGCCTAGCATTTTTAACATTTGGCAGCACCATTTCTAATCTGTCTTTTGCTGGCAGCCAGGCTCTGCAGCTCCTCGGTGGGAAGTAACATGGAGCTGAGCAGAAGCCCCCAGCTCAGGCAGGCTTCCTTCTGTGAGTACCAGTTTAAACCCCGCTCTGGATGTCATAAATACATAATGTGGTGCCCGTGGCGATTTTTTCCTTTTTTGCCCTTCAGCGTTCGTTGGTAAGAGGAGTGGACTGGCACGTTTCCTAATTGCGCTGTTTATAAAGTGGAGCATTTTTAAGCCTGTTGCTGAATCCTTAGCTTAGATGACCGCCTCATCTGACAGCAAACACAGAAAGAAAGGAAAAAACCAACGTCCAGCTGCAATTTTTTCTAGAAATATCAGGAAAATAAATTGCTAGTGTGTGTTATGCAGGAGTAAGCTGTGAAGAAGCTTTTTGGGGATGTGAAGTTTAGAAGCTTTCTGTGAGTTTCTTTATGCTAAAAAAGAGATTGATCTGCAGTGTTTTCTTAGTTTTAAGTGATGCTTTTAAGAATAGCTACGAGCAGTGTTACCGAATGCCTTAGTGTTACTGAAGGTGAAAGGCTTTCCAGTGAGTTTTCCAGTTTGTTCAGGTTGAACAGGATGGAGGAATCAGTGCTTCCCAGGCTTGGCTGCTCTGGACATCCCCAGCAGCCGAGGTACCTGCCACAAGCAGAGTGCCCAGGGAGGACTGGCAGCCTCACAGCACTGAGAGCCTGCTCCGTTACCGCGGGTGATGCAGTACCACTACTTGGGAGCCCTTAAATAGGTATTAAAAGGAATTATAGAAAGCTTTTTGTCAGTCCATGGAGTGTTTCAGATTATGAAGGCATATTATTAGTGACTTCAGTAAGGATAACATTAATGTTAATTAGGTATTCTGCAGAACTAACGACTGAATCTTTGCAATGATCTAAGCAGGTCACCTTGAACATGAAGAAACTGAAGTGCATGTAAACCGTAGCCAAAATATTGAGAAATGTGTCCTAATTTTCAGCTACACCACATCTGACAAATGTTCCTTGACCTTATTTACTGATGAAGTAGTGGGAAACTTTCCATTTACCTCAGTGGGCAGAAGGTCAAATCTCTTTGGCCTCTTTTTCTGGAGGCCTTGTACTCTGCAGGAGGAAGATGGGTGCCAGAACCGCTGAAATAAGGGGTTTAAGATTTTAAATTAGGAATAAAAGTGGGGGGTCACTTTATGAAAGTCTGAATCTTGGTGACTTGTATTCGGTGTGAAGTGTTTTTAGCACAGAGCACAGAACCCAGATAATCTATTTTACATATTTGTGCTGTAGGCAATTTTTTTTTTTTCACATTGACTGTGCTCCAATAGTTGGGTGTCATTTCCTGCTTTTCTAATTTGAGAAATACAGCTAGAAATTAGCATGTGGTTAAAAAGCTGTTGAAAACATTTTCTAAGATCTTAAAATAAATACATTAAAAAATTGGAGAAAAACCCCAACTCGGTTAAAGCTCGAGGCTAGAAACAATGAATCATAGTAGTCATCGGTGCTCATAGAAGGGGTGCAAATTTTGGTTTTAGTTTTTAGATTCTGTTTCAAGTGAATTCTCCCGTTGAGTGAGCACTGAACCTACATTCAAATGTTCTGAATGGGAAGGTGCTTTCCTTGGTCACTGAGGATATAGGGATGCATGGGCCTCTGAAAACTCAGTAGTATCGTGATTGTCTCATGCATCAGCCAGTGCATGTGTAGAATTTCTAAAATCTGAAGTTTGGAGATTAAAGATGGAAAAAAGGGAGAGATTTGCTCAGTGCTTGCCGGGATTTGAGGATAGGAAATTTGTTGCTTCCTTTTTTTTTTTTTTTTTTTTTAAAAACTGTTATTTACTACCATCCCCACCTGAAGTGTTCATGTTCCAAGCAGCCTTTCAAAAGCTGTTCAGCATTTGACCATGTGGGTTTGGATTTCACACCAGGAAGAGATTGTTACACTCAGGAAGAAGGTGCTATTTAGCCTGATAAACGTCCTCGGTCTTGCTTGCAAGGATTAAGTGGGGCTGTGTGGATTTTCCCCTGATAGGGTTGTCCTTGCTAGCAATGAAGCCAGGCAAGGTGTCAGTTAGAAAAACAACTCCATGAAGTGTAGAGGACACACATCTCTGGATTTTATTCTGTTGCTGATTGATCACCTTGTTACACTGATCCCTGAAGCACTTCAGTATTAGCATCTATGTTCAAAGTTTGGTTTGGCCAAACTGTTGTGTTTTGCATTGCCCATCTAACACGAAACAAATGATTACCATTTTGCAGCTTAAGCTCCATCAGGTTTTAAAGCCATAGTAAATGAGAAAAAAAGCAAAGTGAAAGATTTGCCAGGGTGACAGATAATCCCAAGAGCAAAGGGACAGATAGATCTTTCATTTCAGACTACTTATCTTCTGCTGTGGCATTTCCTTATGCTCTTTCATGCTTTCTCATGCTCTCGTGTGTGCATGTGCTCTCTCATGTACACTCTTTTGTGCCCTTTCTCATGCTCTTGCTCATTTTGGGCTGGTCTCCCTCTTTCTCTCTCCATCTCATGCATCCTTGCGCTCTCTTTCTCTCACCTGTCCTTCTCATATGGCCACCCAACCGTGTACTGGCCTTGTATCCCGTGTTGTTTTGGTGACTTTGGAGAGGTGATGTGTAGTTTATGTGTAAGTCAACAAAATGTTTTGTCTACCAGTAGAGTGGAGTTGGCTTTCTGGTGTGTTGGCTTTTAGCGTTAAGTTTCGGACCCAGCCAGGGTGGGCAGTGTGATGTGTGAGACTTTGCATTGTGTTTACTTGAATTTTGAGGGGTGGTTTCTGGCGTCATACAACCCCTGGATCCAAGATGGTGAATAACACTGCTGTGAACCAGAATGAATGTGTTACAGAGTCTACTGCTTCAAGTAGGAAACTTTTCTGTTGTCAAGGATGTCTCTGCCAGCTAGTTCAGGAAAGGATTCATCTGATCCTCATACCTTTGAGGTTTTGCATGCCTTCTTTTCTAGGGGCTTGAGGAAATCTCTGAAACTTCAGCCTAAAAAACCCACGTAGCAGCCTTTTCCTTTATGTCCATTTTTTTTCTTTCACTTTTTTTGGTTTTTTTTGGTGTCCAAGTCTAAACTAAATTCTGACAACGCAGCTGAGTGTAATGGCCTTGCCTTCACACAAGATACTGTAATACTGCTCCTCTTTTATCTACCATTTTTCCTTTTGTTTTATGGCTCTCTTTGTTGCAGGCTTCTTTGTTGTTTCTTCCAGATTATGCTCCTCAGGGACTTCTGTATCAGTATGACTGAACATCGCTTGCAGCCATGCCAGATTGCACTGTGATCTTATTGGATTTCACAAACCAAGGTTAGGCGAGGTCAGAACTTGGTTGAAATAACGTAGACTACAAGATTGCCTGCTAGCCACTGGGAACACACACAGCAAAAACCTGACCTAGATGCTGATTCAGTCAGCTCAGGCTGACAGCATTGCCATGCTGATTGCGGTGGCTGTGATTATAAAGGAAAAGTTCTGACCTGTTCTGGCTGGTAGGATTTCACAACTTTTTTTTTTTTTTAGAAAAATACTGATGCTAATTCCAGTGTTCTGGCCCATTCCAAATCCTTTAATTCTCTATCAGGATTACATTGTAATTCAAGAGAATATTATATTCTCTGATCTTCTTTTCCCTGTATGGTTGCGTGATGTTGTTTGCCCTCAAAACTTGCTGCTGCTGTCCCAAAAGCTGCATTTGTGTGCTGGGTGAAATAGTTTTCAAATTTTCTTTGCTTTCCTGATCTTATGAAGCAAAATAAAGTATACCAGAGCCTTCAAATCGAAGGCCTCAGAAAGGTAGAAATTAGAAATTATTAGTAAGGGGACATACAGAAAATTATGGTTGAGCTTTTCTTAGAGCTGCTTGAGGTTTCTGACCAAAAGACTGTATGAAGATGTGTAAGTATGTTCAGGTTTTACTTCACTGAGTGCATACTAGGTGGACAATGGCATGCAGTTGCTTTAGAGTGCCCCAAAATGATGCAAAGATTTATTATACAGATAACACTTTTCTAATTATTGTAAAGGTATTTGGACCTGTTTGTGTTACGTAGGAATAAGCTATTAAAATCCCTTAAAATAAACCTGTAAGAGGCAAGAAAGTGACCATGGAAAAGTATGTGATAGTGTGAAATAAAGGCCAGAATTAATTTGGGCAGTGTGTACCAACCTTTTTTTCATCGCACCCACACTGAACCTGAGGGGAGCTGCTGGAGGGTTCATTTGCCCGCATCCGAGCTAGAACAATACTCATGAAGCTGAGGGAAGAGCAGTACACTCAGCTAGAGATATCTTGATGTGCCCAGATGTACATTGATAGACTTAGGTCTATTAGAAAAGCTGAATATATCTAGCTAAGCAGCAGCTGTTGGGTACAACATAACCATTAAGCACATTTAAAGACTGTAAATTGTGAAGCTGCAGCGGAATTAGTTAATGAGGTACAAAAGCACAGAGGTGACTAGGAGTCAGGGAATTAAATACTTCAGACTGGATCAGGAAAAACTTCCTGTCAGTTTAAGCTGTAGAGTAATGTGATGTCTTTCTGTGAATATGTAAAATTAGTCTGGGGAATGAAGTCTGTAATGCGTCTGCTGGAACAATTTGCTGTGGCATGATGTGGAACAGATGACCAGGTGTATACTCCTCCCCCCTCCCCCCCCACCGGAGTAGTTTAATCTTTTGAAGGTTTTCAGTTTGCTTTTCTCAGTCAGCATCTGTATTTTGAGTGTCCAAGTTTTGCTTTTTAACTGATTGAAAATGCTGAGCATCATGACTTTTAAATCCAAGTTTATATACATTTCTGCATAGACAAAACGGGGCATTAAAAAATAGAGTAGGAAGATTAACATTGGGTAAAAGTTGGGATTTGCAACCTGATTGGAAATATTTGCCTGTTGACATTGAGGTTACCCGTAATTGTTCTTAATAGGTAAATTATCTCTGTCTCTGGTAATCCTAATCGTTAGTGCAAAGCTTGGCACTGCCAGCAGAGATATGGAAGGTGTAGTGCAGAAGGCGGCTGGAAGGAGTCTTTCATCTCTGCCATCCCTTGCCAAGGGCTTACTGTACATGCAAATTCATCATCTCTTCCATTGTGGAGCATTTATATATCCTGGAGAGGGTGAAATCTGGCAGTTAATTGCTCGGTACACTCAGGGGGCCATTCTCCAATGGCAGAATCTGCAGGGTGGGACCATAGCGGCTGATGTTGCTGCAGCATTAATAAATACGTAGGGGAATGTTCTGCAGAAGGGTCTGAAGAGCTTAGTTGATTGATTCTGTTCCTACCTCCTCTGTCTTAGGAAGAGCCAGCCTGGCTAATCTTTCTTATGAAAACAGCATGACTAATGTTCACCTGCTAACAGATATGCTGGATAAGGTTTTTTGGGGGGGGCTGTTGTTTTCTGCTGTTATTTACAGGATCAATAAAAGTGATTTTCCAATTCAAGGATAATTTTTTACCAACAAGCTGCATAGCCTCTAAGGTTGGAATAATGGATCTGCTCTTTTTCAGAACAAGTCAATTTAAAAATGATAGGTAGTTTCCAGTTCAGAATTAGTTTTTCTAATAGAAAGGAGGGATGCATCTGGAAGAAACACCTTGGGGAGGAGAGAAGTTTGCCTCAGAACAACATCATTGCACACTGCCCACAGATTCTTAGTGTTTGAGCTGCTCTTCTTTAAACAATAATCACTTAGCTGCGCACAGTATTTTAATGACATGCAATATACCGAAATGCAGAGCTGTTTTATTATAACCCTGGTTCAGTTACTATTGAAGTCTGTCCAAATACTCCTGTGGACTTTACTGGGCATTGGCCGATACCCTCTGTAAAGTGCAATATAATATTTTGTGACCATTGTGACCATAGAGAAGAGTATTTCATGCCATTGTGGAAGTATTCCAGGCCAATAGCAAGTGTATTCACACATATAAGTTCAAATGCCATTCATTCCTTTTGCACAGTTATTTTATCTGATTCTGTTGGGACCTGTTGAGAAAATCACGTATACGTTACGCAGGCGCCCACATACACACACATAGACACATATTTTAATAGATATTACATTCCTTCTCTCTGCATTTACCCTTCTCCCTCATTGCACACTTAAGATAAGACTCACCATTCTAAAAGGACTGTCATTATGAGACTTCTGCAGTTCTGTTTGGGGTAAGATAAACTTTAAATGAGTAAAATCATGCAGGTATCATTTTATAAGCAGGAGCTCGCACCTACTATCAGTATGAATTTTGCAAGATAAGAATAAAATAGCCAAGAAATGTTCTTCGACTGGAGGCACTACAAATGAACTTTACATGCCAGGAAAGTTGATTAGTTTTTTACATTTTAAAAAAATTGCAATTTTAAAAATCAAACTCAACTCATCCCAAGCCCCACAGAATCGCCTACCATAAGCAGAGTCTTTCTACTCTTACTGTACTCTAATAAGACTGGGGCTTTTGGGATTATTACCTATAAAATACACAGTCTGTGGAAGTCCACATAAAAATCAAATGCCATTAACTTTGAGAAGGTTTGGGTTCAGACCCAAAATATTGTAAGTCATTGTGTTCTGTTTTTCTTAGAGAATCCATACATTTTTATCCGGCAAAAAATAAAATGATATACATGCTTTATGATTCCCCCTTCCTCCATTGTATATGTAGTGTGTGGAGGAAAAAAGAGGAAGGTTGGTTGGTTGGTTGGTTTGGCTTTGTTGTTGTTCTTTTTAGACAGAACAATTTGAAGGTGACTATTTCTTCGAAAAAAAACAAAGATATTTTTCTTTACTATAATTAGGGTATAGTTTTCCTTTTTTAGATGGTGAATTGTTTATAACATTCCAGTAAGAATCTGGCTTTTGGATGGCTGTGTTGCTGATGGGAGCTACTGGCAATAAAAGCTTTCTAACACTCAACTGCTAGTTTATTAAAAGAATAATAGGAACAGATGTTTTCAATTCATAAAATGTATCAAGTAAATGGTACATCCACTTGTTATTTCAATTCCTTTGAATTTTAGTGAACTCATTTGGGGCTAGGTTTTCAAAAGAGCTTAGCCCACTGTCGCCTCATTGTTCTCAGTATAAACTGATGGGTGATGAACGTGTTTGAAATCCACAGCTTTTTATGCCTAAAGGGGAGCTGCAAACTACTGACGCTTCTAAAAATCTGGCCCATGTTTCCGATGAGTGAATACTGATCATTATAGAGGATTCACATATGCAATCTCTGAGTAATACCCTGCATTTCCCTGTGATTGTATGTATGATGGCTTCTTAATTTACTATTGCACTAGGCATTTTAATTTAAATTATGCTAATAGTGTAGGATTAACTGTGGATTATGATTCTAGCATTTACTGCGATACAAGCAGAAGAATCAGTTCTTTTGCTCCTACAGTCTCTTTCTCCCTTTTCATCCTGATGTATAGTAATTTGTACTCAAGACTGGCCTCGGGTTTTGATGAGGTTTCTTGTTTAAGCTGATGCAATTGCTTAGGGAAAGGGAGTTGCTGAAAATTAGAAAAAGAAGAGACTGGGATATTTTTATCTTCTGATGACACATGTTTATGGTGCTGAAATGATTTACCAAAAACGATGATTTGAGTGGGCTCTTGCCTGCATTGCACAGTGAGCAATTCTGGTTTTGCCTTCATTCCTCTGTGGTAGGACAGGGAGTTATATGAAAACCCTCATAAAGGGTGAAGAATAAATAACACATACAACAGGACTGAGATGTTATGTTGGTCCTTGCTAGAGGAAATAGCAGGAGGCCAATGCTGTTGCTATCTCCAGTACTGGAAAAAGCTTTGTAGCAGCCTGAGATTGCTCTTATTGAAGCATAACCTCTCCAGAGATCTCCTCCACTCCCAAACTGCAGATGTGCTGGAAACACAAATTTGCCTTGTTATGTTTGCACTTGTTTCATTGTGTAGCAACCTCAGATTGTAATGGCATGCAGCCTGTTTGCATTAGTGACTTGCTGTTGAATTCATCTGTATTCCTTCAGATCCCTCATTTGTTGCATTTTTTGTGGGTGCTTGGTATTTCTAATGGCTTTGTGTTGTAGTAGCAGTCTAAAATTTGCCTTTTTTCTCTTTTTCCCTCCAGCTGATATTATTTCTACAGTTGAGTTCAACCACACTGGGGAACTGCTGGCTACTGGTGACAAGGGGGGTCGGGTTGTTATATTCCAAAGGGAACCTGAGGTATGTGAGTTACCAATGTAGTCCTTAATAGCTTGCTAAAACCTGGCTTGATTTTTAACACTTCAGTTGGATCTAACTAACAAACTTGTTTATAATCTAAAGATTCAATAAGACAGGATGTCACCTCTTTGGAGAGAAAGTGAAAGAGGGTAAGCATCTTTTACTCGGTAGTTTACTGTCCCAACCAAAAATGCTTCAAAGTTAAGAACAAAGAAAGTTCTTTTTGGTTTACTTATACATTGTTGTAATAGCTTTTGCCTGTTTGATGGAAACATTCCATTTAGAACAATGCCTTTGCTGTGATACCTTTGTGTTTAACTTTTAAATTCAGTCCATCTGCAGTATCTTTTGTAGAAAGCTTTCCTGAAAAATTCACATTTCTTCAAAAATTCTGCCTTTTATTAAACGTTGCGTCAATACTTACAGGAAATTTCATTCATGTAGAAACAAATCTGTCAATATCATGTTTTAAACAAGAAATTAAATTGTATTTTCAAAATTTTTATATTTATAAGGCTGCTTATACAGCTTTCCTAAGAGATGGAGATAGATTGTTATCATAAACCACAATTTTTTGTTGTTCTTATTCTCCATAGAGTAAAAATGAGCCTTACAATCAGGGGGAGTACAATGTTTACAGCACTTTCCAGAGCCATGAACCTGAATTTGATTATTTGAAGAGCTTGGAGATAGAAGAAAAAATAAACAAGATCAAGTGGTTACCACAGCAAAATGCAGCTCACTCACTTTTATCAACAAATGGTAAGATAGATGAGAGTACATAGGACATATCAGCTTTTTGCTCTTGTGCATTTTTCTGCTGACTGTATATATTTGTTCATTTTAATTTACTCTTTTAGTAATTTCCTCTTACAGAGTTTACCAAGACTGTCATACCGGTTCTGTTCTCTGTTATTTATGTATTTTATTCATAGTCATAGGGTTTTTCCTATTGACTCTCCATAGACACTTAGAAAGCTATCCATTTTAGCTATTAACGTTCAGCGCTATCCTGAAATAAATTTTGTGACAAGGCATCACCTTACTCAGCAGCTGTTTTTCACTGGGGATTTAGAATTTTGTCTGCTGTATTTGTCATAACTTATATTCTTTGTAGATGTGTAAATGAATGTAGGTGAGAGAGATGACTTTCTTTTTCTTTTCTTTCATTATCATCAGAATGGTTTATTTAAGTTCTAAAGAGTTAGACAAATCTTTGGAAGGCAGTAGGAATAGTAATAGGATATTGATACTGATTCATCTTTCAAACATGCTTAAGGCCTGTTGATAAAAAAAATGCAGTATTATTGCTAAGAGGGGATATGCAGATATGACATAGAGGGAAGAAAATGAATGGAGCCTAACATGTACAGGTGTCATTTAGGAACCATTTCGACACCCACAACCTTTATTACTGCGGTGATGCATGAGACAAAAATATCCCATTTTATATCTGAGGTCTCATTGTAATCAGAAAAGAATTTTTCTTGTAGAAGTTAGAGCATGATTGGGAATTGCTGATAGAAAAATAGTGTAATCTCACATTTGGGAATTGACGCTTTAGGGCAAAGTGATTATTTCTAGTTAAAATCTATAGCAATAAATAATATTTACATTAATTCACAGTAGATAGCAAATTATTGTATGTTTTGTAGTCTGTTTTCCTTACAGTTGTCTTTTGACTTTTTTGGGGCATTGTTGCAATATTTGAAATGAAACATATCTATTATAGCTAGGTGATTTGGCCCTGGAAAAATGATTAGTCAGCTAATTATGAAGTTTGGGAGATTACTGCTGCACTTCTGCCTTGGTCAAAATATTCCTTCTGCTTCAGATAACTTTAACTAAGAATGGCTTCTTCCAAGTGCATGATACAAAAGCAGATTATTAAAAGTACTCTTCTCCCTTGTAATTTTAAAGTTCGGTTTTGGAAACACTGAGGAATACCACCAAGTCCTCAGATACGCTGCTTTTACGGTTGGTTTAATAGACCTTTATATCAGTTTTCTGGTTGATAGTAATATGGGAGGGGAGAAAGGAAGAAATAATCAGTCTTAGTGTTGCTATGGGTTAAGCCAGTTGCAGCCACCACTGAGCAAGCCTAGGACCTGGAAAAATACTTTGGCCTCTGTTTTTCCCCCTTCTTAATTCTGGAGCATTGCAGCAGACCTCGTTATGATGAGGAGAACAGAAGTGGTGCCACTGGCATAGCCTTTGGATGGATTCTGGCTTTGAATTACCAAACGTTTTTTGTGTGCCAAGGAGGATTCCTAGCTTCCTGACACAGCAGGGTTGAAGTCTGAAGATTCACTGTTTGGCATACTCTTGAAGACAGTTTTAACTTTAGGATACAGAAGGCCCATGTTGAATTCCTTGCAGACTCACAGGTTACCTCTGAGAAGTCATTGACAATGTATAACAATTCCATGCCTATAAAATTTTCCCTAACTTGTAAAGTATGAAGGCATTACCTGTCACACATGCTCATATTGGGCAGGTTATAGAAACATCTTGAGTACTGGTTTATATTTATTAATTTCTGAGCCTGATGTTTTGGTGCAATTTTTGATATTTTGCTCTCTGGTAGGTTAGGTTCTAAAGCAGTTTTGGTCAGAAAAATAACTGTGAAACAGCACCCTTTCTTTCCACAGGCACAGGTGGACAGTGCCCATGGAATTTTCTGGGAGGAGCGTCCCTCTGTTAGGGAACATGAGGGAAGAGTCTGTCTAAATCTCACCCTCAATATATGAGACTTGACAAGTCTGCACCTGCCCAAATCTTTTTCTGTCCTTCTAAGGAGAACTTTTGTCTGAAGCTGTTCCTGCACAGGTCACCTCTCTCAGAGGGGATCTTGATTCCTTTCCAGTTCACACGTTACCAACAAGTCATCACCTAAGCTTTGATTGCAGCCTCTTAGTTAATGGAGGCAGAAGGAAACCACTAAGGCTTTTGAATCCCACTGTGGATTTACAGTGCTTGCAGTTAGCAAATTTCTGGTTTGCACTGTAAACTGAACTGATTTTGTAGTATAATAATAAATTATTAGGATTCATTGGTACCTTTTGCACCAGGATATATTGGGGCTGCTTTCGATGTGAACTGCATCGGGTAGATCAGAATTTGGCCCATACAGATCCTTTCATCTGAGGATTTATGACTGCTTACCAGACATTAATTAATTTAAGCTTCACAACTCCCTTGAGACAGAATGAATACTGAACCTCATAGAGATGTTTCTATATTTTGTGAAATATAAGCATGCTTAGAATTTCTAGGGAGTTTTTAAAGTCCAGAGGCAGATGAAGGAGAAGAAAACCAACACATGTAATACCCTTAGCTCTGATAAATTAGTTTTCACTCAGTAAAGGAATAGGTTTATCAACAGCAGCCAAGTCCAACAATGGAAAATTTTTTGTGTTTTTTCTTATAATTCATTTTACAATGCTGTATTTACAAATTTTAGAATAGATAAGCAGGAATGCACTATTTACATGTAATAAAAATAAAAATAAAAAGTGTATGACATGACCTATATGTATTTTTAGTAATTAATCAATGTGACCAATACAAATGAAATGTAGTGAATATTTAAATGGATCTTTTTAGTTGCAGATTGAAGTAACCTCTTGTTCTGTAGATTGAACAACTGTAATATTTTTGTTGCTTGCAAATTAGCATATCAATATTGTTAGGAGTTGCATAATAGTAAAAACACTCAGAGTACTAGAGGGATTGATTTTGAAACCAAAAAAAGGTCAAAGTTAAAGTTACTATAGAAATGAAAAGTGATTCATGTATTCCTATCCTGCCTTTAAAATTATTTGTACTAGCATTTGAAAGAAGTATTTGGATCAGCCAAACTGGGGAAAGAATTATGCTCTTCGATGTACTTGGGGAAAGAGGGGTAAAGGAAGAAAGTGGGACGAAATCAGAAATGATGCAGGAACTGAGGTCAATGAAAGCTGTGGTGGCAGCTGAAGTGCAGAAGCTTTGGAAAGGCTTTGGCTGCTCCATGAACAGATGAGTGAAACAACCCTTAGGAGCCTGGGGACAGATTTTTTGCAGGAGAAGAGCTGGCATTGATTTTTCAGCCTAGAGAGTGTTAGGGTTGACAGGCTGGGTGCACGACCAGAGTGGGAGTGGACAAAGTTAGGGAAAACTGCATTTTCAGCTACTATAAAACCAAGGACAAACTCCATCTGAAATGCTTCAAACTTCTATTTGTTGGCTTCAGAAGCTCTTTGCTAAATAACAGGCATACTTACTCTATCATCATATGCTTCACCCATCATGAAAAAGGGCGAGTTTAGATTTAATTCCATTCCATGTAAGATTTAATATATTTTTCTCCCCATTTCTCTCTCTTACCCTTACAACACAATTCTCTCAGTATTTTTCCTATGTTATTTCTCAGCTGCTTTCCCTTAGGAGGGAGAAATGTCTCATTTTTCTACAGCCTTACATTTGCTGGAGCTCCTGGTGTTACACCAGTACACCACTGCCCATTCCCGCAATGGGCCAGGCAGGTATCATTGGTCTGACTGTCCACTCTATGCTCTTCTTGTGCTGTTTATAAGTAACCTAGCAAACTGGTTATAATATCAAGATTATTTCCTTGCAAAGTCAAATTGTCAAACTGAGGTTCAGCAGTGAGCACTGAGTGTTTTTGGTCTATTCTACCCGCAAACTGCCAAGTTGGGTACGAGAGCAGCATGTGCTCTACGTGGTATGTCAGCTGCCAGGAACCTCTGACTCGTTTTGAAGGTATGGGATGTGCTTTATGAGTATTTTTTCTGTTGGCAACATTTTCTGGATGTGCAAAATTGAGTGACCCAGACTGCTTCAGCATGGGACTTGTCTAAATGAAGGTGTAGAAACTTCGTTAAGGAATATATTGTGAAAAGTGAGTAACACATTCAGAATTCATATGCTGACAGTTGTTTGTTTTTTCTTTTAAAGATAAAACAATCAAGTTATGGAAAATTACTGAAAGAGATAAGAGACCAGAGGGGTACAACTTAAAAGATGAAGAAGGAAAACTTAAAGATCTTTCTACAGTAACATCACTGCAGGTAAACTGCTGTCCTTGTCCAAAATCCAGTTGTTTCTGGGTGAAGAAGGTAGTCACGGGTGCTAACTCAGTAAAAGATGTAAATAAGTACCTAATGCTAAGCATATGTATGATTGTTCTCATTGATGTTTTAGCAGACCAATGACGGTCTTGAACATGTCACACATTTTCAAGTCACAAATGCTTTATTTTGTATAGTGAACAACACAAATATGTTTAGAGAGTTTATGTCAGTTTTATTCTTCCTGATAAAATTCTATCAGCATGACTTAACATGCTTTCACACAGGATTATTTAGCCTGGTGTGCTGGAAGCAAGAATGCAGAAGCTTGTAATAATATTAAACAATGTTCTTGCCTCATTCAGAGCAACTGAGTTAAAGACAGTACACCAAATTTCAGTCTCATCTTTATTTCAGTAGTATAAAAGAATTATTTTCTATCTATCTGAAGGGTGGGATTTGCAGTAGCCTGTGCTCCAGTGAACGTCAGGTTCTGCATTGCTGAACAGACGCAGTCACGGAACTCATATAAGCGTGTATGACAACATAATATATTTTTACTCTCACACTTTAATGGCTGAGTTGATTCCAGGTGTTTTGGCAAAAGAAGTGGCTAAAGGTTAGAACTGAAAGGCTACGTTGTATAAAAGCTAGCATTTCATTATTATTAAACAACCAACCCCCACCTGCAAACCAGGCCAATATTGTCTATTATGAAAAAAGCCTCCCTACTGTAAAGATATCTATATTAATGGAATATTTATCCATTCTATATGATTAGGCCAACAAAACCATTCCAGATCGCTTGTAGTCTGAGAATTCTAACACTGAGTGGACTATTGTTTTGTTCCTTTAATGGCAAGCTAAACTCAAAGCTTTAACTTCTTATGTTTAAGTTCCTCTTTAAACTATCTTGTGAAATGATGTATGATGGATTGTTTCTGATGCATGTTCAACAACATCAAATAGTCCCACATGGACCACAGCCTTACAGTGTTTAATGTTTTAACAATAGGGAGTAAATTGACAGTGTCTAGTTACTGAAGCATGACACTGAAGTGACACACAGGGAAATAACAAGGGCGCAATGATGAGTGATAGTCTGTGGTCTTGGCTTTTCAGGTGTACGTGTGTAGGTACGGTATATACACGTTGGCTTTGTTTTCCAAGACTCGTATTTATTATGTTTTGCTGAGATTATAACCTTTTCACCACCTGACTTTTTTGAAAGAGAGACATCAAGTAGCAAAATAAATAGTGTAAGTGATTTACAATGAACAGCAAACTCTTTGGCAAAAGCAAAATACTGGGACTTTGCTGCTTGTCAGAGCCAGAGCCTCCTGCATATGTGGGACAGTAGCTCCTGCTGTGGGACTGGCCTGTTCTGGGGCAGCTGCCAGTGCCTCCCTTTCCACAGTCCAGCCTTTCCAGTGCCTCCCTTCCATACTCCAGGCTTTCCGGTGCCTCCCTTCCCACAGTCCAGGCTTTCCAGTGCTCTGCCTGGTTCTCCATGGTTCTCTTGTCTCTCCCTTTCTCCTTTGCAGGGATGGCCTTGCCCAGCAATTCATCCATGGGGAAATTCAGCTTCCATACACTGTGGAGAAGTTTTATAATGTTACAGTCTTTGAATGCTCACTCTCCATTGAAACTCTCATCACCCTAGCAAAAATTATTTTAAATCTTACTCCCTTTCTGGTTTGTGTTTTGGTGTTTTTTGGCAGGTGCCTGTATTGAAGCCTATGGATTTGATGGTAGAAGTCACTCCCCGGAGAATCTTTGCTAATGGTCACACCTATCATGTCAACTCAATATCCGTCAACAGTGATTGTGAGACATACATGTCAGCGGATGATCTCAGGATTAACCTCTGGCATTTAGCAATCACAGATAGGAGCTTCAGTATCCTTTATTGTGGTTCCTTGCTCAGTGTTGATAGTATTAGTGGGGCTTAAGAGAGCTGTTTTGAAATATTTTTCTGCAGATTTTAAAATATACCTTTATTTATCAGAATCTCTGCAGTATTTGTAACAGAAAATGCTCAGATATCATGAGAGACAGCTAAGGGGTTGCAAAAATCAGGGAATTTTATGTGAAGAATTACAGTCTTGGAGTTGGTTAATGACAAGTAAATAGGAAATAGGAAAATACATACCATAGGAATGGTAACTGTCCGCCTGATTACAATACTCTGTACTGTTATTTCCTGAAAGCATTTCACGCTGAGCTACTCCACCTTGTTTTGCTGAAAGGTTAGTCCTTACCCTGACCATGCCCCCTGTTCTCCATCACCGTGCTTCCCAGAACCCTAATGTCTGAGAAGTGCACAGTTCGGGGGTAAGGTTCAGCTGCTTCATGTGAGGAGTTATGTCTGTGATTAGTGCAGTCATTGCTGTATGAGGTGCTGGCATCATCCTGAAAGCTGTGTTGTGGGATCATTCCGGTCATCTGTGAGGCTGCCCCTTGCACTGCAACAGGGTGGCTTGGAGGAGAAGCGAAAGAAAATGTAGGCAAGAAAAGTGATTGTCTGTGTTTTTCAGAACATAAAGGGACCACTAAGAAAAGAAATAGGTTATGGGGCCAGCTCAGAATGTTGTGTTCCTTTGGTGATTTTAAGTATTTCAAAAGGAGTTAGAAGCATATTTCTCTGTGGATTTGTATGAGGTACTATTAGATGTTAAAGTCAAGTTGCCCTACTGGGGGCAGATTCCTAAAAGAAAGCACCAGTGTGACGGGGTGTTCTCCCTGTCTCTGGTGATTGTTTATATTTCTTCCTTCATAGGCCAGATCATCTGTGGAGCTTAACCCAGGTTTTGTTAACGGGACAGGAAACATTTTCATTAAATCAAACAACTCTGTCCTTAAAAAACTGCCTTTGGAGGATCAAGTGACAGGTGCCTTTACCCTAGGGATTGTACGGAATACCTCCTCAATTTATTTCCAAATTCATCTTCTTTTTCTGTCTTTCACCTGTCTAGGTTAAGCAAGTTAAATGGTGCCCTCTTTAATGTGGCTGTTTATATAGGACCAATTTATATGTGGTTCATCAAAGTCCAGCCTTCGATATCCAAGCAACTGTACTTCCATTCTTTAGTAAGAGAGAACAGAGTGGGAAAATTGTTTTCCAGCATGCCTATGTGGAGTAGCAGCGTGGTTTCTGACAGTGTCATCCTCACTATAGCTTCACCCGACAGTCTTGTCCCTGTCCTGGACCCCTATATACCTGGCAACTGCCTGTTCTTCTCTTCTGTGTATTGTCCTCTTTCTTCTAAAGCAGAGCAGTGAGTGAGACCAGGCACAGCAATCTCTGCATGTCTGTCTATGATAATCAGATCACATTCCAGAATACTTATGCAAGATAAGTGTTTGGTTTTGGCGGTCCCTTTTATTGTGTTAAAAGCTGTTTTATAAACTATAGATTGCCAAGAGAAATGTTTAAAAACCCAAATAAATAGTTATTATAGTTTGTGAGCACAACAGGAGATTTTATTGTCATTTGCCACGCTAAGAGCTTACTGACAGAAATATCAGACCCAAAAGAATTTTTAAACGCCAAATGTGTGTAAATCCTTGAAAAGAAAAGGCTTACTAGGGGTGTATTGATACAATCAGAACAAAAATTATTGTGAATATGGTAGTGTAAAACAATTCTTAGCATTTATGCAGAGCTTTTTATCTTCACATCTTTATATATGTTGATCAATTTATCCTTACAAAAGATTAAGATGCTGGTAGATAAATGAATTTGTCTACCATTTTGTGGATGAGGAAATGGAGGCAGAAAATGTAAAGAAATTACTTATGAAAGCTATACATTTCATAGCCCTGATTAGCAACATTTCATTTGCCCTTTGTATGAAAACACTTGTACGTAGGCTTCAGAAGTACTTGGCCTCCAATGATATTTCAAATTCTAGCAATATACTAGGAAAGAGCTGAAAAACAGACTTAGTGTTGCGATTGTTAACTGTTACCATATGTCTTGATGGAAAAGCATGGACAGCAAAATTATTTGAGATTGAATAACTGTTTAGGATGTTATTGCTTCTACTCCTGCATGTTCAACTGCTATATTCAGTGATAACTGCATGGACTCTGTTTCAAGCATTAGCACACTCCTGTCATTGGATATTTACTGATAAAAAGTGGCGTAGAGTTTCTGATTAAATCATTGTTTTAACTCTTAAAACATGATACAATTTATAGCAGCACGCTCAATTTCTGAGTATGTTCCAAGGGTGATGATGAAGGGGAAATGAAGAGTGTGTTTCTGAGGTTTAGGGTAGGAAACTTTTCCTGTATCTGAGATGGTGTCTTTGGGATGCTTATGTGGGTGACTTCGGGATAACTGGATTTCTGTCCTGGATTGGGATACAGATATTGCTGCTTCTTTTAGATACACATGAATGAACATCTGGGAGAACTGTGATGAGAGAGTTTAGGCAGTGATAGGAAAGAACACTAGGTAAAGGGATGATTGATGCTAGGGGCAACCTGTTCTTGCTCACCTGGCAGTAGATTGACTTTTGTGGCTTGATACCAGTATGTATTCAAGAGAGTAGACCGAGTTAAATAGGCTGTGTCCACTTCTATCACAGACAATATAAGCTGTGTCTGTGCTCAGTTGTCCAAAACAGGTCATCAGGCAGATTACTTTTACTTAATTCTTTGATAAACAGAAAAGTTGAGATAAATGTTCCAAAAGAAGGTGAGATAGTTACAGAATATTGTTCATATTGGGGAATTAACTGGGAGACCACAATAGCTGGAAGAAGAGGAGATGAGTAAGTTAAACTTGCATCAATCTTTCCACAGGTATCTTTTTGCCCATATAGAGCTCTATAAGACACTATAAAATTCCAGGGGCACGCTTTCCACTAGATTTCAACATCTGTCCTGTAAAGAAATTGCATTTCTGTCCTACAGAATACCCAGTTACATAAAACTCTCCTGTAATTAGATGAGCTTCTGGGAAAAACATTGGGTGTGCTGATTGCAATTAGGACTAGACATATTAAGATGAAAAAATTCTGCCAAGCAAACAGTTTAAATTATAAATGAATGTTCCTGGGCTTGGTGCCTTCTGCAACACACTTAGGGGGACAGGCAGGAGGGGGCTCAGGCAGTTTCAGAAATGCTTGCTTCACATCTTTGCAAAATGGAAATGAAACACCTTGCTGTTTTACATGCAAGGCTTGATTCCTTGAAATACATGTTTAAAACAATAAATAGAAAACATTTTGGTTTGAAGTGGCATTTGTTAATAAGGGATCTGGCAGTGATGTGTATTTGTCTTTCTACTTTCCCTCAGAGGCAGCACTGCTACATATAATGAACTACAATCTGTTTACCCAAGAGGCTGCTTGTGACAATGACACAAACAACAAATACAGTGGTAGAGTTTCTGGACATTCAGCTCATGTTTGAACATCTTTACAAATTGCATGGGAAGTGCTGGAGAAAGAATGGATTAGCAGCAGTATGCTAGGGTGTTTTTCAAGTAAAGTATTTTGTCTTGTAGAATTTTATTTGAGAACAGTTGGGTTATAACCATTATTTTAGCGGTTTTACAAATCACTGAGGATTGTTCATTTCTTTGAAAATGAAAAGACAAAGCAATGCAGATCTTAAGTTAATTCTCTCTGTGTCTCCTTTGGAAAATATTTTAAATCAGCTTTGCAGAATTTGACCAGAATATTTGCCTTAGGTAAAGCCTTAGGCAAATAAAATACAATTAGTGGTTTTCTGGTTTGCTTCTGTATTAGCATAAACACTAACTGGGGTAAAAAGCAGACAAGTGAGTTTTAGGCTATGGCTGTGTAAATTTTCATGAGGAATATGCAAGACTTCAATAAATTGCTTCCCACTTGCAAGCAGATTTGCTCAGTATCGTTCGGGCAGGAGGAGGCAAGGGAGAGGAGGAGGTGAGAGAAGAGGAAGGGGGAAGGTCAGCTGGTAAATAATTGCACATATGAGGCTTTTCTTCACTAAAAGGTTTAATGGGTTTGGTTGTGTTATGGAGAACGAGAGTCAGTGTCCTTAATTATGGATGATACTCTTCACTGGAAAAGAAGTGAAGTAAAGGTTACTCTATTTGTTAATGTTTGGTCTGAAATGGCTTAGCAGTGTTGCCCATAGCTTAAGCCCTTAGATAAGTCATCTTGGGTGCAGTGAATGAGAAAACAGGACTGCTGAAAGCATACTGATAAGGCCTACTTCATATCGGCAGCAATCTTTGGACTATGTAGCTGTACTAAATATTCTTTATGAGAATGTATTTGGATTGCTCACAGAACTATGTAGCTCATAGCACTTGAACTCCCTTCATTTCCTGGTAGCACACTATTTCACTCTAGAGGCTGTCATGGCATTGCTATGGAAACAACATCACCGTTTCCAGCATGTACTCATCTTGAGACTCATCTTGACTAAAATACTCATTTCTCAGGCAGATCGATATAGTCCAGGGTTATCCTGTTTTAATAAAAAATTCCTTCTTCCGTGTCCCAAAAGGGTTAAGCTAATTAGCAAATCACCATAGGGCCTTCTTATAGTCGAATGTATTCCAGTATTTGAAGCATATCATGGATAGTCAGATCGTTAGGCACTCTATCTTGGGGAGATTAATTTACCTAAGAAGTAAACAACAACAAAAAAGAAAAGAAATAGAAAAGCCAAAATAACATGGTACATTGATGGAGACCAAGTCTGTGGTGCAGCCCATTGTGCACCTGAATATAGCACATATATAGTGCTGTGGGAGCAGCCCCCAGGCTGGGCAAGCTAGCTAGCCTTACAAAATTCCTGTTACCTGCATCAGTGCTAAGCATTTGAATGCTAAACTGAAAGCAAATCTGCAATATTCTCTTGGCATTTGGGGAGCTGTAAACCGGCAAGTTTAAGCCCTGAGTGTGATAAGGTTGTTTCTATAAAAATTCCTCAGCCAGGATGACTGTGCACAAGCTGTGTGCACAAGGATGCATTTTCTGCACTCGCGAAAAAATGCCTTTACTGTGTGAGAACCTGCTGCCACCTCCACCCGCAGCACTGTTTTCCTCAAGCGTACGCTTTCTGTTTGGAGAGATGGCAGATATTATTTCTCTTGAGAGCTCTGTGTAATACATTTTAGCACTTCCTATTCTGTCAAGAAAGATTCTGCCAATCCGTATCATGTATTATACCATTGAGTAATATTCTAGCTGAGTTGCTACCAGCAACATTTGAGTAGCTTTTCCTCAAATTTGTCTTCTTGTATTCTTTACTTGCCAGAGTCTGTCCCTCTCCCACATGCATTGTCTCTGTCTCTCCCTTTAAAGGAGAATGAAAATGTCTGCAAAGCTAAAATCAGGTCTGTAAGTTAGAAGCAGAGGATTGCAAGGTACTATGTACCCTGTTTTCATAGTTTGGTGAGCTCTTTTAAAGTTTATCTATTGACAAATGGTTACTTCGCTTTTCTAATTAAAACACGCCTACCTGAACAACTGAGGAGAAAATGGCTATTTTCAACAAGCTGATTAGATTCTGGATTGATGTAATGCACTTTTTTTCAGCAGGGGAATACTGACCTTCTAGCAAAAATAAAAGTTGACACTATTAAAAATAAAGATTTTGACACCTAACTCACATCTGAGTACTGTCAACTGGAAGTTTTCTTTGCATTTTGATAAATGTTGAATTGTACTCTAATTTGAGGTAAACTCCTAGAAATGCTGATTAAAGGCTCCTATCTTGCAAAGCCATGGGGAAGGACAGTATGTAGAGGAAAAGGGATAAAAAATAAAAAAGAAATTCTATTGCATGAAACTTGTCAATACATGAAGTTCACACGAAGTATCAATAATTAACTGTTATGTTCTTTGCTGCCTTGCTATTTCTCACCTGCTGATAACTACATTGTAAACAGTCATGATAGAGGTCTTTCCTCCTTTGTATTACTGAAGTGCTTGACATACTTTAACACAACCAAATAGTTTGCAATAAAAATATTTTAAAATAATTTTAATAAAATTTTGAGGTTAGTCAGTCTTATCCCCACTTTATACTCAATTAAACAAAGACTGTTAGACCCAAATAGGTTTGCTGTAATTTCAGCCCAGAATCTGAGTGTTGCCTGGTGGGATCCCACTTTACGTTACTTCCATCCATACTCTAATTCTGCATTAGATAAAGTGGCAAAGCATGGAAGAAAGAATAGTCCTGTAAAACAGGTAACAGAGAGATGAAGAATGGCAGGAAAGTGTTTTGTTTTGGAAAAATATAAGTCAGTGCATTTTTGCTCCATAAAGATCTGCAATGGGATGGAATTTCGCTGAGAACCAACAGAGGCTTTTTGCTAGACATCACTTGCTTTAATGGACAGAGAAAAATAGTTTAGCGCTTTTAAAAAAATCCATGACAATTCTAACCTTGCAAAAGGTAGTCAGAAGCAAAAACTTTGTCGTCGACTGAAATGAATCTTTACATTGACAGTGCTTAGCATTTAGTCATTTGATGATGAATTTAGGAAAAGTGTCATAGTACCTAAGCCTGCTTATCACTCCCAAGAATTTTCCGATTAAGTTACTCTTATCTGAAACAGTGGAGAAGTAGATGAAAATTCATGGTTATCCGTTTAGCAATGATTAGTGATTAATTTCAGCTTGTTTTTTAAGGGCACTTAAGGGAATTATTGAAATCATGAAAAGTAGTCCCTCATCTCTAGAAAGATTCTTTGCATTAAGTAGTATAAGCAATTCATATCGCCTTTTTCAGATGCCCCAGAAAACTAGAGGATAAAGTTCTGTTTTGTAAGGAGGTCTGAGATGTCTTTCATCTCTGACTAGAGTTTTCATACTTTTTCCATACTGACTTAAAGCTTAACACACACATCAAATTTATAAATGGTTGCTTGAGCTGGGCTGTTCCATACAGTATTTTTGGGCTTTTTCAATTAGTATTGTGGACCTGGAAAAGTAAGTGTGACTATACTATTAGATCTGACTACACTAGTTACTGAAGAGGAGAGAAGGATGTTTTGCTATTGTCAAGGTGAAGTACATATATGTTATTTCTTGTCGAAAGTGCTGACCCACCTGAATTCTAATATTGTCCTTTTATTTTCCTCTTGATGGGCTTATTCAGAAATACATTATTGGTTGCATGGAAGTAAAAAACGCTGTGTGTTTTCTTTAGTTGTTTAGGACTTTTTTTTTTAGGAAATCTTTTAGGTATTTAGGACTTCCTCATTGTGCTGAGAAGTTCACAAATAATGGTATCTGAAATAAGCCCCACTGGAAATCAAGACACAGATTTGTAGTGAGGTGGGTTTGATAGCTTGAACTTCCAAATATCCAGTTTATGCATCATCCTAGGAGATCCAAGAGCTAGGAAGGTGACTGAATCTTTGTTAGCCGACGTAAGAGTTAAAGTAAACTTAATCAATGGTTTTGGACACAAAAAAGGTACGGTGAGATGCATTTTGGTATCTTTTATATTTTTTTTCACGTATCAATTTGCATATACTTTATATGATGTTTATAACGTTAAGCCTCAAACTGTGATGGTTTTAACAAAGTACAGTAACCACTTTATATTAAAATATTAACCACATACCGCACCTTACCTCTGTGTACAAGCAAAGCTAGGCAGAGTTCCAACGTAAAAATTGTGTATGCACTGTAAAAAGAATATTTTAATATACAGTAAACTGAAGAAAGACAGCTCTTAACACAATAAAACCCAGTCATCATTTTAACGGAGCTGTTAAGCAGTATTACTAGATAACAATGATCAAATAAAGCCTGACTTTTCTTCAAACTGTTTTAGATTCTGTAGGGATCCACACTAATTGGATATGTAATACTAGATAAATAATAATTAAGAAGAATATAAAAGGAAGAAAGAAGTCTCTCACTGCTAGACTGAGGACCATGCTGGCTCTGTGGCTGTATAATTAAACAATGCATCAGGCACCTGTTCTTTGTAAGCACCGTAGTCAAACATGGCATAAGGTAAAGAATTTTAAGCTTTAAACTAAATATCTCATGTGACCACCAGAATAAGGATTTTAGAAATG
Source organism: Stercorarius parasiticus (assembly GCA_013396915.1). Taxonomy (NCBI): domain Eukaryota; kingdom Metazoa; phylum Chordata; class Aves; order Charadriiformes; family Stercorariidae; genus Stercorarius; species Stercorarius parasiticus. The sequence continues at coordinate 288,378 of VWZL01002995.1, read as the reverse complement.
TATCTGGGAAAGTCCTTGATGTATGTTTTGGCTGTCTGTTAGGAATAATGCAGTAGGGATTCTCTTACTAAAATCAAACAAGAAATGTTTTTAGTGTCAATTGAGGAATAAAATTAGTAAATAGGTAAGTATGTGTAACTGTAAGTTGTCATCTTCTCTGAACTGTATAGAATCCCTATAGTAAACGGGAGCCTTTCATGAAGTCTCAACAGACTCATTTGTAAGAAAAATTCTGTGTGTCCCTAATGCAAAGTGCCAAGAGAGAACTGCATTTCTAGGATCACCTAAATGACTTCGTCTTGTAGACACTAATATAGATACAGCTTCTACAACAGGCACTGAATTGGTTCTTCTGCTTCTGTTGAGGTTGAACTACATCCAGTTTGGACACAACATTATTTCTGATACGGTCATCATCTGTTGTAGAATATCTTAATTAAGTACAGTTTTTAAGCTTTTCAGAGCAGGAACAGTTGTGTGTTCATATGTTATCTTGTGCGAATTGCAGTCTTATAACTAACTGCTGTAATTCAAATAATAGAGAATAATTATAGCAGTAAGACTATGTGACTAGGCACTATACGGACCTTAAAGTTTATTTTTTTTCAAGAAATACAGAGAAGTCTCAACATCTTTTAGAAGACTTTAGGTCCAGATTTAGGGAGCTCTGAAAACCGTGAATAAATTTGCAAAAGTGTTCTTTCAAGACTTTTGTTTGGTTTTGTTTCTTGCCAGAGGATAGTTTATGATCCTTGTCAGAAACAATTGCTTTTTAACTCTTCTCATCACCTTAAACAGACTCCTATCTGAGGAATTTGACTATCAGCCAGTCAGAGAGAATCGGATGACAGAGCACATCTGATAGCCAAAGGAGCAATATCAAAGCTAGTTAAACAGTATTTTAGCATTGAATCACTGACTGAGACCCTCCTGCCAGACAGCTGAAACGTACATTGCAGCAAAAGCAAACAATACATGGCTGGAGTGTCAGATATCAGTGTCTTCAGGGGATGGGATAGTGCTATGAAAATGTTCCCTATCTAGCTGTCCTCCAAAAATAAATAATTTGGAAGAGTTCAGCCTGGCTGTGAAAAACTAATTATAGCTGAGGCCTTTGCATTCTTGGCAAATTCCAGTCTCTTCCTTTTTCTGGAGTTGCTTGTAAAGAAGTTAATTTAAGGTGATTTGACCATAGCTGTAGCCTTAGGATAATTACTGCACTACAGATTTATTGTTTAATAAAAATATTAATTCGTTAATCAGAATACATAATTTTCCTACTTATCACTCCTGTCCATACACAACTTGAATGAATAAGTATGTGATTACATTATCCTTTTAATGGATTTCTTTATCTAACCCTCTGTCCTCCTTAATGCAGTTGTCCCCAAATGGAGACCCATACCCATTATTCAGTTGCTGCAGAGGTAAGGAAAAACATAGCCAGAGGCATTAAAATACTCTTGGTTTTTAAAACTGTATATTGAATTGCAAAAAGGAAAAAGCAAATTGGCTGGAGTTGCAGCAAATGATAAAGTGTGAAATCCTGGGCCAGTAAAAGCCATTTCAGAACTCTTCAATAGTACATTAAAGAACAGCACTGGGATTTCATTGTATTCATGTGTTTGTAGAGTGATCTAGACAATGCAACTGTAGAAGGTACTTAGAATTTTACAATAGGTGCAAAGGTGTCTTTTCACAGATCTCCTTAGAGCCAATTGCTTTCCAATTTAATTGGGACTGTTATTCTTCTGATTGTAGCAAACAAGTTACTAATTTGGACCAGGAATGCCCTTTAAAATATCATTATCTCCAGCTTTCTCAAGTTGTTTGCTATTGAAGAGAGAAAGAGCACTTAGTAGAGCTGAAATGAATGTTGGCATCACCAAACAGATTTCCTTTTTCACCATAGTGGTTTATTCCACTAGAATTTTCAGGTTTTATCTGGAATCTGAGTTCCTTGGCAAAGAGGGACTTGGGAATGATAGCAAGGAATATTAAATTACAGATAAAGGATCACATCACAGAGTTGATACTCAGCTAAGTAGCACTCATATTTTAGTGTAATGTGGCTGCAGTTACTGAAGTTATTCCTGTGGAAATGGGTTACAGAATTCAGTCCAAGATTTATTGTCTTACTAATTTTATTTCTTCAGTTGATGAGTTTTAATCAGTATGGTGTCATTGTGGAAGCTTTTAAATTGCATGCTTCTGTTTCCCTCTGGATTAATTTCTCATTGAAGCATTTTAAAAATGAGCCATTCTCTGTTGTCACAGGTGCAGGTAGTGTATCCGACTTGAAAAACACGTATTACAAATTTATTGAAAGTTAGACAAAAAAACCATTTACACAGTTCTAGGTACAATTATACGAAAAGATAATGTATAAATAATTTAATCAGCTCTGCCAGAGGGGAGAATTCTCTTAAAAGAGTCTAATTATTCTCATTCCCATGTGAGTTTGGACTTGAAATTAACCTTGCAAAGCACAATCTTTTGCCGAATATTAACATAAAGAAGAAGAAAATATAACTTGCTTTGCTCATTGGCTAAAATCTTTTAGCTTGAAGAGTATTCCATGCAAGAATGGAGGTGTCATAAAAATGCTCACAGGATCCTCAGGTATTGTAGATGTTGCTGTCTGTACCTTTGTGTTCTGTTTGCGTATTTAAAACCTGAGACTGTGGAAGCTTTTCTCACTATTGAGGGTACGTCTCATTGATGTGGGCATTTCTCTCTTTTCTGTTTTTGTAATACACAATGGCAAGGACTGCACCTCAGTAGTGCCATTGCATGTGAAATTGCGATAGTTAAGGGAGGTCACTTTTAGGGCCTTTGGAATAAAAATGCTCTGTAAATAAAGGCAATGTGAACTTTAACAAAGTTACAATACCACAGTTAAGAATAAGACTATTTTGACTGTTTTCATACTGACTACAAGCTATGTGACTTGTCTGGAATCAATGTTCCGAAAGCAGATCAAGCAAAGGAGCAGGCATACAGCTGTGAATATTGAACCCCTTTGCATTGCAGAATGATCTTGGTGTTTCAGACTCCTGGAATCCATATTTCTCTGCAGTGCCTAGAGACCAAGCTGATGGGCATTTTTGTAAATCCTTTGACATAAGCAACTAGATAATAAGTCCTGCCAAGGTTTTAATCAGGTGTCTCATATAATTTAATATAGATGATTTGGAAAAATTTCACTATGGAATTTCTGTTGAGAACTGAATCTGTTCCTCATATTCATTTTCACAGTGCTCATGTTCAAGGATTTCTTGGCAGTGCAAAGTTAGTTACAGGCAGAAATATCAGTATAAATTCTGAATGGTATGTTTAAAGTACCTGTTTTTCAGAAGTTATCTGGGTATTTTTGAAGATAGTTATATTTGACTACTTCCATAACAAACATGCAGGGAAGGGAAGAGCATTATGCTCTAGAAGACACTTGTAGCTAGCTCAGTTTTGCAAAAAATAAGTCCTTTGTGACTTGAATTGTAACTTAGTTCAAATATGGAATTATTCTGCTCTACTGGGATACAAATGCTGCTGTATTGAGGTTTTCTACAAGGTATATGGAAGAATAAATTGCATTTAAAGAAAGAAAAAGCCCCACCAAAATGCTCTAAAGAGTGTATACCCTCCAGCTGGAAGTTCTGTGTCTGCCTTTTAATAGGCAGATCTTCTTCAGCTGCATGGGATTTTAATAATTATCGAGAAGAAATTTCTTGATGATATTACCTGTTATTGCATAGGTTATTAATTTAAAAAAAAAAAAAAGCACATTTTGTCTCTTCTTTCCTGTAAGTTATGTGGGATAAAATCCCTGGCTACTTTAAAGATGGAGTTTAGGAAATTATGTGTATTGTATTTCACCATATTATGAGGGACTGGATTCAGCAAACCAAGTAGGTCCCTCTCAGTCCTCTTTTAAACATCTCATTGTTTTTAGGAAAGCAGGTTTGTGAATGATGAGATGATATTGCTTTAGTTTATAATTTGTCCTTGCCTTATTATGTTAAAGTTGCACGCTTTTCTTGGAGCCCTTGCTAGTATGTGGTACATGGTGCCACTTACCATACTACATAGAAGAGTACTGCCTAAGAGAAGCTGAGCTAGGTGACTTAATAAGTCTCTTCTATTAATAATCTATATGTACCTGAGGTTCTTCTGGTATTCGATACGTTCCAAATGTAACATTAAGCATCTCACAGTAAAATAATAATTAATTAATATGCAAATATATAAACTAAATATGACTTTGCAGCCTTTCAATGATTGAATACTGTACACAGAAAAATGCATATGTGCATTTACGAAGACAGGTCTTCCTCTGTTGACTCATACACTTAATTTTGCTCTCAGCTGTGTATATGCAGGTAATGATTTATTTGCTCATGAAAATTTGAATGTGCTTATGGTTGTGGCTAACGCAGGCATGTGACTGTGCCTACAGATGAAAATGCGGTTGTTCTATTCTGAAACACAAGTCAAAAATTAATTTCTTAGCTAAATTAAATTTCTCCAGTATCTACTTCTAAATTCATTATTCTCTAAGTTAATGGTTGCAATGTATATGAACAGGCCTGTCTATGAGAAAGATGGACGTGACTTGCACCATTTTAAATACTCTGTTTCCTATCAGTGCTATTCTACGATTCTCTGCTTTCAACACTTACTCAAATGTTGCAACTATTCCATAGACAGTTTCTCTTCTATATCAGATAAGTTTTTCTTCAACTGGCATACAGCAAAGTCTGTGACGTTTACTGAATGTAGGGCAGTAAAAGCAATTTCCTAAAATTTCACTAAGTACATTTGAAATACTTTGATTCTTTTTCCAAGTAGCGTTTGCTTAATGGAGACTTGGGACTTTCTTGCTGCTTTCTGATTATATCCTACCAACATAATAGGAATGCAAAATAATTCTGATGTACAAAGATCAGAATGAGATCTCCAATTCAGAATGAGTCTTTGGACTGGTCTGCATTCTGGGGGAAAATTCCACAAGATAAATGTAATAATAACAAAAGAACCTCTCAAAACCAACTAACCAAGAAAAGAACTGAGTGAATACTCACATGCCTGGAAAACTGTGAGTAGGGAGGGGGAGAGCCCCCTGAAGCAGAATCCAGAACTATTGCTCTTGCTGGCCCTTAAGCTGACCTTTGCCAAATCTTTGCCACTTCATGCCTTAGTTGCATTATCTGTAAAACATTGATGCCAATACTGACTCTCCTTTGCTTTGACCTTAGTGAATGGAAAATATTTCCTACTACTGCTTTTAATTTCTTGCCAGATATCTCCAATCGTGGATGAAACTTGATACAGAAAGTCCAGGAGTTGCAGCTTTGGTTCAGAAGTTTGGTATTTAAGTACTGTCCTTGGCTTCCTGTTCGGCATTGAACAAATCTTGTTAGTCCCTTAGTCCTGAGGGTCTCTGGTCCCTGTCAGCTGCCAGTTAAACCAGTGACACCTTGGTTCCTAAACACATTTAAAGGGTCTGAATGTTCACCTCTGTGCTCCTTGTGTAGTAAGTTTTATGGTGTTAGAGGTGTCCTGGTTTGAGGTAAAACTGAACCAACTTTCTGTTCAGTAATTTTATTTTCTTAGCTAGGCCTCTCCTAACTCTCTGAAATTAACAGCATGTTGTGTCTAAAACGGTTCATTCAGAGTGATAAGAGAGTTTGTGCCAAGGAATGGTACACAGAAAGGCTCTTGCTTATACTTATTGCTATAACCATCAAGGTCAGCTAATTTCGTTGTGTGCCCCGTTGGAGGGTTGGAAGCGGAAAAGCGTAGAGGGATTCCACCTGTGGGAAGGAGTGGACAGGACAGGTGACCCAAAACTGACCAACAGGATATTCCATCCCCTCTGCCCTGTGCTCACTATAAAAGCTGAGGGATCAAAGGGTCAGCTCTTTTCCTTCAGTGACTGACATCCGAGGAGGACCTTGTCTGTTCATCTGCCTTTGATCCTGATCAGTGTGTTCCTGACTCCAACTCTGGAACCTGGTTCCCACTCATTGCTGAGTCCAGCCTCGGACTTCCCCAGTGCCTGCTGGTGACATCATCCTGGGAGCTTAATATGGTTTTGTATGTACTGTATCTATTTCATTATTTTCCTTTTTATTTTATTATTAATAGTTCATTAAAGTAGTTTAGTTTCTTCTAAACTCGTACATCTCTTTATCTGTCCTCCTCCTTTCCATGCACGAGAGACTGGGGGGGAGCATCTGTCACCGGCCATTGGCCAATTTGTCCAAAACCATGACAGAGGACAGAAATAGAAAGCTAAATTAGGCACGAATCTGACTGAAGCTTTAGATATTAGATTGTGAGGAAGCACAGGCCATCTTGTACTGGCAGTGGTACGCTGAGCATAAATGTGAGGCCTAAGGAGCACCACTCCAGCACGCAGACCTCCTTAGTATCCACACTGTATGAATGTGTATTACAAATAAGACAGGGGGATGTACTCAATATATCATCCTATCTCTGTGTGAGCTAGATCTCAACAGTAGCTTGGCTTTTATACCTCTTGTTTACTTAACAGGGCCAAATTCTATTTTGTGGGTAGTCTGAGTAGCTGGAAAGTTTGTTGCTACTGGAGCCTGCTATGACCATGTCTTTTCTTCTGGTAACATCTCTTTTTCATGTAACTTAGGCTGTAATCCTTGAGTTAAGGAATCTCAGAAGTCCACAGAACTGTGTTAACATTACTTAATCTTTTCTTTGTATGCACTTTGTACTTGTTCTTTATATTATGAGCAATCCCTTTACTTTATGTTTGCACAGCACCTAACATAATTGTCTATGACTTGGCCTTCCACACAGAGCTAAAAACTCATAGCAGTTTTTACTCTTTACGTATCTCATAATCATGATATGAGGAAAAATACAGAAAAGCTGACAGAAGCCTTTGTACTGTCATAATGGCACTATCTAAACACCTTTGATGGAGATGTTTTATTGCCAATCAAAATCAAACCATTTAAATTGATATTCTCAGCAAATCACAACCGCTATGGGACTGTTGACAGAGTTCCTAACTCCAGTATGGTGTCTAAAGAATCACTGTTATAAAGACCATGGAACTATAAATGGAATTGGGCTGACATTTTACTACTAAGTAATTTTCAAGTATGGATCAATACCTTGCATTAGCAGATATGAGGTCCAAGGCAGCTTGAAGGAGCCCACACTTTTGCAGCAGTTTCTGCTTTTGTGGTTCAGAAGAGTCAAATGGTACAGACAATGTAATTGCAACTCTCCAGGCTTTTAATATAACCCATACAGTACATGCTTTTAGTGGAGCGGTGGGCGAATGCTGTGTGATAAAAAGCATCGACACTGTGGCTATTAGGTAAATACTGGGTCATCTCTCTGCCTAAGGTAAAACACTGGAATTTGAAGAAAAGGGCAAATCCATTAACCTATTGACAATCCATTCCAGAAACCCTTGTCTCTTGAACAACAAGTCTTAAAGACAGAGATTCAGAAGTTGGACCCTATCCAATTGTCATTCAGCAGCGAAAACATACAGCGTATCTTTAGGAAAGTGAGAAAAAAGGAGTAAGTGGATGGTTAGTTAAAAGTTAGGGCTTGCTTATTTCTTTCATAATAAGATTGATGTAATCACATCATGGTGTTATCAAGCATACTGAGGCCCGATTCTGTCTCTGCTCCCCTGATGGGGGGAGAAGACTGGAAGAAAACTGTAGCTGTTTGGAATTAATTCTGTCAGCTGGTGCACGCTATAGGAATGATATAACCACCATGTAGGAAGTGTAAAACTGGTAGAGCTTGATTTGTAAGCATCACAGTTCCCTCCTTGTAATGAAAATAGTGTGCACTAAATGGCTAACAGAGGAAACCACTCACAGAAATGCTTATATTAAAAGTGTAGAGCCTCAGCAGGACCACAGTGATCAATTACCCTATACCGAAGCCCTGTCAGCTTCTATGAATTGCTATTGATTTCAACTACTAGTCAGTGAATCTTTCTAGGACTAGGCTAGAATGTAGGTGTGAGATGCAGACAAAATTAGGAGCTGGAACAAACCTCTGTGGAAAACAGAGGGAACGGCCAGGTTTGGGAAGATACGTTATGCTGAAGTTTATTTTTTGAAAGTGCTTAAAAATTGCAAAAACCCAAGTCCCACGCAGTGGTAAAAATGAAGTATCACATCAGCATATATTGAAATAAGAAAGATGAGCAATTTGGGTTTTTTATGAACTTGTTATGGAAAATTTTGTCTGGCTTTCTAAAGAAAGCCTCTGTCCTTCATTGCAGTTGAATAAAGGGGAGTCAGTTAACTTTTTTCCTGTAGCCTTCGTCTGATTATATCAATGATTTCCTTCTTGCAGTGAACCCTCAAATCGTATAAAAGTTATTCCAAAGTAGTGATATAACATTCAGTCCTCTATATGCTATAGCTTGTGAGTTGCAAGTTTGTTGTCTACCAAATTCAGTTTCTTATAGAATTCCTTGATGGTTTCAGGAAGACAAAGCAGCTATTTCTTTATGCATACTGTTCACTTCAAAGGGAATTTAATCTGTTTTGAGGAGACTGCTATGTTTCCCTTATCATACAAGGAAATTCATTCTGGAACCTTTTTTGCTCGGCAGGAACCCTATGTATTTCCACATTCTTATTATACATGTTTTGGCATGAGCATAAAGCAGGCGTGCTCATTTATATTCTAGCTGATCAAGTGGAGAAGTCTGATTAATGTGAATTTTGGATCAAGGTGCGGGTCATCTTTGTAACCTGCACTAAAAGGAACTTTATGGAGTGACTTCTCCCAGAGGAGGATATTTCTGTTAGATCAGTGGCCCAGAGGCAGTGGAACAAATCTTCTTCCTCCTGTCATCCTCATTTTAATATCAGCTGCACAACAGCAGCACATAATACTGGATTAGAACTAAACGTACCATATAACTGCATCGTGTACTCAGATTGCATCCCTCACACTGCGTATTGTTGCAAGTTGTTAATCATGCCTTTCCTTATGCTCTTTCCTCCTTTCTCTCCCGCTGTTTTGCTTCCCTCCCTCCTCTCCCTCAGATCTTTCCGTAAAGTCTCCTTTCTCCTCTCAGTCAGGCCCTGTCCTGTCCTGCCTGCTCCCTCTCCTATGTTATACCTCCGTTCTTGAATAATTTTGGGAAAGCAACATAGATACTTATAGCCAAGGTTAAAGGTTAAATTGCCTTAAGAGTATCTTTTTTGCCTTTCCCAAGATTAACTCCTGGTCTTGTAGCTCTACTAACCTGACTGTAAGAACATCACCTCTCACCGTTGTCGTCTCCAAGCATGCTAGACCTTTTATTTCCATTTTGCTGTGGGGAGAGCATCTAGAAAATCTATTGTCCTCTTCATAGCTTTATCCCGTTTCACTGAGGATGTGGAGGAGAAACCTTGGATATAAGACGGCAAAAGAGTTGGGTTAGGACGGACAGACCTGTTCTGTTTTTTGTGAGCAAGAAGATATTTTCTGTTCCTTGTTTTAATGCAAATGAATTAAAATGCCAGCCCATCGCTGGCAAGGCACCAGTTCAGCCTTCCCTTACTGCAAGTATCTACCAGGGATTGAAATGCCTTCTTCTTGGCAAACGTGTGGGAGTCAAAGCAGTGTGAAGATCTTTTTCATTTTTGTAGGGGAAATTCCTACTCTGTTTAGGCACAGGAACACCAGCTTTTTTAGGACAACAGAATTATATCCTAGTACACTGCTAGTGGTGAACTCTTTGGTCTTTCTGTCTTAGCTTTGGTCGTAGTTGTTTTGTCGACATTCTGAAAATGAGCCACATTACATGTGGTACAACAGAAGTCAGATGTGACTGGTATTTCAGATGTGAGTGAACTGAGGGAGAGGGACCGTGCCCCACTCAGGACATCCCTGCAGAAGATACAATTGCAAGGGGAAACCATAAGTGTAGGCGGCAACTCTACAGATTTGTGCCATTAGCATACTTTTCCCTTTAGCAATGAAACTTTCATTTAATCAGTTTCTACCAGATTCACTCTTCTTTGAGCTCTTCAAGTTCACCAAAGGGCCTGTTTCTGAAGCACACTGTCTGGTCCAATTTTTTAATATTTTCCTGCCATGAGAAGTGCCTAAAAGGAAGAAAAAGACACAAAGGGAAGATGGAAAAATAGAAATGCGAAATGTCCCATGGGAGGTGCTTGCCCTTACCATCTCATGCTAGTTTAAATACAGTTCCCACATATCACATGTCAAGCTGTACTTGATTGTTTTCAAATAGATGGCAAAAACCATGAGAGGAGGAAAATGTTCTTTTGTGTGACATGTTCTTCTTTTGATACATTGGGTTCTGTAGCTGTCAAAGCAAAGGCTGTTTTTCCATCTACTATTACAAATGCATGTGGGGTAAATCTCTTCTGCAACTCTCTATTCCCTTGATTGTTTACTTCAATAAAAGTGGTATTGTTTTATTTTGTCTAAATCTAACGAAACGATGAATTTTCAGTGCATTTTCTCTGTGATCCTCAGTAGGCAATGACATTCTTTCCCAGCGGAGATTTAGATCACATGTGGAAATGCAGTCTGTTTCAAGTATTTTCTGCTTTTCTGGCAGGAGAATGGAATATTTAATTTCATTATTCAGCATAGGGTTATTCATTTCATGCAATGAAGGGAAATTCATCAATATTGTCTTCAGTATCCAGAAAAATGATACTAACCATGACTGTTTCACATACTCTATTTATATTTTATATCTTTCTCATCACTTAGCAATTATTCACCTCTCTGCTGAGAGGTGAGCTTCTTGTATTGAGTTACTATAATTTCTCTGAACTCCGGAAAGCAATTCAATCTCTGAAAGCAATTCCTTTTACTTAAAGATATTTCTTGAAACAGATTCACCAAATACAAATAACTGAATAAAGGTTATTTTTTCCTGTTGATTTTCAAGAATATTTAGCGATGCTTTATAAAAGGGGTAAATCAATGTTGCCACATCTTAACGTTCATTGCACTAATACTAATCATGATGGATTCTGGGAGATGGATGTAAACGTGATAGTGCAAGTAAGTGGGAATGCAGCTGAAATGCAACATTAATTCATTCCCAGTTGTTATTAAATGTCACAAGATATTCATAGTTTTGCTGATATTTGCCTTTTTAAACCACTTGGTGTAAAAAAACCAACATCATCAGTGTGATGTATTTGTCTATGCAAAGTCATCAAGATAATTATCTCTGAATCTTTTGTATTATGTTTAATTTCAATGCAGTGTCCCAGTCTGCATTTTTTTTAAAGATCAAAGAACAGAGTGTAAAGGTGGTGATAGACTGTACCCCATTCCCACAGAAATCAATTAAAGGTCTCCCATTTGGGAAGTAGGCACAGTGGGAACAGAAACAGGCTTAGTATCATGATATATAATTTCTCTTGCCATCAGTAAAACAGATTTTCTCATTTTTCTTATCCTCTGAGATGTTTAAATTTTGAACGTCAGCTGATTCAAATTTTATGTTTGGGGAATCCAGGCGCTGAGATCATTTGTGTTTCGGGCACTGAACTGGGACTCAGTAGATCTGGGTTTGTTCTGTCATGCATTTCCCAGGTGGTCTTATGCAAATCCTTTATTGCCTCTCACACAGCCTCCTCAGTAAAATAGGGTAATGTTACTCTTCTTGTTCGAAGGATTTGTTAACATTTGGATAGCTTATCTACAGTGCATTGCTGAGGGCCATATGAAAATGTACAATCTTATTTAAATGTACTGCTTTACATAGATATCCTTCTTTCACTTTATGCTTCTACACCTACTGCTTTCTTACAGCCCCCTCATGGGACTCTTTCTTTCATTCTTTTCTTTATGAGCAATCTTGCACAGGCTGGCCTTCTCTAAATACATGCTAACTGGGTCCTGGTTTTTAAGCTCACCAAGGCTGGTAATATGTATGAGTAGATATATATGTGTTGGGGAGGCACTATGTGAGCTGTACTTCATGTGGATAATCTTTGGTGATCCAACTGACAGGTTTGTGCTTGTGAAACTAGATCTTAGATGTATTTTTGTTCCAGATATATCCATTTAAATGATTCAGATGTACAGTTCTCAGTCACAGAAATTCATATTGATTTCAGTAGTGAGCATTGTTTACATGAAAAGCCAAGAATGCCATTTCAGATCCTTCTTTTGCAAGAATTCAAATAGCAAAACCAATATTGTGCACAAATTTTTTAGAAAGGATACTATATTAGTATATATTCACACAAAACTATTTGCATAAATGCTTCTGTGTTTGCTGCATTTGCCTTGGCAAAAAGGTACACTTATTGTTTGAGGCTTTTAACTTAAGCTACATGTATTTTTAGCTTAACTTGCATGATCATAAAAACCAGTGGGTCTTTACTGGAGTGCGTAGATCTGAGCAGTACATTGTTCCCTGTCAATCAGTATTATCTGGGATAGAGCAGTGATTTCAATAGCAACTACAGGAGATACAGCTACCTGCTCTCTTATTAGTTTTAATGAAGGTGAGAATTCCAAATCCCCTGGAATACTGTTTCTTTGATGTGTTTGCACAGCATGGACAAATGTTGACCTATTAATGGCATCTGCTGTAAAACCGTTGTTGATTACTGGCTCTTTGAGTTTGGTGTAGATGGGGCAGGTATGGAAATTTAAAAACACCCTACTGCTAAACAAATGAGTGTGTCTTTATCAAAAAGCATTAAATGTATTAAATGTATTATTTAGATAATCATGCTTCCTTCAAAAAGGCAGTAAGAGTTGTGGTTTACCTGCATACAACTGCATTTTCCTTAATGAAACTTCCATTCAGACATTGTAGATATAAAGCCAGCCAATATGGAGGACCTGACGGAAGTGATTACAGCCTCTGAGTTCCATCCCCATCACTGCAATCTCTTTGTCTACAGCAGCAGCAAAGGATCCCTGAGACTCTGCGACATGAGGGCATCGGCTCTCTGTGACAAACATTCCAAGCGTAAGTCCTTGCTTCATTGAGCCCCAGATGTCATTAAAGTCTTATTATTCATGGACAGCATGTAGATGTGTGCATACCCCAGTGTATTAGCTTCTCAGTTACAGGCATAGTTGAAAAGAGAACAACAAAAGCAAGAAAATGTTCTCATCTATACAAGTATTACCTATAAACTTGATTACAGTCATGTCTGTGACTGGCCGCCTTTGTAGTTCTTATTGCAGGAATCAGTGAAGAACCCACAACTCTCTAGCAAAAGAGAGATGGTTCCCAACAAAGGAAATACGGGGCGGGAGGGGAAATACTTAAGTGGATGAGAATACTGTTCTGAATAAACAATTACTGTTCTGAATACTGCAGCAAGTAAATTTTGTCATTCAAACTGCCTTCAAAACTTTGAATCCATTTTCTGGATTAAAAAATGTTGGAGTCCTTTGTAAAAATTTAGCCCAGGATTCCCTGTATGTACTTTTTCAATAACGTGTCTACAGAAACAGAGGAAATAATGCAAGAAGTAATACTGGGGGGGAAAAAAAGAAAAAAGAAAAAGAAAAAAGAAAAAATATTGTGTTGGTATAGAATGTGTCATCTGTCCTAAAGTGACTTTATGTAGCCTGTAAGATTTTGAGATGGAGCCACCAATTCAGACAGTTCACATCTGAAACGTACGTAAGAACAAGGAATTGGAATGTTAAAGTGTGAGGCTGTCTTTGTTCTTGAAGTAAAGGATGAAGGAATATGCATGTTCATAATGTCTTGCTATCTGCTTTTTATAGTCTAGATAAGATAGAATATGGTTCTTCCCACCAGTAACCTGCCAAGCCTGGGCATTTCGCCTGGTGCAAACAACCTCTTTATTCCTGGTCTTCTGAGGCTGAAAACCACCAGACAAAGGCATCGTGTTTTGTGGCTGGTTCCTGTGAGGAGCTGAGAACCTAATGAATGAACTGTGGTGGCTCTGCTTTAGCCACCTTCAGGACTAGAGCTTCCAGGACGCTTCCATCTCACAGAATTGAGTCTAGGTTTTTTTGCAATGTTGAAACAGTGGGGAGGAAATTCAGGAGAAATTCTCCTAGTGCCAGGGGCACATAAGAGGTTTTATGTCAATCAGTTCCTACTTGAACCTTTTTGAGGTAGGCGGATCTTATTAGTAGGGGTGGGAAGTGGGGGGAAGAAAACATTTGTAGATTTAAGTGAGACATAAGTGGTGCACGGATTTAGCACACAAGCTATTTTTTTAACTGAAGTAAATGCAGTAAAGAGCTTATGACTTTTTGCTGCAAGGAGAAGTGCACATCCTCAGAACCTCTTAGGATATGATCTCCAGTTACAGAAAATGACCTTTCAGGACAATTTCCTAAGCAGAGAAGTGTTTTACCTTTGTTAGCTGTATCCCCTTGTACTTGTAGGGTGAATACAATACCATGAAGTGAAATGCAAGCATGACACAATCTGGCACATTGTTGTGACTTATCAAGTCCCACTTAATTGTTTTGTTCCATAATACTTTCATTTCTTCCTGCTAATAAGGCCTCTGTGCCCCTGTAATTCAGTGCCAAATGCCAATCGTAACTTATTAAAACAACAATAGAGTAACCCTGGGTGAAAGAAGGCATTTTATGCCAGAAGGGAGCGCAAGGTCTAATGGTCATTGATTAAACCCTATTTTCCAGATCTATGAGTTAGAAAATAGCCATTTAGTGTAGCATTGCTGCACTGAACTCAAGTCAAGCTCATTGAGAAGCTGCATGTGTCTCCACACACATGCACAATACAAAATTGATACAGCAATGGTAGAACTTCCAAAGTGTTAAAAGGAATAGGCTCATGTACTGCTGATTGGAGTGGTTTGAATATAGCTCTCAGAGGCAAGCAAACTAATTATATAAAGCCCATAGCAACCTAAAACGATATATCATAAAAAACAATCAGTCTGGGAAATCAAATATTTCTATGATTGTCTCTCCAGGACCTTCACTGTGCATCTGATTTCTCTTTACAGTTGTTTTACATGTGGTGCATACACATGATCAGTGCCCTAGTCTCCTCAGCTCGCCTTTCCACCTTTCCCCATAACTGATTTCACTTTGCTGGTCACTGTAAACCCTCATGTTCTGCCGTGCAACCCTACTTTCTTAATTCAGTGTAATATCACTATGTGCTGTATTTCAGATGCTGTTCTGAGATTGTAAAGGATATACATATTTTTAGGGATAAAAAATCCAAAGTAAAACTTATAAAAAATGCCTGGATACTGAGCATGTGTTGTGAACTTTTGGTTTTACTCCTTTTCGAGACCCTTTGTTATCCAAATCTCTATAGCTGGGCTAAAGTCTGTTGCAGCTTTTGCGGGAAGGGCCCTTCCATTTGTACAAGTCTAGAGAGTGCCATGAATAATTACTGTGCCATACGGTATAAATAAATTACCTACTAATATCTGTAGTGTAAGTCACTGACAGAGGATGTTAATAAATCATATTATTTATATTATATATTATTTCTGGTTTGCTAAACTCGGTGGCAAAATCTGTTTGGCATTAGCGACAGCAACATTACAAGGTTTCCCTTATAAATTTTTCATGGCTCTGACATGGAAGAGACAAGAGACTTCTTCCATATCTACTCATCCTGGGTGCCTATGCTGAGATTTATTAGCAAGCTGCCAATTTATGTGATGACTTGTAATGGGGACCTCTGTCCCTTAGAAAAATGATCTCAGACCACCGAATCTATCCATAAGGCATTGAAAGAATATCAGGTCAGTAGCTGAGTTTTAAATGGTCATTGAGATACCGATAAGGTGTGATAAAATGTGTTGTTTTTCTAATAGACTACCTGAAACTGCTTTTTATAACACCTCTTTAATAGATCATGCGATGCTGGGCGAGCAATCGGAAGTAAAACATATGTGGCCATTACAAATGGATATCCAGGAAAAACCAATCTGTAACCATAGGGGAGATACATACCTAATATTGTTCTGTGTTAGTATCAGATTTTACAAGTAGTGCGAGAGAATTCTATCAAAATATTCTGGAGAGGAGGTGAAAAGCGATGAATGTCCCTGCTTATTTAGAGTATTAGAGGGATGAGAGTAAGGATGAAGGTGTTCTTGCAGTCCACAGGGTTACAGGTAAAGATTTAAAACAGGTATGAAAGTCAGATTCAAGCAGCAAGAAATAGGGAATTCATTTAAATAATATGGAAGCTTTCATCTAAATAGTGTAAGGTCATCTTTAAGGTGTTATTCAGGCAATATACACGGTAATGCAGTGTAGAAAGCAGTATATGGGACATCTGTGGCAGCAGCAAAACAAGAGAAGCTAACAGCTACAGAAGTATCATTGTTTGGGGAGTTACCTGGGAACATCCAAGAAATAAAAGAACTACCCCCCACTCCAAATTCCATAAATTCTCATGCAAGGAATTCGGGTGACAAGCGAGACAAGCGTAAGGACACTGTTACAGCAAGAGCGTCCTGACTAAAAAATGCTTATAGCAGTGTAATATGCAACTGTTCAATTAACAAATAATTACTAATTTAGTTTTTGGTCTTTTCTTGCTAATATTCTGTTCAGAGCTCCTTACAAATGTGCATGGAGATAATATCATTCTTCCAAACAGCTTGTAGACTAGATAGGTACATATGGCTGTTTCAACAAATCATCTAATAAAGCAGTCAGCTAAAGAAACCTGAGCTTGAGCATGTGAAGTTGGGGAAAAAAATGAAGATCTTTTTCAGTTGTTCATCAGAATTATTAAATTCAATGTTAAGTGGTAAATAGAAACTGTATAGTTATGCAACATGGAAATTTAAGTCACTCAAGAGTATAAGTCCTGTTGATATTCCATGTAATAGCCTTAATATTTTAAAGTCGTTGCATACTTCAGAAGTTGTAATCTATTTAAATGCCGTATGTTGCTTTAAGGGGTTTTTTTAGTGTTCATTTCTGAATTTATATTTGTAGACTAAAACCCTATTTCTGATTCCCCATTACCCATGTGCAAAATTTACAACAAAATACTTCAAGGAAGGAGGAGCTGTGTTTTCAAGTTTATTGCTCAGTGTGCCGTGGTGCCCTTTAAAATACAAACTTTGGGGTCGCATAATGCAGTTAGCCCCCGTCACCATTAGTTCATGCTTTCCATCCTCCATACAGACTTCAAGGGCCATTGAGATTCCCCCTCCCTTTGACCAAAGAAGCATTTGTAGATGATGGGCAATCCTAACAGCCATCCTCTCGGCACTCTCCCTGAAAGGGGCAAAGCATGTCAGCTGGTGCCTTCACTGGGATGGGTAATCAATATCTTGAAAGTATAAAATGGTCTTTGGAGCAATGCAGAGTGAATTTGGGGTTTGGTTTCTGACCCAAAGATGCCACCCAAAGATGGTGGTGGTGTCTTTTTTCCTTGAGAGTCCATTTCCACATTTTTGTTTGAAAACCAGGCATGAAAGAAATGCCGGCCCTTCCCCAAGGTTAAATGCCTCCATCCTGTCATTCTGACGTGTAACTCAATTTAGTTATCTGCTGGGTTTTCCTGAATTTAAGAATTCAGAACTGGGGAAGCAGCCAAAAAAGAAATCAAAGATAATTTACTTGAGCATGTTGAATTTTTAAAATTAAATTAATTGTATTTACCAGTCAGTTAAAGGAGGTTGGAATTTCAGAGACAAGACAGCTTTCAGACCTCTAACTGAATATGGATTATCGTTCATTTGCAACAGAGAACAGCCAGATGCACAAAAAAGCCTGTGACAGAATATCCCTGCTGGATTTGCTAATTAATATTGACCTTTCCAAATGAATGATGCTTATTGTGTGATGGCAAAAGAGACAACTTGTTTTTCTTTTTTGTGAGCTTTACATTTAAAATACACTTCTTATTTCTGCATCTGGTCTCAAGTCAGGTTATCATCTGAGAGAGAGACAGCTGGCATTCTCCCTTTGTGCATTGAGAGGCCACTGTCAAAGTAATGTCCACTTTAGGCAAAATCTGCAAGGTTTCAAGTGACAGGAGTGAAACTTATCTGAGCTTCCATAATGATGTGACCCTGTGCTTTAGTAAAGGCTTCTTCTCCTTATCCTAATTATGGATTTATTTTATAAGTGTGCACTACAAAGGCTGATTCATTACCTACAATTCATTGCTGATTTTGTATCCCCAATGAAAAAATGTGCCTGTATCCTGATAATTTTGTAATTATGACTGCCACTAAAGATCTGTTACTACAATTTCATGCATGCTTAAACTAGATCCTGGAAGGGATCCTTCCTTGTGCAGGAATTCCATTGAAATTTGGTAGAAGATTGCCTTTAGCATGGGCTCCAAAGCTTCCGTTCTGCTCAGTTTGGATGAATGTATAATAAAGACATTTAAAACATGGCTAATGAAAATTTGAAAGTGTTTCTACAGAAATGCAATTATGTCTACATAGTGTTTCCTCCAGTTGTTTTAGATGTGTTAGAATTAAGTCACAGGAAGGAAAAAACTGATTTTAGGTACCTCTAGCTATCAAATAGTAAGAGGAAAAAGAAAAGCCTGAAGCAATGGTAAATGATTTATGATTGAAGAGGTGTTTCATTAACCCCTCTCCCCCAACCACACACAGATAAAGCAAATAATTGCTGTAAGATTGCTTTAATTATTCAGTCTATTAAAATTCCTGTCTTGTTTGCTTAATTTTTTAATAGCAACAAATACTGCTTTGCAATGTCTCATGAAACCAACATTATTCTTTCAAGATCCCGTTTCACTGGGGAGAAAACCCCCCTCACTTATCACTAACCTTATATATCAAGATCGGGAAGACTGATGCCTGAGTTTGGCTGTAAAGGAGTAGTAGTTTTATGTCCCATTAACTCAATGGGATTGCTCACAACACGTAGCATTAAACACGCACATAAGTCTTTGTGAGACCAAGGTTTAAAGAGGCTTGATCTTCCAGATTAGCTCTGTATTTTTTTCACTTCCTTGCTCTCTTTAGCACCATTTCTCTTTATTAACAAACTCACTGGCAAAGTTACATTAATATAAGCAACTCAGTAGTGAATCTCCCACCCACTGTTCTTTAGCTATTGATCTGGCTTTGCCTTTCAGCGCTAATGCACTATCCCTTGTGGATTGCGACAAGCTGCAGCAACTCACTGCAGATGGTAAAACAGATTCTTAAATATTGATTTGAGGCTCCACTTTTAAAAGCCATACTCTCTAGAGGTATTGACGAGAAGCCTGGTTTTAATATTGGGTCATTGGATAAAGGAATGCTTTTACAGTAGGTGGAATTTCAGTCTTGTGGTGGAGGTAGCTTCAGAAAGCTGCTTTTACTCAAAGAAGGAAAATGATGTGTAAGTGACCAGGGCTTGAAGAAGTGCCCTCTGAATTATATAAAAACAAATAGAGAATTGAAATATAAAAAGATACTACTTTTCCAGCTTAAAACAGGATAAGCAACTACAGGCTATGGTAATATAAAATGTTAAATAATTGTGGTCAGTTGTTTATACTTCATGTCATATAAAATAAGTGTATTTTAGATTGCTTATGAAGGTGGACTTAAAATTCCTACACGTGTATGACCATATTAATCAGTGTAGAACATGAAGGCAAGATGGACACAGCAAAACATCCTGATCTTGAAAGATAATTTCTGAACGAGGTGTATGTGTTAGTGGCTTTTCTTAATACAAAACAATAAAACATTCAGAGATAGACAGGGTAAATAATAATGGTAAATCAAATGATTATCATAAAGAATGAAGCTAAAAGGCATAAAGAGACCATGAATTTCAAAGGGAGCTTTGCAGTTGGTCTTGATTCACTTAGAATGAACTCAGGAACTCTTTAGTATGATGGTGAAAATTAAACAGTGCATAATAATGACTATACCTGGGCAGACCAGAGGTCCTTCTAGTTCAGTGTTCTGGCTCTGATAGCGAGCAGTAGCAACATCAGCAGAAAATGTAAGAACAGAGCAAGTGTGTAATCTTTAGCCTCTGATATTTGCAGTTGGAAACTTTGGGTTCAGGGACTTTATTGCATTTAACAATGCTTAAACGAATGTTTGGGGTTGGTTTTTTTCCCTTGAATTTGCGCAGTTACTTTTGAATGTGTGTATAAAGTTTACCATTCACAGTATCTTTCAGTAAAGTCTTTAGTGGCTTAATTAGGTGTAGTATGAAGAGCCATCTGCTGTGTACTTACCCTTTCCTAGTTTGACTAGGTGACCCCTACTTGTTGATTGGAAGAGACAGGGTACAAAGTGAACTGCCGTTCCCTATTCATGCTTTCCATGCCACTCTTAATTACAAGCCCCTCAGTCTTTCCGAGGCTGAGGAGTCACAGTCTGTTTAGGAATTCCCTGCATGGAAGTAATTTGATATTTCTCGTCATTGTTACGGCCCATTTTTGTGTCTTCTTGAGACCCCTACCACATTAGAGACGAGACTAGAACTACACATAGCTCAAGATGTGAGCACATCTTGAAAAGCATAAATAATGTTTTCTGCGTTGAAGGATAGTAATAAGTGTCATGGACTTAAAAAAAATGAATATGATTGGTATTTTTATACAAATTCAGTGAAATTTAGCTTAGGTTTTTTATACTAAACTTTATGAGATACATGTGAGATCACAGCTGTCCTGAGGAGTGGTACTAATTTGCCATCTAAACATATTAGAGTATAGTTAAATCATTTGTAAGATTTTTAAGTTAGAATCATGATTTGTGAGAAACATTTAGTTAGTATAACCATGTATTGCACAAAAAAAAGAAAAAGAGAATATTTAAAAGTGTTTATTTATCAGCTATCGAGAGAGCATATTGGTGGTGGTTCTTTTTGCAAGATACTGTGGCTAGCCTGTCAAGATGGGGGAAATTCCATACATATCAAAGTGCCATTTTCCAGTACATTTTAATCTGGTATTGCATCCATTTTCATTTGGGATCTGAAATGAAAGAGAGACTTAATTTAGATGATAAATTGTTTGGCCTGGGACTGCGTCTGTTTTCTGTGTTTATGAAACTTAAAGCCTGTTGGGAGATTACCTGATCCACCACCAGTATTTCCAGGTCCAGCTGAAATACACCTTTTGTGTGTGTACCCCAGAGGTTATCTGTAATAAGTCCTTAATTCAGCCTAACTGCAGACTGTTTGCATGCTTGGATAATAAAAAAGGAAGTTATTCTCCCTCTGTTGTTCAAGCATCTTTTCTAGCTCTGGCCTCTATGGTCCTCTCCCTCCTCATTGACCCTGTTGCTTCTTTTTCCAGTGTTGCCACAACTGTCTTCACCCATTTGTAGCTGTGGCCCTTGAACAGGAACTGGACAGCTTTCTCCATCCATTAGCTGTCTTTGTAGGGAGAGAGAGTGTTACTTCATGGTGCATTAAGTCCGAGGACTTAAATCTAAGTAACAGCGCTTAAATGCTGTAGAAACAGAAGTTTTCAGGACAGGATGCAAGCTATTACCAGTATCTGCTAGAAAAAAAGCTTTATTAAGTTATTATTTGTTCATAAATAGAAAAAAAAATAGCTTCAGAAGAAGCTTGGCTTTTCTGATATAGGGAATGACTTTTTTAAGGCTGCTTAAAATTTTATCCTATGAATGATGGAATTTCTTACCAAATCTGTGGAGCTGGTAAGCTTTCATCTTCGAGTTTTCACTGGTTTTGTTTTTGTTCAACACCTCCCCCCCTAACCCCCGATAATCACGTTTTGCAGTATACGTAATCATGATTCATCTTTACTTTTCTTTTAAAATACATTTAGCTTTGTAATAGCAAAAAGTTGGTTTTGTCTGTAGTTCTGCTTTTGGTTGTCAGTAACAGAAGTTTTCAAGGTTCATATCTTTAAGGAGTACACAACGTTATCATCAAGGGTCTTCTCCCTTGCTAGTTCTCTTTTTCTCTTTGTTTAGTTTACTGATATTTCACAGGAAACCCTTGCAGTTACCATCAAGTGCTCAGGCCATGATAACAAAATTTTGCCAAAGCTTATACTCTATGTTTCTCTCTCTTAAAAGCAATGAAAGTTTCGTTTCACCGAATACATTTGACATTTCTTTTATCCCGTCAATCCATTATACATTTATAAATTCAGATTAAAAAAAAAGTAGCTGCAGATAAACTTCTGTTATATTAGAGAGAGAGCTTTTCTAACCCCTGCCCCATATTATCTCAGATACTGTTATTGCTTTGCCTTTAAATAGATCATCCTTTGGGTTTTTTTTGTAAACATTATTGGTATTTGTATTTTGGAACCATGTGCCTTGCAGCAGTGCTGTGAGTGCTTGTGTTTTTATTTCATCCAGGCAAAAGAGTGAAGGTAAGAGGAAAAGGAGAAGTGGAAGGAATTTTGAAAATTCAGATGAGGTATTACCCAAGGCCCTATACTATAAAGTAGAGAATAGCGCATACTCCTTGTTGCCATGATTTTGGGAGGAATGCAGAATTTTGTTTGCTATATTGGATTCTGACACTGCACCCACCATATGAGCCATTTTTAGCATTATTATTATTTTTTTTGAAGTTCACATATGCCAGAATTTACATGCTGCAATGATTAAAGCTCTGTCCAGCAAACAAAATATTAATTTTCAGTGGTGCAGGAGTCTGGAGAATATCAATGACTCCATCAAAAATGTGTGTTTTTTGAAATGAGACAAACAAAGAGAAAAACCTTTTATGAGAATGTGGATTTTCATGTTTTCTGAGGCTGAGTTATTTTTGGTTATTTTTGAGATAATGGTTTGTTGACTCCTAAAATATATTTTAGTTACAGTCTACTCACTGCTTTTCAGTGGAGTGCGCACAGCAGTGCTATTTGATTTATCAGTTTCCTCTGTTGCTAGCTGTTTGATATCCCTCTTCCACAATTAGGTATTTAGGCAACTGGAATATCGTACAGCAGCAAAAGGTAGCTGGCAAAGCTGAACGGGGAAGGCAGTATCAGTGACTACCAAGTCTCTGTCCAGAGCATTACAGTGGGATTTCAAAACATGCATTCAAACCTTGTGGCCCTTGTAGTTTGTATGGGGTGTGTTGAGTGGAGGGAGACATTCCATCTACACATAATCAGACCTGTTTGGCAATTAATGTAAAACTAAGAAACAAGATATGTAAGAAAGGTTACGTTCACATGCATAGCCCTAATTTTTGTCAGCCGCTAGTTCTTGTTTAGAATTGAAGATTAGTTTAGTTAGGTTTTTTCCTTTATTGGATGTATCTTGTCCAAAATGTATCGCTTTCAAGTTTGTGGAATTGGGCCCATATTAAAATAAATGTGAAGCTGCAGTGGCAGCACCTCCGACACCCAGAGCGCAACTCACTGGCTTGATGAGAGCTGCAGGGGTGTTTGTGGGAAGTGCCCAAGCACCACACTCTTCTTAGCTACTGCCCAAGGCCTCTGCTTTCTTTTGGCCAGTGGCTGGAAAGGAAGCTTCCCACCCACTCTAGCTGTTCCTGACTACTTTTTTCTTTTTCTTTTTTCCCCACTTTAGACATCTGTATATATTTCTGTGTGTTAAATGCACATCTTAGAGATGCCTTTTCTATGCACTGATTCTAAGGAGAGTCTCCTATATCTACACTAGATCAGAGAAATTCAAGAAACACTAATTTTTTTTTAGGAGACATGAGAGTTTGTTTTTCAGCAGATGGCAGTTCCTTTTGAGAAAGAAGCAGCATATTTTTGTGCTGCAGATTTTCTTCAGGATTCAGGAAAACAGTGCTCTGGCACTCCTTCACCCAACCCATCCTTTTCTCCGAGGTCTGGACTTCTTTGAAAAGCTACCCTGGTTTTTAATTTGTGAGCAGGAAGCTGTGCAGAAAGGGACTGGGCATTTTTATTTCCCTAAGCCAACTTCCCAGATTACCCATGTATCTGCCAGTGGAGTAAGGGGCAGGAATGGCCTCTGCCTTAGAGGCTTCTCTGCAACACTGGCTGTATTTAGAGCTCAGCTTCCTTCTGTAATCCCATGATATTTCTCCATTCCACAGTCCTGTCATCAAGGTCATATTCAGTCTGAGCAGTGTCATGTGAAAGCTCAGCCCACCACACCATTTGTGATTGCTATATTCATTAGTTTGCAACTAGACAGGTAGCTTTGTGTCTTTCATATAATTAACACTGTGAAGGTTATCCGGAACAATATTAATGGAAGTTAAATACCCTTTTTCATGGCAAAAGTTAGTTATTAAGAAGTTAATCAAGAAATTAATCGAGGAGTATAATAGAATTTGTAACTGAATGTCAGTAAAGTTCTGATTCCAAGTCCTGGTCTAACAAGATTTATTTAGATATAGAAAATTAAGCTAGATTTGAAGTCTCATGTTTTGGGTGCTGGTTGTCCCCTGGCATAAGAGCGGCCTCCAAAAGATAAGTCTAAACTGGACTGAACAGAAAATGTGTTTCCAGTGCAGGCTGGCAAACCTGATTTTGCAAACGGTGGGCTGGCACCATGTTTTCTCCTAATCGGCTTGAAGAGGCGAGGGTTGAATTTGAATTGCTTGCCTGAACTGAAGTCCAGGGCACATGCCTGTCACTGCTGTCCTGTCTCCAATTACTCCACTTGTATTAGCCAAACAGAATGAAGACTGCTTTTTTTGCAGTGTGTGCGCATAACCTTCTGTTGCTGCTAAACCAGAAATAGCTAAGACCCAAGGACGCTGTATCTGACCTTCATCTCCTGAGGCCATTGCCTTGTTCTGGTTGCTCAGGCGCATGCAGCTCTAGTTGCTAAGCTTTTACACAGGGAGCTGCTGCTTAATTTTCTGTAACAATTTTCCTGGCTTGGTTATGCTGACTATAGGAACTATCTGCTAAGAATTGCTGCTTCTAAAATTTCACCACTGTCTTTCTTTCTGTAGTGAGGCTTTCATGCCTGCATTAGTTTCTGCAGCTAATTAATCTAAGTCTTTCTAATACTTGCTGTGGTAAGGATAGAAAAGCAATAAACAGTGGAGATAAGGGATGAAATGGTTTAATCTCATTAATTAATAAAATACAGAGTATCCAGGTACAAATATTACTGCTCTTCTAATCATTGAGAATTGGATGAGATGCATAGAGCCCAGAAAATAAATCTCCGCTATAAATGAAGCTATAGTTCAGTTAGTGTGGGTTGGGTTTTTTTTCCTTTCCTGGTTTTAATAGCAACTTCTTCACATCATAATTAGGAGGATGAAATTCCTGCCAGCCAAGAACATAGTTTGGAGAGATTAAAGGGAAGAGGTATGAGAAATGATAATTGCTTTGTGCTCGTCAAACTTCTATTGAAAATCTGACAGGATAATTACAAAATACCTGCTTCACAGAATGTCTAGGCAAATTTTTAGAAAGCTATTTAAAGTTGTTCGTTTACAGTCTGTCTGAAAAGAAAAGGTTTTTTCCCCCTTTTTGAAGTAGTTCATTACCATTTAGATGTGTGGTGCATGTTCAAATATAGACCTTATTCTCATGTGCACGCCTGGCTGCATTCCACTGCCCACCCCCAAAGAAAATTGCATTACCCCGCATACTTCGCCCACATACTCACCCTTAACTTTCAGCAGAACATTATTTCACCTGATGGAAAGTGTAACCTTGTTGCTTTCAACAGTCTGAATCATAGTAATAGATAAATTCAATGAGAGAGAAATGTTACAGTGGACTACACAAAAAACTCTGTTTTGACTGGCAGTAAGAAGTTGTTCTACTTTCAGCACGTTTTCATGTCTCATCATGTGGCTTTTCTTCACCTGCTTTTGAAACTTGAAAGTGATACTCACCAAATTGCCAGTTTTCAAAGAATTTTCTAGATGTAGCTGCCGAAACCCTACTGATTTTGTGGAGAACTGAAAGACCCTGGAGGCCTGACCTTCTACTAAAATTCTTCATATGAGGTTGTTTGGATCACAGGGCCACAGATACCTGCAGAAAGGCAACAGAGTTGCTCTAGGCACGTGGTAGGCAGGACTAGAGTTAGTGCAGGCTTTCTGGAGAAGGATGAAGAGACCTTGGTGGTTAGTGGACTTGTAACAGATGAAGTAGAGCCCACTGATGCCAGTTCTTTCAAGTTCCTGCAATTCAATGTGAGTTTTCCAGTATTGTTATGATGTACAGTTGAATGGGGCTGACCAATCTCCTTGCTACAAGAGCTGGATTTCCCTGTATGGAGGTACTGTAAGCAATATTTCATGATTCCCTGCCTCGTTGGATCGTGCAGCACACAGAACAGCTAAGCAGCACATACAGTGGGTTTAGTGCTTTCCAGAGCTGTCAGCGATTGCACTTGAACAAAGGAGTTCATGTATCCACATGGTAAATCACTGTCTATTTTCTGCTCACCTCTCAGGAGGAGGTAACTGCAATTTGTAGTTGCTTTTCAAAATTCTCATGTTTAGTCTCAGATGCCTTCAAGACATGACCAGTGAGTAGCCTGCAAATGGCCAGCTGGTTCTGGCAACCAGGGCAGGGTTTGAGTAACCACCCTTCCCAAGGATGCCAAGACCGTTGCAAGACCACGTGTATGCCTTTTATTTGACAGGGACACATGAATTTTGGTTACGTGTCAGGAAACAGGATATGGGAATCCCAGAAAGGATGAATGTAGATGAACTGCCTTGCTATAGGTAGCTGTAGTGAACTAACTAGTGTATTTACATAATTTTCCAAAGTGATGCTTTGGGCCCATAGCTATATGGTTAATTATTGTAATATTTAAAGTTTACAGTCTGTATTTTTATATAAAGATAAAAGAATAAATTAAGAATTAAGTGCTGGGCATATACTTCATTCTATATCATGTTCATTGGTACATTGAACTACATCGTTTCACAAGAAATGCACAGTAAAGATTGTAGAACGGAGCATTTTTGCATTTTTGTATAGAATTCTAATTTCNTTGTTGAACAGTTTATGAAGAACCAGAAGACCCCAGTAACAGATCATTTTTTTCAGAAATTATCTCTTCAGTGTCAGATGTCAAATTCAGTCACAGTGGTAGATACATGCTAACAAGAGATTACCTCACCGTCAAGGTTTGGGATCTGAACATGGAAACAAAGCCTGTGGAAACGTACCAGGTAGGTATCTCCTATGTCTTGAAATGCAGCAATATAAAAGCATCTCACTATTCAAAAAGTGAATGTTTATTCTTAAACTTCTCATTGCTTGGTCTGAGAAGCAGCTAGCTAAGAGAGCTGCTAATCAAGGTGGTTAAAATTCTCACAGTGTCATCCCTGTAGTTGGAAAACAGCAATTTCAGTATTAGTAAGGAAGTATGAGACCTGGGTGGTCAGGGTAACGCTCGCTGGGGACTGGGCTCTTGAAAGAAACGATGCTTTTTACAAGGGAATGCATCTCTTCACTTGGGCATCTGTTTTCAAATGATGTATTCCACTATTAAAATTTAAAAGAAGCTGAGGAAAGGATTTTATGAATTGCTTAGCATTCTGCTCCTGCTGGGAATGCTGAGAGTTTACACCTTTGTAATTTCAAAACTCTTTTTAAAAACTTCATCTATGCGTTTCTCCCTTGTGCCTAGTTCTAGAAGCGATCAGTGTTAAACCCTAACGTCATCACTGACACAGCAGTTTGCGAATGCCAGACAGATGCATCTGGTTGCCTGAATTCGTTGCGATATTATCCAGACAAAATGCCAGTGGCTCCAGCCAGCGCTGAGTTTGTACTCTGACATCTGTTCTGTTTGGCAATAGAGGGCTGAGCTTACATTTTTTGACTCTGCCTTGAAGAAGGAAAATATGTCTGTGACACAGAAACTGCTTGTTATGAAAATGCAATGAGAAAAAGCTGTTAAGCTACCTACAGAAGAGTATGGAAAGTAGGAAAAATGTCATTCATCTGGCTCGTACTGCTTATGTAGAGACAGTCCTGTGACACTGCTGGAACAATCCCTTGTTTTCTGTGTCTATATAATGGCAGGGCGGGTACAGGAGTTCACAGTAACTATCATTAAGATTGGTTTTGAAATAAGATGTAGTCAGAGTTTGGTAGTGTGACTTGAGAAGACAACTAGAATTTGACATCAGTAACATTGGAGGTGTTTATTGGCTAGTGTTTAGTAGACAGTGGGCCCCAGTATTTCCCAATGCACCCACTGCATTTCAGTGGATACTCTTCAGTGTGTCTCTTGTTAGCATTGGAAAATCTGAGCCTGTATAACTTTAAAACTACAAAATTGGTTTTGCTCTGAAAATGGCAGTACTTGTAATGCTAAATAAGGTACAAATGTTGATAATCTGTGAAAATGAAGTGGGAGGGTAAGGGTGAGACTGTGTTTTATATAACAGAAACAAATATAAGATTTTAGGAACTTAGGTAATGTATTATTTTATACTTAGCTAATGGAGTAGGCAACCTTGTCTCTGGAGAGGAATAGCTGGTCAAGCCAACCTTTTTGTCTTGACTTTGACATCTGCTTTTATTTCCTCATGTAGGTATCTGTGAAACAAGCTGGCCACGTTTAAATCAGTCTGACACCCAACAGTGGGGCCAATTAAAAAGTTATATTTCTCCATGCTAAGATGTGGAAAATGAGTATAATGTAAATTTTTCAGTACTGATTATTGCAGAAGCTTATTAAAGAAAAAAATAAGATCCCCAACAACAAAACCCCCTGCAAATATAACAGTGTTCTTGCTGCCTTACTTAAACCTATGGATTGCATTTCATTTTGAAATACTTATCCAGTGCCTTGTAAAAAGTATACAGATGCATTCCTGAGCATTGCAGCGGACTAAAGGAGAATCTGGAACTCAGGGGCCTTAAGAAGCCAATAGCACAGGATTGCACAGAATTCACGCTTTCCAACTGCTTTGGGCAACCTTTCGAGTTTTTCGACAGCAGAGAGTAGAGAATTGTGTTCTTAAGAAAAATTGGTTTAAATTACTCTTTTAAATAATTTTTAGAGGTATTCTACCTGACATACGTAAATCTCATATATAAACTTGGAAATCTCTCAAAAAGTTTTTTGTGGTGGATCACTCAAAGGCAACAAATAAACCTAACATTTTCAGTTATGTATCCACATAATTATGATGACATGCATATCATTAAAAGACTAAAAGATACTAAGTAAAAGATTGAATTTCTCATTTCATCCCCTGCATGGTAGCCACTTAGATATTGCCTAGCTGAGAGACTCATGAAGAGGGTCACAACAGGAGATTTCCCCACAGACTTGTAAGAAAGAGCAAAGTCTATAATTATACTGCTTCATTATCAGGTTACAATCTTAGTATCACCAAAAAAAACGTATTCCTCATGCTTTTTTTCCTGATCAATGCTGTGGCTAAAAGGATGCTATGGCAGAGAGCAGCCTTGCTGAAACACTTTATCTGCTGACGGTGACTGAACGTGATTTTCTCCTCTGGAATGGCCAGTGCTTGAAAGTTGCAAAGCAACCCTGCCTAGCAGGATGCTCTTTTGATGCTGCCCGGGTGAATTACCCCCGCAGCAACCAGAGGTGAACACATTCATAGCTGATAACAGCTTGATCCACTTTTGGCAGGTTCTGTTGCGTAGGGTTTTGGACTCATGTGTCACTCACCAGTGCAATTCCTCATTGTGACTATTCAGTCCCAGTGAAATAGCTCCCGGAAAGTCATGTTGCTGTGTTAGTCTGGAGCGCAGAATGACTAGATAGTTCCATGAAGGTCTGACCTAAACCAGTGCAGTTAAGAAAAGGAGAATGCCGAGGGTAATTAGTTAGGACTTGATTTGGTTGGGATTCAAGTACTATTCATATGTGGTAAGAACAACATGTAACAGACAAGGCAAATCTGATTTTACCCTCAGTTGGTGGTGGCTGATGAACGTGCAAACAAGGTAAAAGTTGTTTCTTCCAGTTAGTTTTTCAGCCATTCTGAGGGTCTGAATGTGGTCAAAATGTGGTAGAGGGTCCACATGAAGAGCAAGCTAGTTGCTCAGGGCAGCAGTGCAAGTTTGCAGGCAGAGTCAGTCGAGAAAAAGGAGATGAGACCTTGAAGAGATCAGTAAGAAATGTGACAGAGCTGATTGATAGAAAGGCACGGCTCCAAGCTGTGGAGTTGGACACACTTTGCAAAGGGTGCATACGTGACGGTGGCCGTGACAGATGGCTGCTGGAAATGGTAACAAGAGGAAGACCTAGAAATGACAGTCAATGAGGCAAACGCAATCTAGTTCTCCTGCCTTACCCAACCTTTCTATTTCTTCCAAGTGTTGGGAGCTCACAAAGATGATAAAGGAAAGAACTCCAGTTCTGTAACAAAGTACACTGCTACCATAAAAAGGCTTTCAGTAAAGAGAAAATGAAAGGATTTGATTACAGAGGGTGCAAGAAACTGCATCAGTACTAAAAACGTTTTGACTTACTACTCACCATGAGGGTAAAGGCATTTAATTGTGAAATGTTTTATCTACATCTACCATTCACCTATTATTTGCTGTATAAGACGTTATCTGTTGATATACAGCTCAGTGTTCACTCATCTATTAATGAGAATTGGTCCATGACTAAAATTTATAATCTTTAGTAACCTTACATTACAAATATTCTTAGGATACTGTACAATTGGCTATTGAAAATGGATTAGTTTAAAGAAAATACAACTGAAAGGTTGCAGTCCCTAGTCTAGACTTGATAGAAGTTATCTTATGAGAGCAAATGTTTATGCCCTCAGGCGAGAGGAGGTTCCTGAGCGTCCATGAGCAGGAACAGTCTCCCTGGACTTGCAAGAACCGGTACCTCTGTATGCCAGAGCGAAATTACACCCCTCAGCTACTGGATTGGTGTGTGCGCTCTGAGAGGCCATCTACACATCTTTGTACAACAGCTATAAGAAAACATCAGGAGTGAAAGTGCATTAATAAATTTGCCTTGGCAGGAGTTTTCTAGCTAATTTTTTCCTTGTGGCATGAAACCAGTCATCCAGAAGGAAAACTAATCAAACTCAGGCAAGGATTGAAACATTTTGCGTGAGATCTGTCTTTTTATGATAACCTTTGTTCAGCCGAGATGTATGTGCCCAGAGGAGTGGTCTTCTGCTGGTTAGTCCCACTTTTCAAGTATGTAAGTGAGAATTTACAATGTTGTTTTTAATTCTCAGCCAAATAGGAGATATCCTTGGGCTAAATTAGTGTTCTAATTTGCAGCCTGTGCAACTTCAACCTTGTACTGTATTTGACTTCTGAATTACCTTACCCAAATATATGTAATCCCATATACTACAGGTTCTTTTAATAGAGCCGAGTTCTTTCTGCCACAAGTGAGAGTCCACTTATGTTGGAATATGACATTTTTGTTACTATTTAAATTAGATTTCTTGCACATTAATTAGCACATCTAGGGTATCAGCTGGTGAAATGTCTTTGGGAATTAGGCTAGCACTGAGAAAATCAGCCAAGCAGGAAACAAATATGTTGAAGAGGGGTGGTCTGCAGCCTGCTGAGGGAGGTATGCTTCATGCCTTCCTGCAACAATAATTCTGTAGCACCTGGTTAATTGGTCTGTGGAAAAGTACAGATAGCTTCTTTAGAGTTTAAACACAGTATCTTCTGCAAAGCTACCAATCTGTGCAGCATATTTGGAAAGTGAATGTGGGAGATAAAGTGGGGGGGGCTGGTTGTGGATTTTTATATTTTGTTTTATTTCAATAATAACAACAGTTATTTTCTTTGAAACAGGTCCATGATTACCTTAGGAGCAAGTTGTGTTCCCTCTATGAAAATGACTGCATCTTTGACAAGTTTGAATGTGCATGGAATGGATCAGACAGGTAATTCATCCTTGTGTCCATCACTGTCTTCATTTAGTAAAAGAGCTCCCGTATGATGGGGAGCAATCAGAAAGTAAAGTGTTACACGTGGTTATTTTCCACATCCATTTACATCTTCGCGTATCAGTGTTCAGGTTGATAAAAGGTGTTTGGATATTGGTGCAGTTGTGTCTCTGACCTCATTAGACACAACGTATACCTGGTTAATCTTGGCTCATGCCTTAGGGGGAAAAAAAACTTCAAATTTTGTCTGTTTTCACCAAAATCCTAAGTAGGCTGTAAAAGTTAAAAAGAATGCTGCCAACTTGCACAGCCCCACCAGCACGGTAAGGAAGCTTGTGTGATCCTGTATTTACACATGAGCTGCCTCAGAAATCCAGTTCATTTACTGGAAACAGAGCGAGGAAAGGCAGTCACAGGCACCCACTGATTCTCCCCAAACCGCTGCGACCTTCCCACTGACATAAATGCCAGTTTCTTCTGATACCTACCCCCCATTGGAGCAGCCGCTTTCCCTGTGCACTGAAGGAGAGGTCCTGGTTTTTATGTTGGACATAATATCTTGTCAAATATTTTCAGAAGAAATATTGGCACAAGAAGCCAGAGAGCGCAAGCAAGGATGAAATGTGCAAATGCCATAATGTTAGCAAATGGTGACAGTACTTTGGGGACTGGGAATAGTGTACAGGAAGAACTGAGCAGTCGAGAAGACTGGCATAATAAAAGTGGATGAAATCCAAGAGTATAATGCAAGGTGAGGATTTTAGTTAAAAGAAAACACAAACCTTCATCTTATCAGTTGGAAACAACTCACAGGGACATTCATACGCTAAGTGACTGTGGAAGGGATTAGCAGTCTACAAAATGCACGTGAAAGAGAGCACAGGAGCCAATTTTGAATGGCACACAGTGACTTCTGGCTGAGCAGAGCTAGGAGCCAAAAGGCAAAAGTTTGGCACTCGCTGAGAGCCTGGAACGGTGCCTTCAGCTCACTTAGCCTCTCATTCGGGAAAAAGGGTCCATCTCATTGTATTTGAAACAGACCTGGCCCCCTGGACTGGGCAGGGACTATGAAACAGAGTGGGACAGCTGTGAAAAAGGCAAGTGTGATCCTTGAATGGGCAGGACTGGGATATCCAGCAGAGAGAGGAGTAGTAGTGACATTATGCTAGGGTCTAATTCAAAGACCTTTGCACTGCAGTTACACGTTTCTTGTCCCTCATCTCCAAAGTGGATGAACTAATCGGGCAAATGGACAGCTGCTCTTAAAGAGGTGGAGAGGGCAGGAGTTTGGGTTTGATCAGCTTAGCAAAAGAGAAGCCAAGATTATACTTGCTTTTATTAAGTATATCAAGGCGGTATACATAGGGAGGAAGGGAATAATAAGGATAAATGTGAATGATAATGACACAACAGCAAATAGGTATTGAATGACAACAGGTAATTACAGCCTGGAAATACCTGTTCAGACAGTGACAGTGTGGAGCAGTCTTCCCATCCTGAGTAGTGGAGATATAAGAAGCCCAACTGTTTTGATGATGGCGCTCAGGAAATTTGTGAAAGCAGTTATATGAGACATTGGTTAAAACGACAAGTGTCTGAACTTGGAAGTGCAGAACATGTCTTCTAGTCCTGTGTTCCACAAGTGCGGATAAAGGGTAATGCTGTACACTGTGCGAGGGGCATCTTCTCTTTGGACTACTTCCCTTTCCTCAGTTCCTGTCCTACCCAATGGAGAGATTCTGTCTTTACTAAGAAATAAAACTTTCACCTTCTAGCATTTATTATGCAAATGAAACTACATACTTCTGTTATCTCTGTTTTCTGTATGCCAGGGTAATGTGTTTTCTGTCAAGGATTAACTCAGCATTGAGTATCCCCTGTGATACAAAGTGCTGTCCATTTAAAATGAGATAGGTGGACCACTCTGGGCAAAATACTTCCCAGATTGCTATGTCTGCAACTTGGGGACCAGCTGTTGTGGAAATAGCTTTGATATGGTCAGAACGTGGGAATGAACCACTGAAGTTTTAGGGGAAGATGTGGGGTTTTGGGGCTTTTCTCTGAGCCTCCCAAACCCATGCACAAATGGATGTTTTAGCAGAGGGTTGTCTCAGTAGCCGGTTACTGCTTGAGTTTTGTCCTGCTAGTAATACCAAAATTAAAGCATTTCTTGGAAACAGGGACAGTGCTGATCCGTGCCTAAATATGGCACAGGAGAACAGTGCAGTCAAATCATTCAGATACCATGAAACTTTGACAAAGATTCAAGGCTTTTCAGGTCCTTTCAAACCATTTTGGTTATCCTTGATGGGAATTCCCAGTGCATTGTACAGGATGGACAGCCACTTGTTCCCGGGCCCAGAGTCTTTCTCCTGCAGTCAAGTGAAGCGCTGCTGTCTTCATTAGTGTGCGGTAAGACCACTCTCTGGATAGTTGCCTGGTACTAATAGAAATATTATTCAATATCAGGATTTAAAGTGAGCATAATATTTTCATTCCTACTTGACTGATCAGAAAGATCAATGCAGTGAGTAATTATGAAGTGGGAACATTAGATTGTGAGGGCTTCATTTATTGTACTGCCCAGACACTGAGGCATTGTTAGTCGTGCACAATTACCAAATCTGTCACTAAACACAATACACTGCTCTTGATTGGAAGAAACTGTTGAGTAGAGTAACTGGCAACATTTGACAAAAGATAAGGGTTCTCTTCAGTTGGAGTTGTTTCTTTTTAAAAGTCAAACA
Source organism: Stercorarius parasiticus (assembly GCA_013396915.1). Classification (NCBI taxonomy): domain Eukaryota; kingdom Metazoa; phylum Chordata; class Aves; order Charadriiformes; family Stercorariidae; genus Stercorarius; species Stercorarius parasiticus. Next base: position 253,882 of record VWZL01002995.1, on the reverse strand, counting down.
TATCAGCACCAATGTTCATCTTCTGATGAACATTCGCTCTTCTGAGCTTATTGCCTCTGTGTATGAGAAGTATTGTATTGTTTTGCTACACGCTACAAGGATTATGTCTTTTTGGTAGATCATAATTTAAATTATATTTGGTTTAAATTACATTTGGTAACTCTTAAAGAACAGTTCATTTGAATAGTAAAGTCACTTAATTTGATCCTTTTGGTATGTATTTTTTTAAAAAGGACTACTGCTACAAGCAAGCAATGCCTATTGACGGTACTCTTAAGAGTTGCTGCAGTACAGTACTTATTAAAACGTATACATCACAGTAATAACTGCAGTTCTAAACATGTTATTTTTATCTTTTGCAGACTTCAAAGCTACAGTGACAATTTAAGGTGACAGGATTGTTCAGTTAAAAATGAAAGCATGTTTATTGTTTAGGTGACAATAGTTTTTATTAGTTTTTGTCATTACTAAGGAGTTAATCTAGGCTATGATAGAACCTGATGGTGAGGCTGTTTACAAAAAAAATCAATGTACGTGAGCTCTGATTAGAACGTGATTGATGCTCAGTTACTCCAATGAACAGGAACTAATACGATCAGACAGAGCCGATCTCATTTGCTGAAGGGCACATTAATCACTATGTACTTTGGCAACAACAGTGGTCAGGGGAGGGAGTCAAGCAGGGGTCTTACACTAATTCAACCAGATGAGCACATATTATCTGTAGTTGAGTATATTACACTAAAATCATGCTACCTTTATAGTATATATATCATTACATGACTATGTAGAATGTTTGAGCTCTATTTATACAGCAATTTAATCTAGTTCTTCCATTCATTTCCAAAGTCAAGTCTTTTAGTAATGACCTGCAAGACACTGTTTTCTTCTCACAGTCAACCAAACTCATTTTTTTATTTCAGTTTTACTTCAAACATTAACAATTTTGCAGCTGTTTGTGAGTTAAAGAAGCCAGTAAAAGAAAAAAAAAAAAAACCACCTAGTAATTCTACATGGTAGTAAGTGAATACCTTAATTACTGTTCTTTTTTTAAGATTTCAAATGAATGGGTGTATGGGAACCCTTCCAGGGAGACTTCTGAATACCATCATGATAAGTGATATGCTGTAAGCAGATGAGTGAAGTCACATACAACTGTTCAGTCAGTCCGTTCCTACTGAACTGTCATTCATTCCACTGAATATCCGTCAGCCTTCACTCTAATCAGGCGGAATTGGCAGGTCCCAGTGGATGGGATGTTAACAGTCTATTCCTGCCTGGCAGCACGCTCCATGCTGAAGAGCTAGAAGACATCATTTTGTTCTCAAGGCTTGGAATGTCAAATATTAGCTTGGAAGGACTTGGGGATCCCCTGTTCTTACAACCAGTCTTATCCCACCCAGCTGTACCAGAGTGCCACAACCCTGAATCTGGTGTCCTGAGCTTTTCCATCAGCGTACTCCCCAGGGGGTTTCAAGAAGTTCCTTCTTTGTGATGAGGAGTCAGTTACTTCACACAGCGCAGCGTAAAGGAAAATTCCCCAATACGCCAGCAGGCCCCCACTGCTTGCAATAGTGCTTCCTCGTTTCCCTTTGTTGTAATAAATCTCATTTTTCATTCCTATGTTTTTGAAGAGTTTTCCTGGAACCAATCCTTTCTTCTCATAAGGTCAGCTTCTCACAAAACCAGATCTGGTGGGCCTTGCTTCTCGGTCCCAGGAGGCTGCAGATGTGCTGTTCTGTGCTGGTACACATGCTAGCGAAACCTTGCAAATTTCGGGGCTCAAAATATAGTTGGGGAGACAGTTTCAGGTCAAAGAAAAGGTCCCTTTTCATACTGGGTGGCTTGAGAGACTCCTTTGCAGAGATTTGCAAGTCTGGAGGCGGGCCCTGCTGGAAGCTGCTCTCTGAGCCTCCTTCCCTCACACCTGCTTGGATTCGATGTTCTGCCTCTCTTGCCTCAGGGCATGATGTTCTGCTGCCACATTTATCGTGAGGGGCTGGTTAGCTGGGCTGTTTTAGTTTTTCTGTAATCCTTAAGCCTCGTGTGTGCTGGTCCTTGAAGTCCTGCCCGGCCTTAGTCCTGTCACACCATCCCATGGCTTCTGTGGTCTCTTGAGCAACAGTGAAGGAGGGAACATGAGCTGAATTTCTCCGGACAATAGGAATCTGTGGGTAAATAAAAATTTCTGTGCATCTAGGAAGACTAATCTGGGCCAGAGTCAGCTCAAAAATTATTATAAGAGAGTCTTTAAAGAACAACAAAACCAAAACAAAACCATGTGAAGCGAGTATGGTTCGGTTTTTAAGCAAGCCTTAATTCCAGCTGATGTCCCCGGAGCTTCAGGGCAATTTTGACATCCAGGAAGGCAGCTGAACGGAGCAATTCTGATGATAAAAACTCTTGCGTGCAAGGATGACATTTAAGAGCTTGGCTTGCAATAAAGAAATCTGAATGAAGTATGGGAATAAGAGATATGAGAAAGACAGGGATACGCCAGTTCTTATGGACTGACATGTTTGATGAAATCTCAATGCCTAAAAAATATTGTGGAAGATCTCATTGCAGTTTAGTACAACTGATGAAATCCTGTTCAGATACCCCTGAGGCTGGTGAAGTAGGGAATTTGTTGACCTTCCAAAAGATGCAGAACTTTTTAGAGGGGAAAGCCATGTACTGAAGCATTTCATTTAACGAAGAGTCATTACCAAAACCAAAATATTGAAAGCCAGATGTTTTAAAGTATTAGGATGCTTAAAGATGCTGAAGCCATCAATAGCTGATAGGGTGCTTCTGTAGACCCTAAAACTCTGTCACTAAATTAAACATCAGTGGGACAACTGCTGGTGTCATGCAAAATAAAAATGTTTTGAAAGTTGTCCATAGGTAAGCATTTGCTAGTTTAGTTTTGCGTATTCTTACAATGCAAGCAGGAAGAACTTTTCTTCTCAAATCCTTTGCTCCAGACAATTTTACGGATTGGAAATCGGCTTTTTTTAAAAAGTACCTTACCTGAAATATTGCTGGCTACCAGACCAGCTTTGCACCAGGTGAAGAAACCTGAATCACGTGTGTACTGTATAGAGGGAGCAGTTAATGTTCTGCTAATTTTGAAACAACCTGTCCTGCCCAAATGGGCTTTAGTTCCTGGGAGTTCTCTGGAAGGTCAATGTCTGGGTTGTGATTGCCCAGCTGAAAAGCAGATGGCGCACATGGTTGCATGCAAACCCCTTTTTTACAGCCCTTGGCAAGAATAAAAATTCCTGCAAAACAGACAACCAGCAGTGCTTTTCCTTCCCTGCATCCCTTGGTAAGCTGGTATGTGACCAGCCCAGCCCTGCAGATCCCCCAACATCCTGACATCTCTGGTGCCACAACCTGCACAACCTGCACTACCAAATTCCTGCCAGATTCAAGAGCACAGGAACTTGAATGTGATGAGAGAGGAGACCCACCCACCAGCTCATTTCTCCGGCCTTCAGCCCAAAGGAGAAGGCAAGGGTGGAAGCCCAAACCCCTTGAGAGCTGAGTGAGTTGTCTGTGAGAGTAAGCAAGACTGGAGGTCATGGGAAATCACAGAGAGCGGTGAGACCTCCAAAGGTAAAATGAAGAGATGAAAGGGGGAAAAAGGGAACAGAGAAAGGGAGATGACAAAGTGAAGCAAAAGAGCAGAGAATGGAGGATGAAGCTAGGGAGGATACTTCACTGGCAGGAGAGAAAGAAGCAGATAACGTGTTTTATAAAATTGTAGAGCAGGATAGAGGGAAATGGAAAAAGAGGAGGGGAGAAGGAAGAAAGGGGGAAAGGAAAAGCTACCTCGAAATTGTGGTAGAGTCCAGAGTCAGAATTGGAGGGGAAGAAAGAGGAAAAAAAAGAACAGAATGGCAACTAGGGAGGGAGTAAGATGAAAAGTCAATTAATAAAAGTAGGATTGGTCTGCACTGGGGTTTTCTCCTTCCCCTTTTACCTTTTGTAAGAATACATTTGTCCTGCTTGTAAAGGAAAAAAAAAAAGGGGGTAAGACTTCGGCCATGAGGACCAAAGTTTGTCACTGAGGTGCCTCAGAATGCATCATTAATAAGGAAGAATGCCCTGGTGTCGGTGCAGGCTGGACGCATTGGCAGGGCTTTGTGTTGCCACTCAAAACACTCATACCTGTAGACTTGCCAGAAACCCTCAGACCTTGCTTGGAGCAGCTCTAAAAGAGGGAGAGCAAAGTACTCCGTGCGCTCTGCACCATGCGGAGAGGAAAATGTGTTCCCCTCGTGGGGCAGTGAAGGGCGGGTAGCATGGAGCTGTGCGGATGCGCTTGGGGACCTCCCATTATGGGGTGTTGCCTCTTCTTCCAGAGCACCGGCGAGGCTGCCAGCGCATGAAATGTAGGCAGCAGTAGCTGTGTCACTGCCATTAGGGGTTTTTCCTCCTTTTTTGCTTTTTTTTCCTTTTTTAAAACTTTTTTTTTGAATCATGCAGCCAGTAGCTGTGGTGGTCTGAGCTGGGCGCGATCTATCAGCAGGTTTGCTCCAGCCTGAGCTACCAGTACGCTGCTCCTTGGGGCGCGCTGGAGCGTGTTCTGTGTCCTAAATGCCCCTGCACGGCTGAGATGGTGGTACCTCTGACCATGTGGAGCACAACTTGTAAACCTGCTTGCTGAATAAAATTAAAGGTGGTTAGGCAGAGCTTTTCCAGGCTGCTCCCTTACACGCCTATGAATTAGTATAGGGTGTTTCGGGTGAGGGGCTTTGCTTGGTTTCTTGAACCATCCTCACTTGCAAAGGTTTTGTGCAATCACTCGTTGTTAACACTGCTGTGGAGAGCAGAGCCTGGAAATACAGAACAGACTCTTCCTATACTCAGCTACACCTTTTATTCTAATATATATATTAAAAATTCTCCTTATGGCACACATCCCATTATTGTACATTACATTTTCCTGAATGTGAATAAATTGCAGGCTTACATCTAGTTCTCACTCTCTTTTATTGTTATTTTAAGCAGCAGGTAAGGTTATAATCCATCTGTGTTTGTGACCTTGAACAAGAATGGGCACTTTCTCATTTACATAATGCTATTTTTTACTGAGCCATTAAACTGCAGAAAAACAGGGCTAGCATGAAAAGTAGTCATCTACATATGTTAAAAAAAATAACTGCAGTAAATCCAACTGAGGAAAGCAGACTTAAAAATATGTGAGAGTTCAACAAATTAAAAAGCAAATGGACTGTAAAGGCAGTTTCACTGCAAACAAAACCTCCTAAAAATAATATTCTAGAAAAAAGTGTCTCTGTGCATTTGGTGCTCTGGTTCTCTGCCTGCATGAAAACTGCTCCCCTGACAGTTCCTGCCCTCAGCAGGAGGGATGCTCCTCATTCCCCTGGGAGCCACAGCTCTGCACCCCATGGCACAGGGTGCCTCAGCGTTAGAACTGTCTTTCAAAATTTTGCGGGGGGGGGAAGCCCACAGTGCTGTGCTGGGCTGTTTGCATCACAAATTGTGTTTGTTAGCACTGAGATATGAAATAACCTCAAGTTTTTCATGTTGTGAATAACCATTACAGCAGGAGCCGTAATGACAAGACATGGTGATTTGGAAGGAGTGAAGCATTAGATTTACTGCTGTTGATTCAATTTCTGAAACGGGCACTAAGCTTGATCAATAGGCTTTCTGCAGCTTCTGGGATACGTTTTATCAAGCTGTCACACCGACTCTTTTGTTTCTTTAGCTGGTGGGATTAACTTGTGCTTTACTAAACAGGATTGTGCCAGGCCTTTGCGGGTGGGGGAAGTAAGGGAACCCTCACTGGGGCCATCCCAGGGGCAGGTGCTGCTTCTGGAGAGCATCAGGGCAGCTCCTGGCCAGGGCTGGCTGCGGCTACGGATGGACAAGTGCCTCCGTCGCCCATCCCCAAACTCATCAGCGGTGCAGCCAGCGATGTGCTGCCTGCAGACCTCAGGAAAGCAGCCTCTCGGCTGTAGGTGAAGCACCGCTGAGGGCAGTGCACGCTGTGCCTCGGTGCTACGCCTCTCCGATTCGCAGCAGTTTCCTTTAGCACTTCAGGAGCTGCAAAAAAAGCTCAGTGTGGAATCATCTGCCATCAAACTGCAGTATGCCACCCGCAAACATGTGTGCGGGGTGGAGCTGGTGGTCCTGCTGGTGATTCATAGCGTACAAATCCAGCTCACCCGCTCCGGTTACCCCACAGTGGCTCTGAAGCGAGCGGAGCTGCTGTCACTCACGTGGTAGCTGTAGTGCAAAAGCAGTTAGCTGCACAGCTCCCATTTGTGCATCTTTCAGTGTATTATTCATTTGTATTACGGTAGCTCCTAATGGCCCCAAATGAGATCAAGACAATGCTGGCTGGAGGCTGTGCGCATAGTGTAAGCCAGCTCCCGAATCCAGGAGCATCTAATCTAATCAGCTAGTGAGCATCTGTACGGCAGAGTACACTTTATGCCTTTGACTTCTCCTACAGTTGCATGTGCCATGGTTTCGGGGCCAACGTGCTGCTCGGTGCAGATTCCCCCCAGGTGGGAAGCAGCAGCAGAGCACTTAAAGCAACTGTCATTTGAGATGGAGGTTAGTTTATTAAATGCGAAGCACGTGAAATATGCTCTGTTGGGCTGTACTAGAAAGGCAAATAGCTCCTGATTGCCTGAGTCTTAGAAGTGTATGGCTTTTCCTGTGGAGACCTGACTATTCAGGGTGGATTCCCCTTCCAGAATGGAAATTCAGAAAAAAAAGCCCTATCTGGGGCTGAGACAGGAGGGTAGAGTGTGGCCCTGGCTTCACATATGGAAAAAGTTCACAGGGGATGAGCTTTCGAACAAGGCTCTGAAACCCGTGATTATGCTAATCCAATAACCTGAGGGCCATGGATGAAATCCTGAATTCATTAAAGTTAGTGACAAAATATCCTCCCCTAGGGACTGGGGGAATGAAGCAACTGGCAATCCATTATTTCAAACTACAAGCTGATTAATGGGGTAATTTTTATACAGATCAAGGGATGTTTTCTGTCCCTTTCTCCCAGACCCAGAAATATATCCTGACTTGAAGCTTCATTCAAACTTAATACAAGAGGTGACAGAGTCCTGTTTATCAATGTCTTTATTTCTAACAAGCGTTACAGATAGATACAAATTTTAATGGTGTTGAGACTTGCAAGGCCTATGGCTTCAGAAGGGAAATAAATTTACTTGTGCAAACTCAGTGTGATTTTTCAAAACCTTTCAAAACACCTTTCTTCAAAATGCTAAAATACATAATTATCTACTAAATCTTGCTATTGTATCACGAGGTTTGAAATACTTGGAAATTTTTTTTTAAAGACTTTTTCTGGAATCATGGTAAATGTCAGCTGTCAGAAAAGGTAAAGCTCTGGAGAAAGAAAGAAGCCTGAAATATATGACCCTTAAGAGCTCATAAAAAGCTGAAAGGTAATTAAAAATAAGTTATTAAAGCATAGTACATTTGTTGTCTTGGGAAGTCACTCTCATGATGGTCCTGACACTTGTGCATGCTTCAGGATGCCAGTTTGGGGGTAACTGTAATTTTCATTGAATGCTGCAATAGGGAAGGGGAACACATTGGTAGAAGCAAACTGTTCACTTTGGGGAGTACTGGGGAAATATCCTGGTGTATACGCTTTCCCAGCTGAAACCAGAAGATGCCTCATCTTAAGGTTAAAGTTCAACTGTCCTGATGCAGTCATGTTAGCAGACATCCCACAAGCTGCGGTTTAATTTTGTCTTTGTTTTCTTTCTCTCTCTCTCTTTCTCTCTACAGTGTGATAATGACAGGTGCATATAACAACTTTTTTCGAATGTTTGACCGAAATACCAAGCGGGATGTTACCTTGGAGGCATCCCGAGAGAGCAGTAAACCACGAGCTATTCTTAAGCCCCGGAGAGTCTGCGTCGGAGGCAAACGGAGGAAAGATGACATCAGTGTTGACAGTTTGGACTTTACTAAGAAGATCTTGCATACAGCGTGGCACCCAACTGAGAACATCATTGCTATAGCAGCGACAAACAATCTGTACATATTTCAGGATAAAGTGAACTCAGAAATGCACTAGATTTATCAATATCCCTCTATATTTGCAAACCAGCCTCTTGAGAGTTGTAGAAGGATGTGATCTTCACAAAAATTGTGGCTTCTGTGGTGGGATTTGTAGGTTGCATCCTTTCATCCCTCAGCCTGTATCATTATTGGTGGCAAGCCAACTCTTTTCCATCACTGCAACTGTATGAGTAAAAGGCACGACTGCAAATCCAGTTCTGTGGTCTGTATTGGTTCCTTTAAACAAACAGGGGTATTTATCCATTTTGGGGGTGTTCCTGAGGAGGGCTGAGACTCCTCAACCCCCGTCAGTCCTTTTGAGCGTCTCAGTGGTTCGCAGGGCCGTGCTGTTCTGGTGCACTGCCTGCTTTTGCAGCCCACAGCATTTACCACATTGTTAGAACTTTTTGCCTCAATCTCTTGATTATTGCGGGTTTTTTTAGTAACATTTTCCTGACTTTCAACTAAGCCAAGCCTGTTTGAGTGAATGAATAGCCACATCCCTCTGGAGCATGTGGCACGTTGGAGGGGCCTCATGACAATTATAACTGGAAGCAGAATCCCTGCTGGTGAAAAGCTGAAAACCCATCCCGTTCCCTTCTTTACAACACCCTCTTATTTATTTATTTATTCACATTACTAACTATGTGATTTAACTTCTTGAGTGAATAGGTGACAGAACGGCACAGTTACTCAGCCAGCTTATTTTAAGAAGTTCATAGATCTTAGAAGTTCGTAGAACTCTTTGCTCTGTTTAAAACAGTAACTAGTATCTTCGTCACGTGGAGGACTATTAAAAAACCGTGGTGTTGGCACTCCCGAGGGACTGGCTGGTCAGACGTAGCCTGGCAGGTAACACACAAACCCGTCCTGCCGTTGGGGGGTTGGAGATCTGGAAACCCTTGGCTAGAAGTACTGTCCTTGAAGGCAACGATCGACTTCAGTGGCGACAAAGCTGCGTCACTGCTAGACACTTCAGAGAGTCCCTCGCCTGTTGATGGCAGCATGGTTATTTTAATCCTGGCCTTTGGGGAATACGGGCAATGCCGTGGTATCTGTAACTGTAAAAAGAATGGTACTGTGAGACGCGGCGCTGCTCAGTGAATTTTAACGCTTTTAAATGAGTCCACTGCTGGGCAACAGAATTATTCCTGGAGAAACACGAAAAATCAAAAACTCCATACCACACAGTGTTAGATCTATCCCTGTTTTAAAATGAATAATGATGTAAATGGAAAAGGAAGGTACACGCAATGGGTGTAGGGCATGCAGGAATGGTATGGGAGCGGTGCAGTCCTCTTAATCCAGGAAAAGAAAGTTCTGCTGCATCCCTAACAGCTCTGGCAGAAAAAATTAATATCCCAAAGGATTTCTCCTCAAGCCATGAATAAAAAAGCCCAACTCAGATGACCTGTTAATCTGCCCATATTAAAACTCCTCAGAAAAAAAAAGTCCTTAAGCCATGATGCGCTGATTTCTTGGGAAGTGGAGAATGTGCAGCTGAAGGGATCTGCATGCTTTTATATTTTGGTTTGAGGGAAAGAGTGGGTAAAAATCTGCTTACAAGAACTAAAGAAAAACAAAGTCCACAGCTTTTATATGACCTCTTAACACAACACATGGAACGTGTACGTTTGAGGTTTTCTAGATCAACGCTGTATATTTTGTGTGTAGAAGCACAACCGCATGTGCATCAGTTTCCAGCCACACTAAACACATACGGTATGAAATGTGTAGGTTAATTTTAAAGGGAATGAGGAATGTTTGTTTATAAAATACTGTATGCTGTAGCAGGCATGGACAGTATATGTACATATTTATTCTAATGAAATTTAACAAAATCGCTTTTCCTTTTTTCTTTTTCCTTGTAAAAAGGTTTAAGAATGTGGTAAATTGTATAGAAAACTTGTTAATGCCAAACTACTGCTTCAAGGGTGTCATACAATTTCTTTGACTTTTGGCCTCCTCCATTAACCTTCGCAGCTAAATAAAAAATAAAACGCTATCGGCTCATGTTGGCACTTACAGCTAGTACTGTAAAACATATATTTAGCTTTTAACATTCTCAAGTAAGATTCTATAGATAACTTATTATAAAGCAGACCTTAATACAACAATTTTTTGTTTTTAATTTGAAGTACCTTACTCTGTTACAGCTTTGGGTACCAAAAAGAACATGTTAAAATTAAAGAAAGAAATATATCTTCGGAGCTTTATAAAACTAATGAAATACCCAACCAAAATACCATGAAGTGATTATAGTGGAAATAAATAGAAACCTTTCAAAGACCAGTATTCCATTCCTGTCTGTGACATCACTACTACGGATCGGTTTCCTGGTTTCTTGAATGTATGGGAAGTTAACATCGTCATTGTGAACGTTTCCAACTTTCTTTCTCTTTTTAGTTTGAGCTTTCAGTGGTGTAGAGTAAGTGATGGTAAAGTTGGTAAATCTGATTGTTTTGAAAGCTGTTGTTCATGGCTGCATTCTTTGTGTTGCACAAATTAGCTAACTGTTGTTGAATAAAAATATAAATATGTTAATACCAGCTTTTTCAATAAAACTACAACCAAAAAGGCATAAATAGATGACTTCAAGGCACAGCTTATTTTTAAGCTAGACGTGAAAGAGTTGTTTAGCTCCTTTTACAAAGGAGGAAGAGTCACAGGGAGTGGGACTCACAGGAGAAGAACCTAAAGTGTTGTGGCAGGTGGAGAAGTAACGACAGTGCCGTGGATGGGCCTGACTTGGGGGTTTAGGGTGATGGAGGGTGTGCAGTCACAGCAGAGCTGGGGATGACACACTTTTGGTTCACGCCTTGGACCAGCTTTTTCCTCTACTCATAGACTTCAGAGGATTTGAGTCTCAGTCTCCTACAGGCGGAACAAGAGACATGCGCAATGTGAAGGGACACACACAGTCACAGGATTAAAAAATGGCATGGGTGTCATCACTGGCCAGCTTGGAGACCTTCCAGCGCAGTGGACCGTGAGGGCGCGTCTGGGATGTGTCCAGGCCTGGTCTCCCAAATGAGACAGACATTGGCCCAGGTGACAAACCAGAGGGCTACCAGCAGAGCAGAGTCCCTCTTCCCCTCCCACTGCTCTTTCTACCTCTGCTCCAGGGGAAAATTAAAAAAATAAGAAAGAAGAAGAAGGAAAAAAAAAAGCTGGCTTGGCATACACACTTAAAGCTGGGAAAGCTTTCCCTCCCCAGTCCAAACTGATGCCTGACGTGGTGCTTGCCCCAGATCTTGGGCTCTTCTCAGCCTGAGGCAGCTGCCCCTGCCTACATGTTCTACACAGAGCCCCAGGGTGTGAGAACCCGCCTGGGCATCAGCACACACGAGTTCGACACTGAAAGGCTAAGTCCTTTTTCTGGATGCAGACCAGAATAAATTTGCCTCAGCTGTTGGATTAGGCAGTGTGTTGCTTTGCGCAGCTCTCCCAGAGCTTACATGCTCATTTTTTTTTTTTCTCCACCTTTTTTTCTTTTGGGAAGACACAGTCAATCCCACTCATTTAGATGGGCAAATATGACTAGGCACCAGAGAGAGAAATCTCAGCTGAAAATCAACACATCAAGCAATACGCTATTTACCTTTCCAGTTTCCCTTTTCATCCCCAAATACCCAGTAGGAGCAGGAGCCAGATGGCTAACTCTCATGCTTTTGAAATTTTCACATGCATCCTTAGGAGCTGCATACGGCGATTTAACCCTTTATGGGTTGGAAGGGGGATATTGGCATGAGCCACCTGCTTCTCCTGTTTGCAGCCAGCACGTCGTCTGCCTTTCAGGCAGAGTTAAGTCCTTTGGAGCCTTCCAACATTGTGGTTATTAATCCCTGATGAGAGGGCAAGTATAAGGATTGTTCACCTTCTATGTCCAATTTTCAGTCACATTATTATTACCAATTTGCTCCCACTCCCAATAATAATCCTTTTCCATTTGCAGTCTTCTCAGCAAATTGCATTAAAGCTAAAATTAGAGCATGAATTCACTTACCTTGCTCATGTGGTAGAACCTCAGAAGGCAGCAGGATTACTGGAGTGGGTGAGAGTCAAAAACTTGGGCCTAATTTTATAAGCCGCTTGTGACAGGGTATGTTTCCTTGGTTTTGTGAAGCCATGAAACGGTCCGGATATTGTGTGCAGGACAGTTTGCCATGCACACTGGAAAGGTTTGCTTTCAGAGCGCACCATGAGAAACCTTCTCTTGGAAATTCTTTTGTTTTTTCCTTCTCCCTGAAGCTGGCGGGGGATCAAACTTCCATTCACGTGAAAGTGAGCACAACTCTTTAGGCACTTAGAGATCCTAAATCTGGCCCCTGATGCAGAGCGTTTCATGTGAAGCACCTGACTGAGCAAACTCCTCAGTTCCCTCAGCTATAAAAGCTCCCATGAACACGGATCAGTAATTAGGTACAGCTAATTACTTGTTTTACCATTTGCCAAGTGGAGACAGTCAATGAGTAGGACAAGATCCTTAAACCCACAATTCCATTAAACAATTATTTTAATTATCATGGTGACGCTCTATATTCTTTTTATAATGTGGCTGCTCAAAAGAATAAAACCTTCAGTAGCGACTCAATTGGAGGATGCAGGGTGGTTTTCTGGGCAGCCATCCCTTGTTTTAAGACTAGTATTAGCCATACGAGGAGCACGTGCGTGTCTCATGCAGCAGCCTGATCCAAGGCACCGCAATGGATCCGCAAGAGATTACATCCAGGACCAAATGCTTCAACTGGTGATAAACTGACGGTGCTGCAGGGAGAAGAGTACTTAGCTCAGAGAACTCCAGAAACCCCATCGCCACCTTCTGTGGCTTCATCATCATTTCTCCAACAGGAGGAACAGCTCTAGGGAAAAATTCACTGTAAATGATAAATAGGAATTTATTGAAACTGGAATTAGGGTGTCAGATTGGGGGGCAAAGAGGTTGGTATTTTTCCATGCTCTACCTATGAAAGAAATGCTGCCCAAGCAAGACACTCGAGTGAGACCCTGCTGTCAACAACTTGTGCCAGTGTCCCAGCCCCAGCAGCCTCTCGCTTCCATTTCTCCTTGGTGGGGTTTAAACACCTCCACCAGCTCTGCTGGGTGCCCTGGACCAGGCTCCTTCTCACTTTCGTGGGAAGATGCAGAAGGAAGCAGAGGTTTCCCTCAGATAGGAGAGAGACGGGCATTGCGATGTCTTTGCGATACAGGAGACAACACTCACGGTAAATTTATGCACATCTCAGATTGTCTGGTGGAAGAGGTGGGGAGGAGAACGTTGGTGGTTCAATTATCGTCCTCTGACATCTCCGCTAACACCTCTCCGAGAACAACAGCTGTGGTCTCCATTTCTCACAGCTATTGATCCAGGCTTCTGCAGACCTGGATAGGTGTTGCTGCATCAATTGCACTCTGACAATATGCTAAAAATACCCTCTGCAACCCTGGCAGGTAAAGACTTATTTTAGTATGAAATAAGAGATAAGCTGCACTATTTTATACCACCTTCCTCCACATGTTTTGTGAACAAGTAGCGCTCAGCTAGGCTTCTTTTTTAGAAGTTTGTCTATTTTAAGCTGCTATTGTCATATTGCTAATGAACTTCCAGGAATCCAGCGCTACTTTTAAATCTGGTATCTCCTAATTACTTTGTGGAGGTGCTAAAAATCTCACCTTGCACAGCTTATCCCCGAAGTCCTGTCAAACCAGTCCCAAACCCAGACTCTCCCAAGAGCCGCCCTTCATTGTAAAAGAGTGGAGAAGGCGGGTCTTGCTCGGGAAGGAGAGCTGCAGTCTGAAGCTATCTGAAGAAGGGGCCAGAAAGATTTCCCGAGCTCCCTCTGCACGGTCCATCCCCAGCCTTGTCCCCCCTCCCCTGCCCCTGCGCTGCCTTTCTTGCCACCTCATCCTGTGACTCCCCGCGTTCTCCCTTTCGCCTCCTCCTTGGGCCGCGTCCAGCGGCCAGAAGCCACTAAAATCCCATTGAGTCCCAGCACCGGACCAACCCCAGCAACCTCTGCAGGCTGCAGGAGCAGGTTCTCATCGGCATAATGGTAAGTGCCCCGTGATCCCTCTGTCTCCGGAGCTGTCAGAGAGGAAAGCCCCACTTGCCAATATACTATATTTCAAGTGGAAGATGTGCAGAATCGGAGAGGTTGTATCTTAGCAACCACCAATGCATTAAGAAAGCAGTTTAACCGTTTAAACCTTCAATTAAAAAAAATCCACCACAAAGAGGCAACTGTCGTGTACAAGAGACAAAGCTCTCCCAGAGATTCACCAGGAGGGATGCGGCCGCCTTATGCACATCCACCTGCCAAAGTCACCCCGCGAGAATCTTTTCCCTCCCCAGCATAGACAAGTCGGGTGCTGTTATGGCCTGTACCTGCATCGTTTGCTCTCTTGTGGGAAGTGAAGTGGAGAAAAGGCATCTTTTTGCAGAGAAACCCTGAGGTTTTGTATATTGGTCTCATCCCCACAGGAGCCAAAACAAGATCTTCAGGAGTTTCCAAGGGGAAATAAAGAAGTTCCACAATGAAAACTCAGAGTGAAATAGGCACAGGGCTGTGATCGCCCTACATGAGATGTTGTGATGCAGCATCTATTCCCTGATCTGTACAACTGAGAAATGCAGTCATTTCCCTTCCAGGGTAATCCCTTGATTATCAGTACATTATCAGATACACCTTTCCCTCAGTCCTCTTCTTCCACAGACTTGAGCCAGGAGAGAGCAGAGCCGGGCCTCTCTCTGCCTTACGTAAACACCCCACACAAGAGCTCCTGTGAGATGTTCTTACCATACCTGCAGCAAACCTGAATTTCATCCTTGACCTGACAAAGTTATAAGAAAACCAACAGGGCTTCTGCAAAACTTAGTTTAGATAAATCACCATTTTCTGCCTTAAAAGCTCTCTGTAGAAGTCTCACCAGCTTTTAATGCACATTATATTGTGCTTTACATTATTCTGAACTACCTGATCCATGTCATGCGGTGACACACGGCAACAGCAGGATGAACCTCAGCGTAGCGCAAAGGGGCATCTTTATTCTTGGAAAAGGAAGGCCAGAATCCCTCAAAAGGGACCTGCTCCAGAAGGACACCCAGTAGGAGCGGTGCAGAGTCCCTCATCCACAGATTGAAAATTTTCTGCGCAGAAAGGTAGGTCTCAACCCGTAACCATGATCCGTAACCATGATCCATAACCAGCCTCTGCAGGGAGTGGGAGCACGCCTGGCGCTGCAACGGCGGGTGTTTGTAAAACCCACAGACCTTACGGGACGCAGAGAGGTGGCAGCCATTGTCTTTCTTGCTCTTTCCTCATAGAGGCACTACATTGGAGAAACTTAATATAATAAAGCAAAATTGAAGCAAAACCCAAATTCTACCAGAACAATTACTGGTCCCAAAGAGTACCCGTGCTGTATGAGAACTGTGGTATAAGGCACGTGCATGTACTCAGCGTATCCGCCTCTGCTTAAAGACTGTGTTACCTCCAAGCTGCAAGAGAGAAGAGCTGCCCTGGGCTAGAGAAACTTCAGGCTACAGGACCGAAACACTCCCATGGAGATTGACTTTTTAAACAACGATTGAAGATCAATTGAGCTGTTACTAGAAGCACCATTAGGAGAGATTTATGAATCATCCATTTATGACTCTAGGAAAGCATCTTCTGTAAAGAGAAGACTGAAAAATCCATTTATTGCAAAACCACTTGCTGGGCTCCTCACCCGTCTCTCACGCTGGCGTGGGGGCACAGGCACAAACAGCGCGCTGGCCACGTGCTGCCTTTGGGGATGCAGTTGGTAATTCCTTCAATGTATTTCCTGCCAGTATGTACTTTGAACAAAATTTAGCACCAAAAGAAAAAAAACAAACTCGTTTGGCATTGCATCCTTTTGCTTGAATATGTTTTGAACTTGAAGTTTTTTTAAAAATAGAGGGCTCTTGGAGTATCCAGGTGGTGATACCCATCCTGACCTTCAGATGGTGGCTTCAGCTTTGATTGTAGACAGACTCTTGATCTGAGTTCGGCCTGTAGCCTACTTCCAAAGTGTCTAATCCCTATTAAAATAACATTTTCATTACCTAATTAATCGTTTGAAGCTATTTTCAGTGATTGTTTATTGAAGTTGTAGTTTGTCACCTCAGGCAACAGCATGGCTTGTTGTCGTGGAAACATCTCTGCTGTCACCAGCGCTGAATAGGGAGGGAGGAACAGGAGGGGGAACTACAGAAGAGATGCTTTGTTGAAATGCCTCACTCTTTAAAGTGAAGAAATTACTTCAGATAAAGACAGGCCACACTGAGACCAACACACACTGATTTCTGAGGTATTAGGGGGTCTTGTGGGCTTGGTTCAAGCCCTTTCCAATTTAGCGCGACACAGCTCCTGCTGTCAAGCTCTGCCGTCTCCTGTGGTTAACAGCAACATTTGCAAGGCCCTTTCCGATGCCAAACTCGCTATTATTGCACAAAAATCCTACCAGCTTCAAAAATAGAACAAAAAGTCTGTAGCAACCTGCTGTCATCTCTCTATTTGAGCCATAAAAGATGAAAATTCTAGTCTTTCAGAGTTTCTCTCATCAGCCTTTACCTGGTGTGTGATTTTGACACAATCTTTCTGCTTTCCCCAAATCTATGCATTAATTTATAGTGCACGGAGATCTCGAGCAAGAGTTGCAGCTGTAATTTCCCTTAAAGCAGCACGTCTTCTACCTAGGTTTTAATCAAGCTCTGCCACAGATTTCCCTGTTTCTTGTTGTTCAGGTCACACAAGATTAATAAAAAGGTTTAAGCTGTGATGAGCGCTGATTATTTTTTTTTGGCATCTAACACAAGAAGAGACAGGGGAAAACAGTGTTTCCAGCAGCGGGGAAGTCAGGTCTGCGCGTTGTCACCACTCACATTACGACAGAACCAAACAATGCAGATCAACGCTGTCAGATTTATGTTAAAAGATCTTAAGGGACAGGAACTTTCTCAAAAAGATGCTGAACTGCAGAGCGGCCAGACCACACATTTTGCCATGCACTGTTCCTGTAACTGTTAGTTTATCATTACACAGTATTTTATTACAAGGAAAAATAGATTTATTTTTCCATTTTCATGGTCCTGGACTGCAGACACACTCTGCAGCGATGACTTTGCTCATCATTTGTGTAACGTTGTTTGTAACTGGGGCGGGGGGAGGGAGTCGGGTCTACAAATGGTTATCTATTTTTCACAAAAGATTTTTCTAATGGCATTTCCTCCCCGAAACGGAGTAAAACCAGCACACCAGCACCCGATTCTTTTGTTCCTTGGCGGTGCGCCCTGGAGACAGCAGCAGAGGGAGAGAAGCGCAGTGTGAACCTGGAGTGCCATCTGATGGCACAGGAGAGAAACCGCACAGGGGACGAGTTCACCCGCCACAGGCCGCGTCCCCTCAGCAAAACTGGAAAGCACCGGTTTCTCGCAAGAAGTACAGAATAGGTAAAGCAAACAAGCACGCAGAGGCTCCAGACAAATCTCTGCTCTCTCTGGAGGTTAATGAAACATATATAATTGCCCCTAAACGAGCAGAACATAACCCAGGCTCCCCAGGACTGTGTTTTCTGACTTTTGTTGAGGTACCACTCAACATGTTGAGGTACCACTCATCAGCAGTTGGGTGATGACTTGTGCTGCCATACTTCTGGCATCCTACACCGAACTGCAGCTGAGAACTAAATCTCTGCCAATAATTAAGACTGGAAACGCAAATTGTTAATTACCTTCGTACATCATTCGCTGACGTCTCCACGAAGCCGATGCAGATGTCACTAACACTGACTAATCCAGCCTCACACGCAATGAAATGCCAACCAAAATGAAGCTACAAGCTTGGCTATAAAATGGAGGGCTTTTAAGTCAAGCTTAGGTTTTTAACCCATGAAGTGCACTCTGTCTTAAAACTAATTTGTTTTCCTGAAATGTACACTGACATGTAATCATAAGATTTGGGAACAGGGTTAAGAGAGATTTCACCTGTCGTAAGGGTGGGAAGAAAATCAGATGCACTGGTAACACCACAGGAAAACTGGAAAGGCAGTGGTGCTGGCAGGGGCTGCGGAGTGGCCACCCTCTGGCTCAGCCAGAGCTGGGAGGATGGATGCCAGGGAAAGGGTTTGGGGCAGAAGAGAAGGCGCAGCCTCAGGGCTCCCGGCTGCCCAGCCAGAGCTCACAGCGTGACTGCGCTTGGGGCAAATTGCCAGGCTTTAAGACAAAAGCTTTTCTCCCTGGCTTTGGTGCGGGGAGCCGTGTGCTGGTCTGGAGGGAGAGCCTGCTTAATATTTAGCCACAGAACAGCAGCGGCTGTGCAGGCTGATGCAGAAACATAAATGGAAAAATAAATGATTTACATCATCACACAGGTCAAAAAATCCACTTCCCACTTACATTAAGAGGCAGGGTACTAAATTTTAAGATCACATTCTGACCGCCATACACCCACACAACTAGTTATGTGCAAATCTACTTCACGCTATTCTTCGTAGAGTGTAAGCACATAAATTCCCTTCCTGTCCAAGTCGAGCGGACTTTGCAGTCTGACCTCACAAGCAGAGGATGCCCCTAAAAGCTGGCAATGAAATTCTGTTTGCCTCTAGTGTCATGTGCCAGTGTGTCAAATAGGAGCTTCCCAAGAGCGACCCATCGCACCATTCTCTCTGCTTTTATATTATATTTCTTCTATTGCCAAGTTTGTTTGCTTGTTTTCAGCCACGCTCTTTCTAACACCCAAACTTGTGTTGTGCATGGACTCAAGTGGCTTTGGAGGTGTGATGCTTCTGTTTGACAAATCTACATCATCCTCTCTACATCATACAACTCAAGCAGTAAAGGCAAGTACAGAGAGGAGTATTCTCACGGACTAATTTCGGGTGCTGCAGAACATCTTAAATTAAGACTCCATCTGTACAGTCAGGCGCAGAAGACAGGAAACTCAAACCATCTGAGAGTTTCCTCTCCAAATGGACTTTGAAAAAAAACCCCTGTTGCACATTATCTAGATACAAACAGGAAGATACAAACACCTTAATAAAAATGGTGTGATTAGAACAAGATTTGCACCAGAAAAATGTTGCCAAAAGCGAGACACCCCTGCATCGCCTGGGAGCAGGAATGGCCCATGCTGACACCCCGCTTCTGCACACAGGAGCAACAGGGCTCCTGGACAGGATCAAAGCCCTCCAGGTGGTGCAATACAGCCCCGCACCTTCTGTGGGAGTTAGGGATCCCTCTGAACAGCCCAGCACCATGAAAGTACTTTGCTGCCCTGGGCAGAAGCTGCTGTCACCTCACAGAGTTTGTACAAGGTGCCTTTTCACCGCTGAGCCTTGACCTTCACAGCAGCGATCCTGCCCACACTGCGCCATCACAAGACGTACCATCTCCCTGCAGAGAGCTCCTACCAGCGCCAGTCCCAGGATAACAGAGGCACCAGCAGACCGTGGCACTGGTGTAGGCATCCCTGCATGTCACCTGGCCCAACTTTTGTTACTGGTGGCAGGTGGAAAAGTTCACAACTAATTGAATGCAGCCTCCATTGATAAATCCATCCCCATCACACTGGAGCCGTCACAAACCTTTGGTAGAGACTTCTCTTTCCTCTGTGTAATGGGGATCTGCAGGAGGGAGGAGGATGGAGCAGGCTGTAAATGTGTTGGGGCAGATGATCCAGCCAGATCCACCACAGGGAACATTCGTTCTGCTGCAGCTCGTGTGAAGCAAAGCAAACCATCTTCAAGCAGGTAGTGCCACCAGTCCCCAGGTCAACGCCTATGAACCTGGGTCAGGCTGTGAATGTCTGGGCTGCCAAGTCACTCTTGAATTATTAGTGTTGTCCCTGCCCTGGGAGCACAGCTTCAGTTTTTTTGTGAGTTTGAAGATAGTGGCCTACTGTCTGGAGACAACTGTAAGAAAACCTGCATGTTCTTCAGGAAGA
Source organism: Stercorarius parasiticus (assembly GCA_013396915.1). Classification (NCBI taxonomy): domain Eukaryota; kingdom Metazoa; phylum Chordata; class Aves; order Charadriiformes; family Stercorariidae; genus Stercorarius; species Stercorarius parasiticus. The sequence goes on along the minus strand of VWZL01002995.1, from coordinate 233,858 downwards.
GTACTGGGAATGCATGGGAAGACACCAGAATTTCCCTGCTTTATTTTCCTTGTTGCAAACTGAGACTGTTCAGGAGGAATTCACATCCCAATCCACAGGTCACCTGGGAAACGGGGAGACGGGAGTTAGGGCTAAAAGAGTCTACCAGATGGCAAGGGTCAGGGAGGGACAGATAACATCTAGTCCAGAGGACACACTGATTCATCAGGAAAGCTCTAGGGGCAGGTTTACGTGGGTGTGGGCAATCCAAGGTCTCCAGTGGCTCTGGTGCAAAACCAAAACCAATGATGTATGCACTCACTGTGTATATTATACACAGATATTCCCCACGTTACTCATGGGCTGGGCACACGCTTCTCGGCTAAAAAGCTGTTCGTCAAAAACTTCCTGCTCTTTTGTTTCTATTGTATTTTGTAATGTGTGATCGTATCCTTTTTCAGTAGGATTGCAAAGATCCTCTGTTTCATCGCCAGGGGTTGCAGCCCCTCAGAGGAAACACCCCAAAAAACTCAGTACTCCAATCAGAATGTGCAGTAAAACACATGGCTTACTCCACAAATTTAAATGAAAAGTTTTGTCAGGTGAAAATGCTGAAATGAGTATTGCAAAGCTGCAATTTTACAGAAGATGCTTCTTGTAGCCGTCAGTGGGAAGATACATATTCTGTGTATTTCTTTCTATGGTCATGTAAAATATTTTGCAAAGGAAGGTTGCAAGCAGTGTTTCTATGTTCCCTTCTCGCTTCAAAACCCAAAGTTCAAGTTTATTAAAGGTGATGAAAACACAAGTTTTCTTAGTGCTGAACACCCCTCCTTAACGGGAAGGTGACTCTCATTTTTTCCACATCAGGCTATAATTTATAAGAGGAAGTTGCAGGATGCTAATGATTATTTTTTTCCAGAAGAGAGGCTAATGAAATCTTTTGAGCAATAATATGAAAACAAATGAACCAGCTTCATTAATACGTATAAACAGTAATATGATTTGTTTGGTTGGTTTCTAGGCGTCCTATTTGTATTTAAGTAACATTTGCACGTATGTAGGAAATCGCTAGAGCGGGTAGGTATGTCTCTTCACAAGTTGGTGAGCGCCACCTAAATTTTGCTGCATGGATTAACATTTTTCTAACTTAATGACTGAGCAGCTGGTTTTCCTTCCTATCTCTCTGCAACTGCGAGGCTGAGATCAGAGCGCAGCCTCTTTTAACCTCCTTCATTTGTCACTGAAGGTGACCCTTACCCTGAAAGGCTGCAATGCATTTCGAAAGTATTAAGAAAGTATTCAGAATCTTGAAACTCCTTTTGCCTTTTTCAGTGAAAATAGGGAAGCCAAAAGGCAGACGGACATGGGGGTGCTCTGGAAAGGGGCATATTATTTTATGTTGAAGGCTCAAGTTCACTGTCTATGTAGGAACGTAAGAAAGCACTGCGCTGCCCCACTGGTAACATTCTTATTACCCNAAAAAAAAAAAAAAAATTGAAGCAAATTTGCAATTAATAATAGCTATTTTATAGCACTTAAGGGAAAACCAGTTAGTTCTAGGAAATAAAATCACACCTAATTCCTACAGATTTCCTTCTCTGGAAGTACTGGACAAAATACAAAGTATAAACTCTTTGCATTCTTGCCTCCTGCAAGAGGCTGTTAGTCATTCCAGAGTGGGCTCTTAAATTATTCAGAATTTCTATATGTGTTTTCTTGTTTTTCTGCGCTTACAGAAGAATGCACCAGTTTGGAGAACAAGCAGTACTTGTTACTTTTAGGATGAAATTCAAGTAATGAATATTTACTCCAAATTCTGTATATTCTAAATGCTAAAGCTGAGCTTACAGCAGAACAGCTGAAGCTAATTTAGATGTGTCAATAGCCATGTAATATCCTCCTCCTCCTCTTCAGTTAATTAATACTAATTCAAAAGATTGAATTATCAGCCTAGAGAAAGGGCACCTATCTTTGGAACCGTTTATAATTCATCATGTCTTCAAAAGTGAGTAAGAAAATAATAAATGGAGGATTAATTGAATAATTAACAGCAGCTGCCACATTCTGACTCTCTCCTTTCCAATCTAGAGGATGGACTGGTTTGGAATATTGAGCTGTAGCACACATGAGTGGAACAAAGTTATTGTGTGTTCTCTTTGCTTACAAGAGGTGAAGCAGATCGAAACACCCTTTGCAAAAACCACCTTGCCTGGAATGGCAATTGCTCGTTAAGTATTGGTGATTTTGTGCTTGTCAGCTAAGATACGATTTAGTAGAAGAAGTTTATTTGCTAAAGGTTTCAGAACACTGAACACCAGACTGACAAGAAAATGGAGTACCTAGCCATTATGTTACCATTAACGTATCCCCTTTTTCCATAAAAATATTAAAGGATCAAGAAGGAACACTTGAGAACTGGCATGATTTAAAGGTCTTGAAGTCAAATTTACTTCCTTTTTCCTTTTCAGATACAGAGAAGAGCTCAAAATGTACAGAAAAGTGACCTCCTATGGGCTAGTGATCAAAACTTCCCACCTCTGTTGGAAAGAAGCATCTGACAAATTCAATTGTCCCCATCAACCTGTCACTACAGAGCATGTGAATTAGTCTTCCCAGGATCTACCTAATTTAGGGCTTGTTTTTCACATAAGCGCATAAAGGGGAATTGTATAACTTGGAACTTGACCAGTACCGGTATCAATATCCTTGAGGGAGCTCCCCCCCTTCTAAGGAACTGGACAGTTTTAGCCAATAATTCTAAATCTGCAAATGTAATAACAGTTATATGCCAATATCCCCATATAATTTGCTCAGAAAAGGCTGAACCAGAAGTCTCAGAGTTGTTGGAGTTAAGCCTCATAACAGTAATATCGATAATATGTTACAGCTGGGAACTGAGGTACCTGGATTAACACTTTTTTCTCATCTTAAAAAGCAACTCTTTCTAAAAAAAAAAAAATCAAGAAAATACTCTCCCTCTTCTTGCACGACTTTCCACACCTGAGTTCAGTCAATTTGGCCTTTTCAGGATATGTAATAACTTCTTCAAAATGCACCACAGCTGGTCAGTAAATTGACATCTTTACAAAGAGTAAAAGCTAAAAACAGAAGAATTTTTAACACTAGTTCTGAATACCAAGACTGTTGCCTTTTTTCTCCTGACAAACATGTGAATAAAGTTTCACAATTATGTGTATATAAGGAAAAAAATAAAAATCTGCATCTTTTGTGCTTAAGTTTCAGAGCCAGGAAGAATATTTAGATATTTAAAATGAGCTTATGGATGTTATAACGAAAGGAGGAGAAAGGGCTGAATTTGGCTTATTTTCAGCCAAAATGGGACCAGGAAAGCAAAACTATGTTAACATTTGCATTTATCTGCTACCTTACACCATTTCTTTTCCCCAGGTGGAAACAGGGAGATGGTTGACAGTTTTCAAAACTAGAAGCACCTGGAAGACACAATTCTACTTTATAGATTTTCTGATGGGCTCAAACATGACTACGTGGCTTTGGATGGCGGAAGCTTCTGCCCTGCAGCATCAGGCTTGGCTGGGAACCGGGCAGCACCCCTGCAGGTGCCTTTGCTTCTTCCCAACTGCAGCCCAGGGTGACGATCAGGAGGGTGCTCATAGTCGGAGTGCAGCCAGGTGCCTCATTTTACCCAAACCTTCCCCGTCTCTATCAAGAGTTTCCACTGATAACGGTCCCCCCTGCCCCAACCCCCCAGTGATGACTGATACGCAAAGGCAAGTAGGATCTAATGCACCATTAGTGGAAGAGCAGCCGGGGAAACCGCGTGATGGATCTGTGAAACACTGTCATCCAATGGTCAAAAAAGGTGGTAAGTCCCAACAAAAGCAGGGGTAAGGAGCACGTCTAGATTTCACAGCTACAAAAACTTCAACTGGTGTACTCCAACTTTACTGCTAGCTTGAAATAACGTGAAGTACAACTGCAAGTATCTCACACCAAAAAATTTTGAACGTTCCAAATGGTATTTTTCAGTTACAGCTATTATCAGCGCAACATAAACGACTGCTCACAATAGCAAAGCATAATGAACAAATGTTGTACCCATTTAATTCAAGTTTGTATCTTATGTTTATTTGCACAATACAAATCATTAAACAAACATACTACTTCAGTTTCCACTGTAGACTTTTAGGTACTATTTTCAGTTGCTTTGGCTTGTCCATTACCATCTCAATACCAGCCTTACTCTCTGGTGTTTGTCCTTCACACACCAGCATGGATTATACTGTAGTGTCATATATGTAGCTATCATAACCAATCAGAACAAATAGAATATTTTGTACAGAATATTTAATGCAAAATGGAAGCTTGAGGACTTTTTACAACCTTGCTGGGGTGTGAAATGGTGTGTCCTTCCAAAAAAAAAATCAAACCAAACCATTAAAGTCACTATCTTCTGGACAAACAGTGAAACAATATGTTCTGTACGCAGATATCACCACCAGGTACTGACTATAAGATCACTTTTTTTTCTAGAAAACACCAAATAAATACAAGCAATATATGCAACATAAGCGGTTGTCAGCTACCTATTCTAAGTCATACCTGTGAAAATACAAATGGGCACGTTGTGAATATTTAAAGACTAAAGTGCTTTTAACATCGAGCAAGTGAATGCATCTAGGTGTTGTACCACAAGCAAATATATATCCATTTTGGACAAAACAGTCTCCATGCAATTAGTCAGCAGCAACCCCCTGCATTCATTTACAATACTAGACTAGTATATATTACTTCAGTCATACAGGGTTTAAAGTCAGGATACGGTGTGTACAGTTACAAAACTCAACCAATGCTCTACATCAGCATACATTTTGAGCATTGCTACAGCAAGGTGGTGGTTTGTTTTTTTTCCCCTCCTTTTAAGCAGCCAAACCTTTGGTAGTGTAAATGCAGCGTACACTGAAGATACCACTGAACCAATACAAGAACTCATCATGCAGCTGACAGGAATGGGAAGAAGAAAAAATCAAAAGCAAATTTAATGGCTTTATGCACTGTGCTCCTCCAGTCATGCTCTATTTTCACATGCCTTCCTGCAGGTAAGAGTTTAGACATGCAATTCAAGCAAGTGATTGCTTTCAGTTCAAAGACAGGCCATTTACTGCCAAGACGACCCTCCAGAATTGTACTGAATTCAATTATACTTCCTTGCCTCAAGTTCAACAACACTTTTTTAAACTCATTGCTTGCCTTCAGCACAATATCTTTGGTTATATCATCCTCCTCTATAGGCTTGGTTCCATTTTTGCTACTGAAAGGCATGCCCACAGTTATTTCAAATTTGTACCGATCAAACATTTTCATGTGGCAGTTATGCTTTGTCAAATACTTGAGACGACACAATTCTTCCTCCTCCAGCGTAACATTTTTGGGGTCACAAAGAGGGTAGGTTTCACCATACAAGCATCTCATCCAATCGCCAATAAAAAGTGGAAGCATATTTATTGCAGATTCTGCACTATTGTCGATTTCCGTAACACGCACGTACTTGAACCGCCCAGTCCATGTCACTCTGTGTCCTTCCAGGTGACTACATAAAATCTGAGTACGTGCCATGTTAGTCTCCTTCCACGACCGGGGTCCGCAGAGGAAAGCATACTGATTCCATGTCAAGGTAGAGTTGTAAACTTTCATTCCCTCTGATCGATACACATAGAACCAACAGAACAACACTACGGCTGTAATCCACACCAGAATGAGTTTCACAATCGAGCTTCGAGTGAGGGATTTAACCATTTCAACCACAGAGAAGTTAACCTTCGTCCACCATCGCAAGAGCAAAGGAACAGCACACAAAACCAGAGTCACTACAATTTTCACGAGCTCCAGAGACACAAACCACTTAATGAAATGGATAAGACACATCAGTGCGATGCCTACACCTAGCACTGGGAGCGCAAAGAGAAACAGAAAATAACCGATTGATGCACGCACAAGCCCAATGCCAGAGGACTCTCGCAGAATGACCACAGAGAGTTCGCACCACATAAAGCAGACCAGATATGGGACCAGGTAGCAGTAGGTGCCTTTGAAGTTCCGTAGTTGTGCCATTCTAAAGAAAAGATAGAACAAGTACAGAAACAGAAGGCATGGGATGCTTACATTTATCACAAAGAAATGGCCTATAGGAACAGTAAAGAAGGTTTTACCTAAGAATTTCAAGTAGCCAAAATTCCCAGGCAATACCTGCAATAGGGATAAGCAACCTGCTGCTATCTCAGTCACTAATGCTCTTCGTGTGTAAGGTTCTGCACATGTGCTTAAACTCATGTAACTTGTCACTGTGAAGAAAACTGAGACGGTAGCTAACTCTGAGCATGGTATACAGTCTTTGCTTGCTATAGGGAAGGAAAAAATGACAAAGAATACTGAGAGTAAAAAATAAATGTATGGCTCTAAGTGATTCCATCCAAAGTTCACCTCAGCTTGCTCAACATCTAGGTTGGGTTCAAACCGAAGCAGTAAGTCAGTCAAAGCGCGGAAGTTTTCCCAAGCCTTACTGTCCTGAAAGACTTTCAGTGTGCAAATCACCATAGAAATGAAGGACAAATAGAATATGACTAATGGAATAATGAAGGCAAAAAAATCAATTGTCAGATTACTGATGATGAAGAAAAAGATGAGAGCATTGATATGGTGTGTTGGAACAATGGTGGACAGCCAATGCATTCCTGCCTTTGATGCAATATCTATAAGGTATTCTTTAATTTCCATAATGGCATGAAGCGGATATTTTACAACCTGGAAAGAGAGAAAGAAGAATTTTATTTATGAGCATTTTCATATCTTTACATCAGATATTCTTAGCTGAAGCAGCAGCAGTCAGTTGTCTAACCTCAGCTGACATGAAGAGATTTATATTTCAGCCAAATGTTGCCAATAAAATGAGATTACTTTGTCTGAGATTATTAGCTCTATTCTGATTAATTCAGTCAGATGAAGCTCAGAGGCTATTTTGATTTCAGGAAAGATGTATTTCATTACCTTTGACACATACAATTAAATGGCTTCCTAGTCAAATATTCTGCTCCGCTAACTTCATACTGAAGATAAACTACATGGCTGCCGTCCTGTACTATCTTAAGTCATTACTTGAGCTGTGAGTACTGCAGCTTTAAAGCACTTAACTGTCACTGTTTTGCAAGGACTATGCCATACATTCTGATATGCGTATACACTACAGGAAGTGGTGTATGTAATTCATATGCACTAACAGGAAGTCTTTACAGTTATAGTTTATCTTTAAAACAATTCTTCCCAAGCAGCTGTCAAAATCTGGTTTGGAAGCAGCAGAAATATCTTTAACTATAATTACTACATGTTTAAGGATTCTTTTAACTCCACAACAGTAACTGTACAGGATTTTAAAATTCTACCTATCCTATGTGCCATTTTCCAATACGGTCACCAGACAACAGTGGAACTGCTGCATCAAATCCTCTCATGACCAACCACACACTTTACATCGGATCAATGAAAAGGTCCAGGATTTTTCAAACACATATTGCATCTGTACATCAGATGCTGCAAACAATCTTCCTTCCCCCATAAAAAGACAGTTTTTATGTCTTCCCAGAACTTATGCTTTTATATTAATTAGTTCAAGGGAAAGGCCAAGAATGCTTCAGCAAAGATGTACGTGTTTTTTGTAAATGCATCTCCTTCAGAATATTAGTTATCCAAAGACTGGAAAGAGATACCCCCCCCTCAACCTGCCCCCCGCCTTTTTTTCCCACCCCTTCCATATGACAATGGGGACAACAAAATTCAACAATTATAACAAAAACTCTCACATCAGCAGCTAGAAACCCCCCTGCCTGAAACTTTCAACTACCTTGCTTGAAATTTACACCAGTATTGAATGCACGCACCTTATTTTTCCCTTCTCCTTTCACTACCTAGAAAAGTATCTATACAGAAAATCACTAACAGCAAATTCCACCATTCTTGAATTCCTTCATAACAGAACCTTTTCACACCTCAAGGCTATGGATAATTTTTCCCACCTGCTTGCTCCTGTTTAAGTAAGAAAGATATGAAGCATATAATAACATCTATAATTAAAAAATACACAGTTATGAGAGGGACATTTAAATTCTCACTGAGATGTAATGAAGGTAGATTGCCCTCTTTGAGGGAAAACCATTATCCCTTTTTCTTAAATATGACTCATATATATGAAACTGTAAACTTATAGGTGAAGTCCAAAAAGAAATTATATCAACAATTCTTGTAGTGACCTATATAGATTAAACTTCAGCTTTGAAAGTCAAATGCAAGTCACCTCTGTCTTGTCTGAAATGCATAAGTTAAGAGCTTTTCAACGTAACCTGTTCAGTATCGTCTTTTTACCTTCAGTCGCAGGGGTAACTCTTCAGGAGTCTTCCCTGCCAATTCGTCATCTTCCTCTTCCTGCATAATCAGGTTAGATGGAATGATTCCCTTTGCATACTTCTTGGTAATTTCAACAAAGTCATCCAAAGCAATAAATTTTTTAGCTAAAAGATAGAATGAAGACTTTGAGTATTTAGCATCACTACAACACTGTACAGATTATGAGTTGGAATTTTCTTTCCTGGTATTAAAGAAGATCTACTCTGGGCCTCAAAAACTGAACTACTGACAACACAGGCTTACCTTGCAACTTGTTCTGAAATCTGTGCTGAAAACAAGCTGCTTGTTCCAGCAGCATACGACTACTCTAAATCTTGTCAGACCAGCAGGTAAGTTTATATTATCAGTAAGGAGGAGAACAGAGTGAGTGAGAGTGGTGTATCTGCAAGTATTCCAAGGAAAAAAAAAAGGACTACTGGATTAGGTCACACAGTTTTAAATCAGAAGTTATTATATCTTTGGTAACTTCTAGAGAGAAATCTTCAACTAGAAGCCACACTGAAAATAAAGAATTGTACAGGAATAGTCATGAATTATCTGTACTTTATTAACTGGAAAACTGGCTTTTGATTTGGCATTTAACAGTCCTTTTTCTGAGTTCAGAAGTTACACACATAATTATGGGAAATGCTCAATTATTCATATCTACAAGACTAAAGATAGATTACTAACATTGTATTAATTTAATGCGCTACGTGGCTATACGAACTGTATCAACTGTGACCCAAAACAGATAGCCAGCAACAGACTATACTTTGCTCAGTTGTACACAGAGACAAAATTTATCACTCTGCCCTGGAAGATCCTCATCGCCTCCTCTGAGTAGAAGGGAGGCAAGAAGTTACTTCCGAAAACTCTAGGGATGCTGCAAGACAGAAGATGATTTATATGCTGGTTCAAACTCTTTTCACAGCCTTACATTAGCATGGATTAGCTAGTTTCTATGGTAGACAATCTTGATGTCGTTTGTAAAGGAGGACAATTAATGGCAACTTTTTGCTATACACTAAAGCAAATGACATTGCTGTAGATAGAACGAGTTTTGAATGACAAAAATCCGTAACACACCTCCTACACAGTAAGTTTAGCTAGTCAGCTGATACGAAGATATGAAAGCTGGCCTGCTTTACTAGTTTATTTTAGATTTTAAAGAGAAAGAAAACTGAACAGCTTCAATAAATTTAAAATCAGAGGATCAGTGGGTTTGAGCCTACTATTTTTTAATTTTAAAAAATGCTATATTTACAGAAGTTTACATATAAATATATCAGTATTTAATATTGAAAACACTGTAGATACAGAACAAAATAAAGTATCTGTGTCAAGATAGCTGCTACAGGGGTGTTACAAGAGTTCAATAGAAAAATAGCTTTTGCTTTAATCTCACAACGTGGATGTTGCCTTTTGCTTGAACTTCTGTTTTTATTTTTCCCCCCTCATTACATGAACCCGTATGTCCCACAAAATACCATCTGACATGCCTCCCAAGAAACAATAAAGGATTTATTTTTGCTAACTATTCTTATCATTCACAGACTGTAAGGCAACATCATTTACAGAAAGAAATCCGTGAGCCTCCTTAGCTGTCTTGGTGGAGTTCAGATCAAGCCTAATACCAAATGCGTCATCTATATTTCTTGTCTTATTGTGACAAAATATACAGTGGTAAGACAGTCTTTTTGGTATGGAATGAGCAGACATGGTTAGAACCTCACAAAAACTCCTTAACGTCACTTTTACAGGATGGTGGCACATCCAGAGAGGGAAGGAGTTACCAACTTACTATGTATACATGGCCTATCAAATGTAATGACATGTACACTCTCAGGCACGCAACAACTGTCCATTGACAATATCAGCTCTAATCTTCTGTTTATATCTCCACTAAGGATAGCCCAGATCAGATATCTGCAAATACATAACTGACTTAAAAATTACCTTCCAAGTATTGGCAATGTATTAAAACTGAAGGAAGAATCTCCCGCTGGCAAGATAAATGGAGAAACTCAGTAGATCAGAAAAGTAAATGCTGGGGAGTAACAGCTGTCTTGTTCATCTATGAAAAGATAAAAGCTCTCTAGAGAAGGGCGAACAGCTTAACTCCTACTTTAAGTGTTCGATGAAAACTTTTAGTTTTTAAATGTTATTAGTATTTTGTCACCCAAGTGTCTCTTAAATTGATATAAAACACGTATGTTGTAGATTGTACTTCATTATTCATAGATTTTTTTTTTCTTCAATTTGGTTATGACAAATTCCTCTGCCTCCCCCATCCACCGTAGAAAAAGAAAAATATGCACATCAATTTCTGCCTACGCTTACATGTAGGTTCATTTACTCTCCTGTTATTTTATCTGCCATTTAAGCCTTCCAAAAAAAAAAAAAAAATTTGCCAGTTCCTTTTCTGACACCCTTTGAATTACTGAAGAATTGAGAACAAAATTACTTGCTTTGCACTCACGGTCTATCAGCACGTGCCAGTTCAGCTGAGGGATGGAAAGAACACTAGTGTCATCCATTAAGCACCAATGCTCCAATGAACCCAGACACAACTTTGTGACAATTAGGGGACCACGAAACACAACAGTCTTATCCATGAACGACTATTTCTAGCTTTCCAGAAGTGGCAAAGAGTCATAAGAACAGCTGACCTACTCTCACCAAAGTTTTGATAGGACCAGAAGCTTAGTCTCCTAAATAGTATTTCTCCCATCACCTACTCCCTAACTCATACACACAGGCACGCATCCCTCCTCCTTTTTTACTTCTGTGAAAGTTAATGTGAAACTGAAATGCTCCACTCTTCTTAGGAATGTTATTTTCAGAAGTCACCTGTGTAACGAACACAATCCTTGAAGGTAAAGGCCAAACTGACCTAATGAAATGTAAATCTAATCTTTCAAGGAGCTTAAACTAAACGTGCAACCCCCCAGATTTGGCTCACTAATCCACATACAACGATTTAGTTACATGTATTCTCAACTACAGATGTATTAGTAAGTAACATGCTTTGTGACATTTTAAAGTGCTCTTCAAGAACTGATCTAAATTGCACATGAACTATTTCATAAGACCTGCTGCATTTCAAGAAAGTGAGATTTTTTCCCCCACAATGATTAATTGAACCTTATGTTAGATAACATTCTTGAAAAACTACACATGCTGCGTTGCTTATAACTCATTTTCTTAATTTAACAGTTTGACTTTCCTCCTGAAGGCCAGCAGTATATCAGCATTTCTTAGGTATGCAAGGCTAGGGAGAATTTTATTTCAATTCCAACACCCCACCATATCTTAGAAAACTCATAGATTTAGATCTGCAAGTCTGATCCTGTGTGTGTTGAGCGGTTTAATTCTCCACACTACATGAACTAAGCTGCCCCTAAGTTATGAAAGAAATATCTTGGTGCATCTTCCCTATATCAATGTTTGAACAAATATGAAAAGACAAACATTAATTATAAGGCAATGGCAAACAGAAGCAAGGCAAATAGAATGAGGGATCTGTCTGCATTAAATGGTTGCATAATTAGTTCCCTTATTTTAATCAGAAAGCTTACTACAGCTCAGAACTAAAAGAAAAACTATTGAAAGTGCAAAATTTTTTTTGCTTAATAGACAGGTAAGTGCTGAAAAGACAAGAATATAAATACAACAAGTGACATGCACACTCCTTTTAGTATACTAATCACTGACAATTTGACTGTAATGGTGATGTCTTCGGTGAGTTCACATGCAGATCAGTTGTTTACCTTGCACATACAATAAACTGACACTACCAGTTTATAGCAATCCAAACTTGCTATAAAGTCTTACCTCTGGCAGCACAAAATTGCTTAACAAAACAAAATAGAAACCAAAACCACAGGCAAAGATTGAAAACAGCAGCATGCACTCACATTCACTGCTCACTAATCGCTCCAGCATTCTTCTCTGCTTCTGCACCGACTTTGGGACGGGGCCAGGTTGCTTCTCACCATCTGGTTCAATAACAGAAGTTTATGGAAAGTCAAAGCAGTCAAAGTGATCAAACAATAACTGGAATGTTCTTTAAGCTGCAATATCTGGAGAATGGTACTTCTTCAAAGTCAGGAAGAGACAAATACACCTATAAACAGGTAAGAAGTGGCTATATAGCTTTCTATATTCTTATTACTTTATTAGAAAAGGCATTGACATAGCTAACACGTACTGACATAATGGTGGAGCGAGCCAGGCGTCTTGAAGACTAGGCTTGTAAATTGAAATATCTAGTAAGATATCATCAGGATGCTGTTAAGGAAAAAAGTCAGAGCTGTAAAAGATTTATTTTCCAAGGACAGCAAGTGTCAAATTAAGATATTTTTAACATTTGGTCACTTATATGAGTGCTTAACTGAATTCCAACTTAAAGCAAGAGTTGGCGGGCCTTTTTAAACTAACTTTATTGGTCCAGAGAACACAGTATTAAAGAGAGTTAGAGTTGTTAACACTGTTACTTTTTCTTAAGTATGTCATATGTTTACTTTTATCTCATGTCTGATTGTTTATAGAGTCTTTAACTTTCTAGCTGTATTCTGCTTGTAAGTATATATTTTACCAATACCATAAATCAGTTCATAAACAAACCTTCATTGTCAACTTGCCCAACATTTTCCAGCAGTTCAGAAACTGCTAATTGTTTCTTCTTTTTTGGGTTTAATTTCCAATACATGACTAAGGCAGCTTTCCTCACAGCTCTCTCCAAATCAGTCTCAGATGATAATTTTTTCACTTCTTGCTCGTTCTCAGAAGTGATGCCTCAAGAAAAGAAAAAACCCATTATCTACTATTATCCCACACCCATGCAGAAACGCCAGATTTGCCCACAACTTGTTTTTCTCAGTTTAGTCTGAAATTTCTGAAGTTTCATTCACATCTAAGTAAATTACTCAAATGCCTTTCTGTGCCCTTTGCTTACCAAAATCTAATCACGCGGCTTAAGTTTAAACTGTGCTTCAAAGACTGCACAAGACACCTTATGTCTTCCTTCGACTTTTGAAGTACAGCAATTCAGGCAAAAGGTGGTATGGACATGCATGTGACATGTAGAAGTCATCAAGAATTTAATGAAAGGGTATTTTTAGTTTCTTTTTTTCTTTAAATAAGAGTTCAGATAGTTGGCAGATGTGAGGAGACCATTCCAAGCGTGGGAAGTAGCATGAAGGAAGTGAAAAAGACCAATTAAGATAAGAGAAAGGTTATAGAGGGGCAAAGAATGAAACAACAGCAGATATGTAGGTGGTGTGTGGTTATGTATGACCTTCATGGTCAAAGAAAAGAAGCTTCAATGAAAGGTGGGGAAGAGAAGAACAATCATGAATTCCATGAAGAAATTCAAGCAAGTAATGAATATAAATGCTTTTATGAGTAGTATCAGTAATTAATGCTTTTTAAATTACCTATTTGAACAGGCTGTCAGGAACTACTCACGTAATTTTGCCATGAACATTCCCATTGTATTTTAACCCCTCTATTCAGTGTTAAAATGAATGTAGTATTATTTCAGATAAAGTGGGAAGTGCAAGTAAAAAGTCTCAGAGAACCCATACCTCTTCTGTCTGCCAGGCATCTACGCAAGAGTTTGACAGCTTCTCTTCGACCTTGCTTAGCAGCAAGGATGAACCAGTCAACTGCACTACAATTGTTAAGTTCTTCATCCTCCTCTTCTGCTAATCTTAAGAAGTGTTTCCCCACCTAAAATAAGACAGGAACAGAATTCCTTCAATTACTTAAACGTACTCTACTCTCTCTCTCTGCCTCTCCCCTCCCACCCCCTGGAACTCAACTAGAATAAATTCTCTCTGAACAAAAGGTCAAAACATTTGCTCCTAGCACTAAAGAACATAGCTGTAAGTCGATCTTCTGCAGGGAAAGATCAGTTTCCAGAACTGGAAGCAAGAAGGAATTGCAACACATTTGGCCAGGTCAATGAATAAGTTGCCGCTGGTCTTCGGGCATTTAGCAGGATCAGGTAAAGCTCACAGTGTTAAAAGTTTTCTTGAATTCTGTAAGTTTTCTTGAGTTCTTTTCCTTCTATGATGATGCTCAGACAACACTGTTATCCTCATTTTAGAAACACAAAAATTAAGTGTAATAACCTGGTGCCACTGGCATTCAGAAATTCAGATGAAGTTATTGACAAATAGGCCTGACATAGGAGGAGACTTCAGCAGTAAATCCCTCACTCATAGCAGTTTAGCCACTGAAGGGCAAAGCAAATTCATAATTAATTAGTGAATGGAATAAAACTGATACAGCTTATGCATCACACAAATTAAGTGAAATAGCCTGTAAAAATTCTCCTACTCAGGATTACAGAAATTATCGAGCAGTTGCCTGTATTACTGTTTTACAGATAAGAAAACACACCACCTTCTTTCTTCCTTCTATAAAACCAAACTATATGATAATATCCTAGCAAATATATTTATGCAATAGCATGAAACACTTCTGCTTATCATACCACCTAACTGCAGATGTACCTTCAGCTATTTATTTCAGAAAGGAATTGCTTGAACAAGTTACATGGTAAATAACATCCTCTGACAAGAACAGCTGTTTCTTGAGCATGCTTATATTTATAGCCATTTTGATTTTGAGCAAGGCTTCAAGAGCAGTGACACTTAATGGTGCAGGTCTTAGGCTTGTAAGGATCTCTCGGATACAGAAACTCATATTGCAATAGCAGATTTTGGAATTAATCATATTGCACAAGGCTACTGCACAAGCAAAACGACAGTGTGACACCTGTTTTGTGATAGAATTGTTTTTTTGACTTGCCTGTGGGGTTTTTTTTTGTTTAGCTTTTTGTTGTTGTTGTTGTTTGGTGTTTTTTGCGGGGGGCTGAGGGTGGTTTTTTTGGTGTGTTTGTTGGTTTGTTTTGTTTTTTTTTTCTTCTTAAGTTCAGCATTAAGATTTAATCATCTACACCCTCCAAAAAAAACCTACAGAACCCACCTCCGAAATCTGAGCAACCAGAAAATATTTTTCCTTTATTTTGATTATAAAATTACAAGCTTTTGTGTATGTTAAAAATTTTGGTAGCAAAACCCCCACCTCCAAGTTCCATAACAAACATCAAGACTTTCCATGAAATACTACTGGAAGGTCTACGAGCTCTCTTGCGAACAAGCCACCGTGCAACACCGTGTAACAGCCACCTTCTTCTGTCATAGCAAAGCTCCTACATGGAACCACCTGAAGATGGCTGCAAAGCTCCGGCCCACAGCAGTCAAAGGAAGAAGAACTGATGGGAAAAGGTGTTAACCTCAGATTTGTCATTTAAGCAATGAGATATTCTCTTCCATGAGCTAAAACTGTGAAATAAAGTCATAGTTGGTAATGGCTTAACACAGATCTTCATACTGTACTTCTCCAAAGGTTGCTTTCACCTGTGAGCTTTGCTGACCAAGGCGTTTAGCTCAAGTAGTCCCCTTGCAGAGATCCTCCGGTGAAGACACAGGGCTGTCTTTTCTCCATTACAGAATTCCAGCTGTGGGCGTCTCATTTACATAATTGCTGCACAGTTATTTCTCAATAAAGAATACATAAAGCTACAGTAATACAGGTTGACAGCCACTCAGGGTGCATTTATTTCCATAGTCATAGCAGGGTTATTTTTGAATAAACTCATAGTAATAACTACAAGTCAGTGAACCGAGCGATTTCTTGTGTTTGACTTTGTAATTGTTAGCACACAGCACAACAGTGCCATCTCAGCTTCTCATTCTTACTCCTACAAAGGTAAGAAATAAAACCAGACTTTTTTAACTGATTCTAAAGGGACATATTCAACAATGGAGAAAAAATATTTTTTTTTAGGGTTTTAAAACTAAAAGTTAACTCCCTCTCCACAAGTCACGAGCAATTTGATTGCATAGAAAAGAAACATCTGTATTTGTGGGTCCTTTTCAGGCAGTCAATTTATCCTGAGTGTATACTGAAGCAAAATTATATGCTGGATCTCTTTACAAAAAGAATCCTATTATTCCATGGGAATAGAAAGTGTACACAGTTAAACAGCTAAAGGAAGGGAGTAAGAGTGGAATGAATTGAGAAGGTTAAAAAAAAATAATATATTATCTACACATATATCTATGCATGCATCATAGGCTTAGATTACATAAGGTATTTCTTACTCAACTGAAACTTATATCCTGAAAGAATATCTACGGGGTTTGCTTTCTTTTGTGTGGAGGAATAGAGCCAAAATGTGGATTTTATAGTCCCTCAAGGCTGAAGCTTCATCCTCCGCAAAGCCACCGGCTGTTTCAAAGGTGAGGAATTTGATACTGTCTCGGGTTACAACTCCAAGGACAACCTGCCCCTCAAACAAGTTGAAATGGAGTGTGGGAGTGAGCCTGGCATTACCATATCTTTTTTTATTATTTTTTAAAACCAGCTTTAAAAGGATTACTTTCCCATCCCTACCATTTTATTTGCAAAAAGACTGGTGATCCTTGGGGAAAAACCCAAACCACAGCAAGCATGCAGGAGACCATAACCATTCCCTTTTGCCATCAAAGCTGAAGCTGGAAAAGAATGTTCAAGTAAAGCACTAGCCAAGTTAAATGCAAATTAAACCCCTTCTAAACACTTTTAAGCTATTTATACTAGACCAATACACCAGACAACGGAATGCAGTGGAAAACTGGTACAATTTTTCTAAAACCCAAGGGACACCTGAGGTGCTAACACATACAGGGACAGAACTGCCATTATTAATTTGATTATATCTGCCACCACACAACTAAACATAGCTAATTTCAATAAAGAAGGAGCGGCTTCTTTTCTAAAGTGTCTTAATTCAACAGAGGAATGGTCTAAGAGCAAAACATCAACCAATCTCTGTTCCTGCTAAAGCATCTCAAAAGCAGTTTCTTCCAGAGTCCATCCCCTGAGTCCTGGTATCTTTGTATATAGTGCAGTGCTGAACCAACAGCATTTAATAGTCCCTATCTGCACACCTCCACGAGTAACTCTTTGACACATACTTTTTAAAAAACCAAAAGCAGTTCTGTACCTTCTCCACGCTCTCAGCCTACCCTCCTCATTTCCATGTGTCCTAAAGGCTTACTCAAGAGTTGGACCTGAAGCCAGTAACACTCCCAAGCAAGCAGCATTTCTCAAGGCGGAGAAACCATCTGGCATCACCTTTCTTTGAATAGTATAAGATCAAAACAGACCAAGTAAAGAAGAGATAACAGTTCTACAGCAGGCGGTGCTATTTTTGGAATTAAGAGCAAACAAGACTGGACAAAGACCATATAAAAATTACCTCCGTTTGTGCTTTTGGTTCTCCAGCTTTGGCCCTCTCAAGCAGTTCCTCAAAGAGCACTTCAGGTTCTTCCTTCATGCCCTCTATAAATTAATTTGATAAAGAAAAGTGTTTACTAGTAATATTTGAAAGTATTTTATATATTATTGATACATGTGGTTGAAGAATTAAAGGATCATATCTAAAAAAACCAACACAAGTGTTTTGCAAGAACAGAGGAAATTAATACATTACAATATTTACACTCCATCTCAGTGTTGTACTTCAGCATATTTACCATTACTTGTTATTTGGTACGTGACACAGGATGACACATACAGTTCACATTTTCTCATTTAATTCCAAAGCATTCATTTCTCAATAGAGAGTATTCATTACAATAAATATGAGCACGTGGAACATGCAGTATGGGTCTGCTTTTGTACTATGACCATTTTAATTCTTGATAGCTTTCACCTGGCAGCCTCCTTATTTAGTAGTGAAGCCTTTTCAAGAGTTTTGAAAAATTAACCTGCCTTTAAAACAAACCCAGTATATTTGAAAGCTCAGTTCCTCAGTCTTGGGAGTACACCGAAACACACAGTATGCAGAAACAAAGAACCATTATAAACCTGTTTTGTGTCCTGCTCCACACTGCCACCTTGTTTTTTTCTTCTTTCCCATGTAGTGTACACATACAGACTTAAACAACTTTTTTTCTTCAAAAGCATCATATTGCTCCACCAGTCAATTGTAAAGGAAAAAAATAATCTTCAGAGCTTTATCTGACATCCAGTGTTTGTAAGCATCATGCTGCATGCCACTTGATGAATGAAGTTTAATGGAAAAGCTGACAGAGGTTAGAACTGATTCTTTTAATGAGAAGATTTCTCATAAATTAGTTTGGAAGAATTTTAAAGAGAAAAGTCAATACAACTTGTAGCTTTGAGTTGGATGGGCAAGGTCAACAGATCACTGATTCAGAGTAACAGTTTTACCAGTCAACCTAGAAGTCTAGTTAGAAAGGAAGATTGAAACTCAAGAGCAAGCACCAAAGCTTGACCCATATGTACCACATTACCCCACAAGGTGACTGAACACACTGTGATGCCTGGTAGATGCGTGCTGAGGGCACAAACAGCATGAGAGAGTACAGTTAGGAAGCAAAGTTTCCAAACGTAGGAAATCGCCTGAAACAAACTTTTCTCAGAAGCTTTCTGGCATCTGCTCCAAGTTACCCTAATAACAGAAGAAGCTGGTGGGCAGCCCCACTAGCTGAGGTGCCATTTAGTATCAGCTCTTTTTCAAGTGGTGGGAGGAAGGAAGAAATAAACCCAATTCCAAATAATCTCCCGAAGAACAGGGCTACTTACATTCTTTAACGTCCCTGGTACTGGGACTATTTCCAGACAAGAACAGGCTACAAGCCAATGCTTTCATTAAAATGGATATATTTTAACAAGAGCAAACCATGAAGTAAGTTTTCTCCATCACCATGCCACAGTTTTGTCTGCCAAGCTCCACTTGGAAAAATACTAATGCCAGATTGTAACATGTTGTCTGGCTAAACAAGGCACGTAATGAAAAATAATTTTCATTTAGTACTCGGTCTTTTCAGAAAGCTGTAAAAATATTATTGTAAAATAGGCAAACAGCATCCCAGCAAAATTAACCACTTAATCTCCTTGCTCTGATATATAACCAACAGGATTGAACTCTAAACAAGTCAGAAGCCTGCTTTCCAGATGGCACCGCTCACACCAACACACATCACTCAGGGGCTTTCTGCTTACAATAAACAAGAAGTTACAGGAAAGAGCATACTGTTTGAAAGAAACATAATATTAATCCGTCTACCCCACCCAAGTGAAAAAAGTTGGGCAAGGCAATACTTTTGTGTTTCTTCGTGTGCTTTCACATTCATTAGCTTACTTGGCATCAAGACTTCTGCAGCAACAATCTTGGCTATGGATTATTTTTTTTCTGTTCAGGTTTTTCTACATGTTGAGAAGAGACCACCACAAATATTTCGCTGGTACTCTGTGTAAACCAATACAGGAGGCACCATTCAGAAGTTACTGTTTGATAATGAAGTGCAATTTACCCACACAAAAAGCAAACTATATAAAGCAGTTTATTAAACTGATATAAGCCCTGATAAGAAGGGTGGTTCTCTTGCAGCTTATACAGGCAAAGCTGCTTCCTTTCTCTCCTGCTCCACTTCCACGCACAGGAGCATGGCATGGCTCTGACCCCTTCCATCTCTTGCTCAGATGAATGTCTGTTAGATAAGAAAACTTATTACAATAGAAAGCTGTAAAGTGTTCCCAATGCTTCTTCATCACCAGGATATAGTTACTTTATTGTAATTACATTGCAGATTAACATACAAATAATGTTCTTTGCAAAGATGGTTAAAAAAAAAGAAAAAAGCAAAACTAAGAACGTGTAGCCTTATGTTCCAACTACCACCTTCAATGAGAAAAGAAAATAAAATGAGCTGGTACTGCAGGCAAACTTGTTGAAATGTTTGTTCTA
This sequence comes from Stercorarius parasiticus, assembly GCA_013396915.1. NCBI lineage: Eukaryota > Metazoa > Chordata > Aves > Charadriiformes > Stercorariidae > Stercorarius > Stercorarius parasiticus. The sequence continues at coordinate 213,628 of VWZL01002995.1, read as the reverse complement.
ACAGAGCTGACTGCCAGGGGAAAGAAAACCTTCCTGCTATTGTTTTCAACCTACTGCCCTGTCCCTCCTGCGTGGTTATCACTTCTATGTACTCTCGCATATGACCTATAAATATAAATAAAAGATAGTTAATTAAAATTGTGTCTGTGGGTTGGTTCTGTAGTTGTAGGGCAAGAGCAGAAGAGCAGGTTGTGTGTTTTCAAGATCAAATTTAGAATAGCTTGCTATCAACAGTGTTCCCATAACCAGCAATATTTTTCCTTTGCTTAAAGGATAAGCAAGAGGCTAAATGAAAGGATAAAGCATGAATGACTCCAGTTTCATGGCTGCCTTATCAATTTACTTTCTCATAAACTATTTAGGTCAGTCTGTGAAGGTAAACGGTCCAAAATACAGTAAACGTGTTTTGGAACAAGGATGGACAACACACTTTCTTTCAATTCAGCTCAACAGTAGAACAAGCACTACACAAGAGTAAATGCACCCACCACAAAAATACAATAAAAAGTGGTGATCTATAACTTATCACCCTTGTTCTTAAGTGTGTTTTTAGTTAGAAAATGTCTTGATGTGTATTCCTCCCACATAACAGTACTGCAATGGAAATGCTGTCAGTAGAAGCTTTTATTTTCCAGCTTTGCTAAAAACTCATGTCTATTTAATGTCAAATTTTACTCTGTCTTGAATATAAAAATTTCCAGAAGAGAGGAACATTCTTGCAATACTTCATGTATCTTTTATGACAATTAAAATAGACTTCACTAGCTGTTGCGTGTCAGGTGCCTTTATATAAGCCAATGAAGTCTATCAGTTATTCAAGGTTCACAAGCCCTGCAGTCATTCAAATGAAAGCAGGCTAGTGAAAGCATGTAAGTTTTACATTGCATGTAGCATATATATGTAACAAACAAATTAAGACAGGGACATGGAAAGTGGTTAGTACGTCATATTTCGCTGTAGCTCCTACCCTGCCACCAAGACCCTGTGTAAACCTTAGTTCATCATCAGGCTACTCTGTGGTTCAGTTCCTAATTTACAAAACAAGTTAATTCTGCCTGCACAGAGACTGGTCACTCAAATTATTTAGTGGATACTGGAACAATGACATTATTAATAAAATTTTAATGTTTTATTTTTATTATTCTGTGTGATTAAGCTTAAGATATGAAATGATCCTTTAATTTTCTCTGTTCCATTAAAAAAAAAAAAGCGGGAAACAAAAAAAGATTTGTGATCTGCAAAGGATGAAGCAGATGTGTTTTTGAGTCTGCTGCATTTATGTCCTCATACTACAGAACGCATTTAAACCTCTGAAGGGTTACAGAAATATCCACTTTTGAAATTCAGGCTTTTCATTTAACAGGTTAAAGCTGTCACTTAAAACCTATTTTATTAAAGCATTTATTAAAAAAGACTCAATACAATGGCATTTTGCAGTCATCTACGGCATTTACAAGAGTAAGCTAAAGCTGTGTATTATTAGCTGATAGGCTTCAAAGATGCTATCAAAACATTACTAGTCATTTCTGTTTACTAGTAAAAAGCATGTTTTACAACTCCAGAAAAATACTCCGAACGCAGAACTCTAAACACAGCTGTTTATATAGGTAGGCTGTAGTCAGGCTGATGAAAACTAAAGACTACTATTTACTTTCTGAAACTTTATACATTACTTTGCACATTGACTATATAAAGAGTTCAATTTTAAGTCCGGCTTTGCTGCTATAGGCTTAAGTGGAAATTCAGCATTCATTTCAGCATAGGCAGGCATTTTACTGTTTTTGTTAGGTTTTGACCAGGAATAGGAAATGTTGCAAAAGGAAACATTTCAGTTCTTAAAAGAATACTATGTAATATTGTGTTAGAATGCAATTATTGATCCTTACCTCTGAAATTTAGTAATTAAATTGACAAAAAGGCAGCTAAATCTACAGTAGGGTTTAGTCCAAGTGAGACTGCAAGATGTCAGCACTTAACATTTTTAAGTCACAAAAGGAACATGCCACCATTGATACACAAGTATAAGCCTCATCTTCGGACTACATCAAGGGTTAAAAATCAACAGACTCCTCAACATTCATACAAGGTTTTGAAGAATGGACTTACATAATCTAGATAAGAAATCTTTTCAGCGCAAAAGATTTTATAGACAACCAGAGCACGCTGGGGTTGTCATAAAGTTTCCTTCTCAGTATTCTAGCACAAATCAATGATGGATACAATAGATTCCCATCCTTTCTAATATCCTTCAGGTATACAACTGAAACACATATGTGCATCTGTGTGACTTCCATCCATGGATTCTAAAGTACTTAAAGGCACATTAATAATAATCCTTACAGGTAAGGAAAGACTTTTAGTTATATGTAAACATGCAGAGCGTATCATACACACCCAACCACCACATAAAACGACCTCAATTTTTTTAAGTGCTCTCCTAACTGCTAGGAATCACTACCTTAAAAAAAAAAAAATCCATTAAAGCTATTTAATGCAGAAAGAGTCAATAGAGCACATACTGAATAATAACAATGTTTGTTGATTTACTTTCCTACCAACACAAACACATCAAAGCTCTCAGCAGAGTGGATTTACCCAGAACAAAAGAGTTTTAGCACCCTGCCTGCTATGTCACCACCTGGCCAGGTACACACAGCTCGCTCTTCTGAGGTCATAGCTACAGCACCTGAATTCTCCAGATAGAACAAGAGGAGAAAGATCACAAACAAGGAACACCAAAGCCAAAACCTGGTGTTTTAAAGTATCACAATCTCTCACACCTTTTGAGCTTAACATCCTATTTGTTCACCCAGTTATCGGGGGCCAGCCACAAGACAGTTATGTTATCATGCACAACAGATCAATTTTTACATAAACACAAGCTGGCACTTCCATGTGCTTTAGTGCTTTGAACAATGGAAATCTAATGAGAACAGGATAAAAGGAAAACTGAAAACAATTTCTCAGACAGAAAGTAATAATGAAGACAAAGTATTCATTTGAAATATCTAAGTTTAAAAGAAATTACAGGTTTTACAAGTGAATATTAAAGCTGCATGGAAACTTTGCTGAACAAAAGATTAATGCATTAAGCAACACCCACACTAAGTGTACGAAGGAAACCTGTATAACATACACACTTTATATGATCATGACTACAAGCATTCATTTGGGCTCAGAAAAAAAAGCGTCAGGGAGGTGCAGGAGGAGGAGGAAAAAACCCATGTGTTGGGGAGAATAGAGGATCTGAGATGACAAGATACGAAACAAGATTTCTGGATTGGCCTTCTCATTTTATTAGTACAGCAAGTGTTCCTGAAGTGACTGAAAATAGTCAGGAAGAGCTGAGTGTATGCACAATATATCTGCTGTGTTCAATCCTAGCCAGTGGCAACACACTTCCAAGCTCACTGAATAAGCACCTAGAAAAGTACACAAACATTTTTACCATTTCATGAGAAGATTTGCCGGGTGCTGCAGATGAAAATTGTTAGCAAGGTGGCCCAGCAAAGCACATCAAGCAACAATAAGTAATCAAATTCCTGAGTGATCTTGCAAATTCTAGGGTGTTTGTTTGTTTGTTTGGTTTTCTTTTTTTTTTTTTAAATACAGGATTTTAAATGCACTTTCCTTGATGTTTTCAACGATGAACAAAACTGAGACACACTGAGGAAGAGCAGAGCAGCAAAAAGGTCAAACAACAGCAAATATGATATCAACTACCTCCCAGAAAGTATCCCATTCAAGAATGATAGTCATGGTAAGATTTTAGATACATTTAATAAATAACTTCATGAGATAACTAGTCAGAGAAAACAAAAGGCAGAAAACAATTTTTGCTTCTAATAGAACAATGCACAGTGCCTAGTTTACGAGATTAGTGAGGCACTCTACTAATAGCAAGTTAGATTTAGTACCCAGATAAGAGTGTCAGAAGCAAAAAATCTGCTACAGTTATATTGCAAAGCAAAGCCAGAATGAAAAAAAGAGGATAAAGTTCTTAGAAATAAGAATGTGTCGTTGTAAAGCCAAGGTCATGCCAAACCAAAGAAAAATAGAAAAAACCCAATGGTTTAAAAACATATACTATGATAGACCAAGAGAAAAAGGTCTGGAGAACAACTCAATACAGAACCCGCTGCTTCCTTTTTATGCCTTTCTCAAGCACACAAGGAGCAGCAAGCTTAGCAGGTACGGACAATTCAAGGGTAACTTGAATTCCTGGGAATAGCACTGAGAAGCTCCCGTGAAGGAATCTCAAACTTAAACAAAGATGCTATGGTTTCTTTTAACTGTGTTTAAGACTCTAGTTTCTCTTAATTGTTTATGCATGCAAGTGTTCTACTGAACTATATACGGCAGCACGTAGCCTCTTACTTAAAACTGAGAAATGGAAAGCAGCAAGTATGATACCAGAGAGACCTGTGATAACAGAGACCATTAAATCTGATATCCATAGAAGGCAAATATGTAGAAGAAGAGAAAAAAAATCTTAAGCCTATGGAAGGGACAAAAGAGATATACTGGGTAAAATCAGCAGATCTTATGAAAAACCCTTGACATAAGATGTCCCTGAACGAGTCAAAACATTTGAGAACAGGCAGATCCAGCTCATATTTCTATCTCCAAAGGTAGTAATGCTTCTCACAGAAGTCATCTAAACAAATTGGAATGTAGGCTGTTATACAAGTAAGAGATTAAAGAAACAATAAACAAAGAATAGAAATACACAACTCTCATTCTCCCAGGGAAAAGATTATCAGTTTAGACACACAGGGATATACGATAAGGTGTATATTATTCAATGCATTTATGCATAAATGAAATAAAAAGGGGGGGGGGCTAAAATGGAGGTGACAAAGTCTGTTGATGATTCTGTGTTATTCAGGCAGAAAAAACCACTTCAGAAATGACGACTGCAAAAAAATAAAACCAAAGAAAACATGCAAAAGGATTTAGTGACTGATTAAGTGATAAAAGGCCAGATGAAATGCACTAAATGCAGACCAAGACTACATCTTATCATTGTACGCACAGTGATAAGCATTGAACTAACTATTATCACTCAGAATAAAACCTTGGAGTTTGTAACATACTGTTCTAAGAAAAAGAAACAGCTCAGTGCTAGTAAGACACTATTATCAGAGCTTTTTAACCTGGGGAAGAAACTGAGAATGATACTAGACATACTAAGAATTGGCAAAGTAGAGAAGGTAAACCGAGAGACTATTCATGTCTTACCAAATCCAAAAACTAAAGGGCAGGTTAAAAGTATTTGGCCAATGCCAAATATTTACATGTGTTTAAAAAGCAACAGGACAAACCAAGAGTAGAAGAAAAACACCCAGAAAGCACTATGAAATACAAAGATCTCACTCCACTAAGCAAGGAAGCCTCTAGGCTGCAAGGGGCTGAAGAAGAACCTTCTGAGAAGGAAACAGCTGCCATTGAACATCTTTAACATCTCAGTAAAATATGAATAAAATCAATTTACAAGCTGCTCCATGGCTCTAACAGACATGCTGTAAACAACAGTGTAAAGGACTGTAGTGAAAGAGATAACAAGAATCTTGAACCTGAAGTTTGCCAACATTAAGGTTCTTCAATATTAATACTAAGCATTGACAGCAACTTCTGTGATCCTTCACACAGAGTTCACAGACTGTTACTCCAGGGGTAGTTCAGGCAGGAGAGAAGAAAAATCTGCACTTTTTATTTTCATTAGCTTTATCCAGTAAGCTCTCCACTTAATGTAAAGTGGGTTTTCTACTCATAAGTCACAGATGTCAAGCATTTCCTCTCAGCTCCATGTTATTAACTGACAAGAGTAATTTACATGTTTGATGAAGAGTGGTACAAAACCAGCTTTCATCCACAGGTCTCTCCACCAGCTAAATCACTGGGGTGGGAGCAGGGAGGGAAGAATGTCTTTTTTGACATTAGGTCTTCTCCCACACGTGAACAAATTCTCCAGATACCATGGAGTGTACTGATGTCTGAGCTGATCTGTGTCACATCATGCAGTACTGTACCAGCTTGAAGCTTCAGGCATGCATCACTTTACTACTTTAGCAAGGCCTTACTTTGAATCTGAAAGGAAGTACAGTCTGGATTACAAAGAAAATTACTTGCTTTTACTTTGAGAGGATACTAGTACGAATAACCTGGGCTCGCTGCTCAACTCCACTCCTCCCACAGAAAAGACAGATACAGGATTAGTTACTCAATTTGAAAGAGCCTCTTACATGACTTTCATTATGATGAACTTGAAGCTGGATTTTTATCTTTTAGAGATTTCCATGCCTCTGAAACGCAACATGTAAAGCTCATCCCATCCATAATATAATAGAACTGCTTAAGTAGCTCTTGCAGACAGAGTAAAACTGTTCTACTATCATTAAGCCCAGAGTTATAAATGCAATCTGTGCCACGACTTTCATCAGGGAAACTAGAGTTTATATTAAGCTGTAGTTATCTAACTCAGCACTGGATTACCTTGAAAAAGAAAAAACCAGTAACAGCTTAAAAACATGCTATATATCTTGTCCCAAAAGATATTAGGGCAGCGCACAGATAGGATGTATATCACCTTAATTATTACCATAAACATCCACAAAGAAAATCAGCTTGCTAGAAGACAGTAATTTTTTTTTAATATTCATTTTTCATCCTCAGTTTGCATTTAAGGGCCCCAAAATGTGTTCTCTGTCCCCTGGATTTCAACGCCTTCTGTAGAACAAAGCTAAAATTAACTAAAAGAGAAAAGGCATCATTTGACTTCTTAAAAACAGCAGCATCCAGCTGCTGAAGACAACCCACCTGCAAAACCTCTGTATTTGCAGACTGCTTTGAAGCACTGGCGTCTGTTGGCTCTGGCCAACTGAATGGCATTCTCAAACCACCGTTATAAGGGCATTCTGTCTCCCACTCCTCAGCTTTCATCAGTCTTGTTCTCTATTCCTTCAATATTTACCTTTGCTAGAGAACAGTCAGAAAGAGAAGCTGTTATAGCTTCTTATGAAATCAAGAGAGGTCTTGCTACAGAGTTCAAAACTCTGATAAGACTGTACTGCAATCATCTGGTCTTTTTGAGCTACTAAAAAAAAGAAAGAAACAAAGCATGACTGAAGCATCAGAAATAACAGCCTGTCACCAAAGTGAAGCAGTTTATCTATGTTAGAAGATGGGAATGAATTTGCTTTAAGAAGTTCACAAATTAAATATACTAGCTATAAAATATTTTCTTGCAGATTTTCAGCAATAGCTCATTCACTAGTATAAAGAAAATTTTACAATGTTGGAAACTGAAGATTTTATAACATTAGGTAGGAAACAAGCAACAAGAATGCATGCACATAAAAAGTAAATAACACAGGCATATTTCTTCAAGCAATAAATAGTCAAGGAACTGTTGACTAGGCAAGTCAAGGAATATTCAAGGAAAATGAAAGCTTAAGGATGTGCCTACACAGGGATATTGACCAAAACAGATACAACAGAACATACTTTGTGCAAAATCTCACTAGAAGGTATTTCTTGTGGAGTCATGTCCTATGTAACACCTCCAGGATTTTTTGCAGGAAGTTTCTTCTGTAAGCAAATATCTTTAAGTTTATAAAAATCCAACAAATCCAAAATCTTCAAGGAACAATCCATAGCTTTTTATACAGACTGTTTTCACTACGAAACCAGCTTTCTAGACTCTCAGACGCACTTAGGAGCAAAGGCATACACATATTAATGACAAAATAAAAGTCCTTTTATTTGCTAGAAGATGCTATGTAAACATATCTCCAAAGTGAAAGATGTCTAATTTCTTTCTTTCAGGAAAAAGAAATTTAAACTGTTCATGTACAGGCAGATTCTCTATTATCAATGTGCTTTTAGAAAAAGTTGATCTGTACATTTTGTAACAAAAATTAAGATTCTAATAGCTTTTGTGTGTCACTAGATTGTACTATTGAGCTTTCAGTGTTCAGCAGAGCCAGTCTGAATCTCTAGAGAAATCCTCCTACTCACTTTCCACAAGCTCCAAAAGTTCGGTGGTATCGTGTGAAGTACCTATGTAGGAGTAAAGTTTCTGGAAAGACTGACATTCCATTCAAAAGCAGGCATTAAGCATCACGTCATAAACATGATTTGTACACATAGAATATAATGACACAAACAGAACTGACTGGAAAGAGAGAAATGTACAAGAATCGTCATTGTTTTGATAAATGGGTTTATTAACTTTAGACACTTATTTGCTCATCCATGAGCGTTGAATCCTTTCATCCATTCAAAAGCCTCCTGGATTCTTATGTTAACTGCAAAGTAAGGGCTTGGTACAATTAAGAGTACACTGAATGTTTTTCTTCTATGCACTTCAACTTCCATGGTGAGATCTGAAGAGGTTCCTACTTGCCCCAAGAACAATTAAAACCATTTATATTATCATACACTGCCAGGCATTCTATTTTTAAAGGTGATAACAGGGATGGGAGAGAAAGGACTAACATTTGTTTACAGAGGTGTTGAAGTCTAGGACTCAACTCTGCTTTCTCTGGGAGCAGCAATGAGTTTGTAGTTACGACAATAGTCTTAGTCACACCACAATTGCAAGTCATCAAATAGCATTAAATCGAAAAGGGAACAACTGCACCCCCACAAAATGAAGGCAAATTGTCAGGAGAGCAGTAGGAAAAAAAAAAAAAAGCATGTAGGTGGAAGACTAAGAGTGATGATATTATAGAGACTATAAATTTTAAAACTGGAAGGAAAACTATTCTTAAAAGGTATTTCTTCCCAGCATAGCTATTATTGTACAATGATCGTTTAAAGTCATTAAAATAATTTTACACACAACTAATGAGACAGCCCTGCTGCTTCTTCTATGCAGGCATCTCTGATTAAATCCTTTTCCAAGTCCACAGTACCATATCACCTTGCTTAGTAATACTTCTAATAGTTAACTGACTTTGCAAAGGATTGGTTTTATTTCCCAGTTTACTGTTTCCAGTCTCACCTTCGAACTTTCACAATAAAGTGGGTCTGCTGCTGCAAGGGGCCCTCTAACAGCAGAACAGCTTCAAGTCTCTCCTTGATTATTGCAGTGTAAAAGGGATTTGTTGCTGTGTTATTTGAAGATGAACGTACAGATATTAGGTACTTCCAAATGTTTTCCTCCAAAGCCACTGCAAAATAGCCACAGAGATTAGCAGTTCTTGCTGCTGATGAATGCAGATGCATTATATTAGAGAGCTGGTTCAGATGAGGAATGTACTTTTAGCATTCTAACTGTTCCCATTTAATCAATTTCTTTGCACAGTGGAACATGCATACTGGATTCCTTTTGGAGGAAACTAAATTCAAAGATTGTAGTCCAACTGCTACATTAAGTTTTTAAATGTGTACAATAGGCACGATTTACAGAGCTACTCCTATTTTCATTACTTGATTTACTAAGGTGAATATAGCTCTTCACCTTCTATTCTTCAGCTGCTCATTTCTGTCACTCTAACACCCTGGGACTATGCTAGAACAAACATTTTGTTATCATAAACAAACACAGATTAGGAAATTGATCCACCTGAAAAATAATGGAGGAGGACTGAGCACTTTTCTTAATCTGGTTCATTGTGCAAATGCAAAACTTGTTACCAGTAACAGTATCTTTATTATTGGCCGAAGAAAACATTTATGTATTTCAAATGGTGAGAGAGGCAAAGATGGAGAATCTTTCCTCAAATAAATGGGTATCCGATCCTAATCCCTCATAAGGTAAAAACACCACCATGTTATTGACAACACTAGCAGCAGTCCTCAAAAAGACAATTCCCATTGTTCTGCACCAACTATGACTATGTCCCAAATTTTTATGTGAAAATAGAGTCATTAACTTCTGTTTGGATAGAGTCCTTTCTCCCCACAGCAATAATTGGCAAATGAGCTTTCCAGGAGCCCGAGTAATTACAGGTGAAGTTTGAAGGGGCATTAATAAACTGACAGATAAATTGTTAAGTAATTAATACTTCAAGGCATAATCCTCCCCTTCTAACAGTCAAAGATTTTTCTGAGATTTCTTCAAGCTTTGCACAAACATTTCACTTTGCCTCAAGAGTTGGTCTCTACAAGCAAACTGCCAGAAAATGAAGACACAGAAGTGCTAAAATAGAGCTTTGAAGCAAAGGCTCTTTGTAACCTTAAGTGGAAGAGGCTAACACTCGGAAAATATTTGTAAATTAGAGAGGTTCCCTATTTGTTAGCTATCATTTAGCAATGCGTTGGAGACGCACTGTTGTACATTGTTACGATGTGTTGTAAACTGTTTAGAGGAATTTTTTGTTCTATTTATAAATTCTAAGTCATGCAATTTATAAAATAATTCTCTTCCAAGAGATACAAAAAAACCTTATAACCTTCCTAAGTACAAGCAGAACTCTGCACATCTACCAACAAAACATAAGAAATTGACTTCTGTCTGCAAAGCTCTCAGTGCAAATACCTTCCCCATATGTTCTCAATTCTAGAGCAAGAGATTTGTACGTATTTCCTTAAGAGCAAAAACATGGACAAAACAAAATTAGTTCTTTAACTGAAGCCGTATTTCTTTAAGCACTGCAACTTAGCTCTGCAACGCTCTCAAAACTTCCCAAACTCTCACCTTTGAATTCCTACCTGATTCCTCCTCTCCAACTTTACTGGCTAGCAAACGTACATAAAGGATGTAAAATACAAATACAATCTCTGTCATCTGCATATAAAAAAAAAAAATATATGCACCACTGCCTCCGAGATTTCTCTATTATCCTAGGATGCTCTCTTTTACCTGCTGGCTGGCAGACAGTTCCCTACCAGTTTTTAAGACATTTTACATTCTTGAAGGTACTTAAGCATTACAAGAAATGGTAACACCTGCAGCACCATAAATATTCACCTGGGGTGCAAGTCAGTCTGGTTCAAGTTACCATTATGGCTGACTTGAAACAGTTACTTGAATCCACAAATCCAATCCAAGGCAAGTATCCAATCACTATCATACGGTGAGAAATTTCTCTCATATTGTCATCTGAATCAAAAGCGAAACATCCACTGGACCACAGAAACCTATTTTCTAGCTCAGCAATACAGACCACTTACCTGGAGTGTCGATTCATGTCTCTCTTCCAAAATCATTAATAGCAGCAACATCCAGACAGTCACTTGATAACCAAGTGAACATGTTGAAGGTGCTTTATTCCTAGCTCTGCTCTGTGTACACATAGAGGAAGTGGTTGCACTAGCAAGAATGGTGTTTTTAAGCCTATTTGGAGAATCTGGTGTTGGGACCTCCAGAGCTCTTATCTGAGCTATTTCTTTTTGCATTGCTTTAGGGCTGCATCTGAAGGAAGGAGGATGCACAGAGTGGACGAAAGATGCCAAAAAGGGCTATGTAGCATCTGGACAGAACCAAAAGGTCTATGCACCTGGGAGGCACAAAAGTGTCTTAGGAGATTTGAGTCTTGTCTTTCAACAAACTTCACCAGACTTCATTAGTAAGCAGCCACTAGTCTGTGTTGCTATCCACCATGGTCCTCCTGGCACAGACTACTAAAATAATGGCAGAACGTTTTTGTTTAAGCAACTAGCAACCCTCCTGTAATTTGCTTACGTGAATACTGATGACTCAATGGTTTGAAAATTTCAGAAGCCCTAATTAGTAGTGTATATGCTTTGCTCACTAATAAACTTCCTGTCCAGGAACATCCATGAAAGAGTAGTAATTCTTTTTTCCCCCAACATGTACACAAAGCAGTAACTTATACAGGCAGAAGTTTTCTAGGGAACGCAACAGCTTTGGGTAGAAATAGGAATACTCTTTTGGGTTTTTTAAAGCAACTAAACCAATATCTACAAATCATCTCAAACTCAACAATTGAGTATTTTTTTTATTAATCCAGATTTGATTTGCACGATAAATTCTCAAAGCACTGTTACCTCCCGCTGTGAAATGAATTATACAAGGAATAACAAAAACACTACATAATGATATATTAGCAGAATATAGATTGAAAAATTGCTACAAAAAAACCTAGAGTATAGGAGTTTGATCCAAATTAAGTCCTGTGCAGCTGAAGATGTGTGTGTGTGCTTAAGTGCTTTACTGAGTCAGAGCCAGGGCATTCATTAATTTGCTGGATTATGCTGCAAGATACGGATAATGCTGCAGGAGTAAGAGATGGGTGTTTCCAGGAAATAAATGACTTAATGTTCACATTGATGCTATAGCCTTAAACACAGCATAGGTAAGTAGAAACTGGAAGAAGCAGCACAGACCAGAAATACAGATATGCTGGCAAGAATAATTCAAGAATCACTGAGTGTTGGAATTGACCTCTGAATATCATTTGCTCAAAGTCCCTGCTCATGCAGGGCTATGTAGAGACAGTTGCCCAAGACTCGCCCAGACGGCTTTTGAGTATCTCCAAGGATGAGACTCCACAACCTCTCTAGGCAACCTGTGCCAGTGGTCAGTCACTCTCACACTAAAAAAGCTTTTCCTGATGTCCAGATGGAGCCTCTGTATTTCAGTTTGTGCCCATTGCTTCTGGTCCTGTCACTGGGCAGCAGTGGAAAGAGCCTGGCTCCATCCTCTTTGCACCCTCCCTTCAGGTATTTATAGACATTGATAAGATTCCCCTGAGCCTTCTCCAGGTGAAACAGCCCCAGCTCTCTCAGCCTTTCCTCACAGGAGAGATGTTGTAGTCCCTTCATCATCTTTGTGGCCCTTTGTTGGACTCTCTCCAGTCTGTCCATGTCTCTTATACTGGAGACCCCAGAACTGGACACAGTACTCCAGGTGTGGCCTTGCCAGTGCTGAGTAGAGGGGAAGGATCACCTCCCTCCACCTGTTAGCAAGACTGTCTAATGGAGCCCAGGATACCAGTAACCTTCTTCGTGGGAAGGGCACATGGGCATGTGTGAGATAGGCTTGAAGTAAAACTGCCTTTCAAAACAGTATTTGAGATGGGCATTGTACATCTCCTCTTCCCCAACAGAAATCATAGCCAATTTATTAAAAATTAAATTACTTCTGTTACAAATTTGAATTTGTAGAATCTCGTGCAAGATATTTAAGTCACCAATAAAGAAGAGCGTTCCATATATTTAATAATGTTTATTGAGATAGCTGTCTGTACAGCAAAATGTGCTGGTCTTTTTCGTCCTCTTTTACAGCATTCAGAGTTATAGTCATCATCAGAGTGACACATAGTGACTATTCGAAGTAATTGACTTCTTAATCTTCCAAGAAAGAAGTTGGAACAGCCTTTCCCAGAACATCTGTTCTAGTGCTTATGTCCTTTCATACAACACGTCACGGCTAAGAGACCAGATCCTTCACTCTTCCTAAATCTATCAGCAACCTGAATGTTATTTATTGGTAAAGGCTCTGGTGATTCCACCAAATACCTTCTCTGTCAGTTCAAATATTTTGAAAATTGCTGAAGTGCCAAGATTCTGTTTGAGACATCACTTTTTTCATATTTGTTTCCATATGCATATAAATGACTGCAAATTTGTACGTCCCCCTATTTGTACTTCTTTCTGAAGTCCTACTAAAATCCCTGTTCTGACGACCAATGCTGATGCGGGTGGAAGAAAAATTCTCCACTTCCTTTCTTTTAAAAGAATTTTCATTTCTAGAAACTGTTAGCATTATGACAAATGACATAAATCTAAAATAACCGGAGAAGAAAATACTGGATGAAGAAACATGATCTTATCGAACACATTTGCTGTCTAAATCCACTAAAATCTTGGCTGTTAGACACTCCAGCATGACACAATGACAATAGTTGCTCATTCTGCAGCTTTAAGTATTTGCTTATAGTAAGATGGGGATGGAAAGGGCAATGACAGTGGCACCAGGCACTGAGAATATTTTCATGGGAAGAGACTTAAAGTAATCAGGAATGAGTCATAACTGAAATGAAGGAATACATCAATGCTTGAAAGTCCTCTTCTACAGGGGCACAAACAAAAGCATCTATAATACAAAACTGCATAGGAATATTAGTAAATACACAGGCCTGCAAAGAGAATTAAGACAAAACTCAATATGATTTTAAAAGGACAATATTTATACGGAATAATAAAATCTCCAAATTAGCCAGAGAAGAATACTTATCAGAATGTCTCTGTAAAACACCACTAGATTGATAGTTTGTACTCATTTTCAGAATCTTGCATGAATGTGGGCATCAACAACAGAAACCTATGTTTTCCTTTTTCAAATCATATTATAACCAAAGATAACCCAAGATAATGCCATACCATATTCCTAATATTGTTGCTATTCTTTCCCTGTTGAATCATATTAAGAAACTGGAGAATGAAGGAAGAAAACATAACTGTTAGCACTGATCTTAAATTATTAATCATGTAATTAATGTTAGAAGTGTCAATTCTCCATCATCTCCAGTTTCTTTTACAGGTGGGCGAGATGATAAAGTTGGTAATGATACACTGAGGCATGTTAGAAATTCAGGTATCCAAAAAAATTCTCTTCCATCTGCAACCTCTTTTAGTAACAAAAGAACCCAGAAGGTTCCAACAGTCAATTTTTAATTAGATGCAAACAGTAGATGTGCTAACACAGCCACAATATTGGCCTGAACTATGCACAGAGCTCAGCTGCATCTGATACATGCCATGTAGATATTCACACATTTAATAATTTTAAACTCTTGCATAGCCTTATTACCTTCAATAGAGTGACTCACATTTAGGAGTGTAATGGCATGCACATAAGCTGTTTCAGAATCAAAAAATACAATTTTACAGAAAGTGAAGGAGCAGCAATTTTGCTAGGCCTTGAACGCAAGTCCTTCCACAAGTGTTAGATTACCAACTGAATTTAAAACTGGAACTCAGCAGCTGAATGCAGGAGCCAGATATTTTTCTTTCTACCTTTTGCATGAGACATTTCTCTCATCCCATCAGTTTTCACAATCTTTGAAACTCAATGGGTTTGCACTGAAGGGGAAAAAAAAAGCTTCATTCTGCCTTTCAAAGTGTATCATGATTCTTTGTCCAACTTTTTACCTGATGGCTAATCTTAACTGCATTTCTGTCACTCTGGTTCAATCTATCAGTTTATTATTCCCTCAGTCTACATTACAGTAGTATCTATTCATCCACATTAAAATTCATGTAAAATTACGGTTAGCATGCTATCTAGCCACCTAAAAAACAAATCAAATCGAAACCTTAATATTATGCTAAATTACATTTCATTCTTCCTGCCGGTTTTTCAAACAAACTTCTTTCCTGTTGCTCTGTACACTTAAGAAAAATTGGACAGGAAAACTCAAAAACATGCAGAAAGTAAGCAGCAGAAGAGTCTCTTCCACAACAGCTTAAATGAAATCAGAGGTATTTATTTTCCTACTTTACAGACTCTCATTAAACAGAGTTTAGAATACATATACACACAACAATCTCCCAATGTTTAACATAAGCCAATTTTGCATAAAAATTTCTTTCATACTTACCATTTTTTTCAGCTTTCTCCCTGCTATGGGAGTAGCCAGGAACTGAAGAAGAAAATGTTGCAGTATCTCCTGGGGATGGTCCAGGTTTCTGATTGTTCTCACTATGGTCCACAGCAGCAGCATTTAGCTGGGACCTTCCAAGATGCAGCTGAGGATGAGAGGAACTTGAGGGGGGATCAGGATCTGAATTCATTTTAGCTGCAAAAAGAAGAGAATAATGACTAATTATCAGATAGTAGGGTTATAACATAAAACCAGAGTAAAAATTTAGAATCTGAATATATTTATATAATTAGCTGAATAAAAAGCCTAGAAAAGGGCAAGAAGACTGATAGCAACTTCAAGATGTATTTATACATTCTTTAATAATTCCAAGCATGAACATCTATTGTTGAATAAGACTTAACCACATACAGCATTGTGCCAGAATAGCAACCACCTTTTTTCCTAACTAAATAAGCATTGATTATCAAGTGTAGATAAATGCTAAAATGAATGAATCAATCCTGTAAATACTGCATGTTCTACTTGCACATGCAAAGACAAGCCCTTGACTTTTTATGGAACAGTATTGACATGTCTATAATGACAGAAAAATTAACTTCATATCAAGCACCTGGTTCCCAGGCACCACCTAATCAGGTGACAAAGAAAGACAAGAAAGGTAAGATGGCAGAGGAGGAGAAGATGCAGAACTCTGCCACTGGAAATGCAAAGAGGGACACCACCAAAGATGCTCTTTATAAACATTCACAATTGAAATACACATGATCCAAAATAAGCTGACTTTACTTACTACTAAACTACTATCCAATTTTATAAAAAATAGTATTTATATAGAAAGTCACTAAGGCATAGAGGGAAAGGCCTTACAATTCCTTACAAGAGAAGTCCTTCTAACTTCCACCATAAGCCCTCTCCTAAACAATGAGTGGAACTCTGTCCTCTACTGAATTAAATCAACAAGCTTTCATACAAGACTTACTGAAAGCTTAGCTTTTACAAGACAGGAAGTAGCAAGCTACGCATATACTATCCCAGTACAACACATAGTAACTAACTCTTGCTGCTTAAGAGCAGCTTCCCTCAAGTTAAGCAATTCAGAAGGAACACCGTGAAAGGTGTCTGGCTACAAACTATATTTTTTAATTCTGTACGTTCAGAATACTGGCCTAAAGATGTCCTTGTAAAGATGAAAGCAGTATATCCAAAAGTCAAGACACAATACCCAACTCAGCCAGCAACTACTTCCACTTAGGGAACACTAAAATCACAACAGGATGCTAAAAGTACTAGCAGTATTACCACCATTAAACATATTCTTTGCAATT
Organism: Stercorarius parasiticus; assembly: GCA_013396915.1. Classification (NCBI taxonomy): domain Eukaryota; kingdom Metazoa; phylum Chordata; class Aves; order Charadriiformes; family Stercorariidae; genus Stercorarius; species Stercorarius parasiticus. Next base: position 196,782 of record VWZL01002995.1, on the reverse strand, counting down.
TAGACAACTTGCTTACCAAAATTAAGCTTCCCTAAGTCAGAAAATGTTTTACTGATACAAATAAATGCATTTCTGTATTATGTTTCTACATCAAGTTATAAATAAACCAATGCAGTTCAGTTCAACCTTCAAATCAAGTCCTGGGAAAACACAGAGATTAAAATACTTTCCCAGTAAACCACCGGGAGTATTTTTAACCATTATACAACCACAAAAGTTACTTTGCATCCGGTTTTAAACTTGACCTTAGCGTTTCGAGAGACGGCCGAGCGAGAGCAGCCAGGCTGGGGGGCTCCAGCCCCGCCAGCAGAGGATGCGCTGCGCAGGGACACTCCGGCTCTTATGGGGCGAAACACTTCCAAAAAGGGCAACAAAGCTGTCCCCAACACACGTGCGAGGCATAGGAAAACACTTACCTCGGTGTTAGCTAGCTAGCAAAAAGAAATACTCCCGTCTCAAAAGTCACTCTGCACTTCTCCTGTAAGGGCCACCACCAAGTTTCCCTGCTGCAGGCTCAGAGGCGAGCAGAAGCCAGCCCTCAGAGCTGACTTCAGGAGTTTTTTTCTAAAAGCCTGAGAACGGGGTCATGGTAAGACTTAGGGGGAGCCCGGGCTGCTTCAGAAGCCACCCGGCACCGCGGGTGGGGCCCACCCGAGCCCCGCTGCCGGCGGTGACTCTGCAACTCCCGCTCCCGGAGGGACGGGACGGGAGAGCGGAGTTCGCTCGGCCTCGATCCCCACAAGGCCAGAGGGTACCCGGGAGGCAGCTGCCATCCCGGAAGGCCGGGCAGCCCCGGCGCGCAGCCGGAGTACGGCGGGAGGGAGGGAAGGAGACCAGCAGCTCGGGCCATCCTGCCCAGGGTCCCCACCCTAGACGCTCACCGAGCCCAGCAGGGCGAAGTCGCTAGCGCGGACTCCCAGTGACAAGTTTCTCCGCAGCTCCGGTGGCGACTGGGCGCCAAGTGGTGCCCCGCCGGGAGCCCGCAGCCCTATGGGGCGGCCCCGGCCCTCCCACCGGCCTCCACCCCTCTCCGCGCCGCACTGTGCTGAGCGGGCAGCGCCGCTGCCACTCACCGCCCACCGCCCGCCGGGGAGGCCTCCGCCGCTGCCGGGCGGGTCCGGCGGGAGGAGGCGGAGACAGAGGCGGGCGGGCCGGCCGGCGGGTAGCGGTAGGGGAAACGAGTGCGGCCGGGGCGGCGGAGGTAGTGCGTTGTGTGAGGCCTCGTCCCGTGCTGTGGCAACGGGCGGGGGGCGGCTGCCCGCCGGTGGGGGATGAGGGTGTCTTGACGGGGCGGGCTCGAAAATGACAGCGCGGGTGGCGGCGCGGCGCCCGACCTCAGGGGAAGGTCCGTGGGGCGGTGGCCGTGAGGCGGCTTCTGGCGGGCCGTGAGGTGAGGGCGGCCTGGAAGCGGCCGAGCTGGTCCGCCAGCAGTGAGGGAGCAGCCGCCAGCGAGTGTCGGGGTAGGCGCCTGACGGCTTCCCTCGGCGTCCGGCCCCGAGTCGTCTGACGTGCGGATAAAGCCCTTTTCCTCAAGTTTGTGCCTTAAGTTGTCCTTTTAGGGACCAGGAGGAAGGGTTTGGGACAGCTCTGCTGAAGTCCCTTTGTTAGCCAACATGGAGGCGGGCAGGGCTTGGTGCCCCGTCAGCCAGGGTGGGCCGCACCGGCTGCCCCCGAGCCAGGGGTCGGGCACCTGCCCCCTGCTGCAGTGCTCCTCCCTGAGGAGCAAAAGGGGTGAAGAGAAGGGGGAAAAGGGTGGTAACCGAGTCACTAGTTATTCCTAAATGTCCTCTAAGTTACTACCGCATACACCTGTACTTCTGCCCCATACATGGAAAGCTGTAGATGGTAGTGAGCTGTAAACTTATCTGCAAGTGTTGCCATTGTATTGGTAGTAAACTTATTTATTTTTAGAGATAATACATTGCTTTTTATTATTTAGCTACTTTAAAATAAGTAAGTCATGTTCCCTACATGGTACTGTGAATAGCTTCTAATGAAAGAAAAAAAAACCCCAACCTCACAAACTCAAAATAGGAGATTAGATTTAAACTTCAGCCATTCACGTGAGTAATTTAGTCATTTAGGTTGATTTTCGGAGTTCCAAGTTTGCAGCAGATCCTGGGGAGCTATGGTATGTTTCATTTTTAAAATGTCAGTTAGATCCTACTTGTTGATGTCACTGCATGTTGGGTTTGTTTTAATCCCCAATCAAAAAAGGCGGTCCCTCGCATCCTTTTTCCTTGCCTTGGAAGTCATAACAAAATTCTTCCTTTTACCTAAAATAAGTTTCAACAAGCATGAAGTTAAGCTTCTGTTTACTTTGAATTAAAATAAAATTTGGAAAGAACCAGTTATTTTTAAGAAGTTGATTTGCGGTCTCAGTCTGATGTGGTTTTATCAGGAACATACAATGCCTGCCTTGTGTTATCTGTTCTGTTGTTTCTTTAGATTGACAGTATGACTTAACTCAGATATGACAAACTTCTACTGCTGCAATCTGCTTCCCTTGCTATTCACATTTGCTTCAAGATATTATTCTACACAATTGGTTTGATATTTAGTGGGTGTGCTTAACGGATGTAACTTGCTTAGGGAACAGGTGGAAATGAGGGTGGTAGCTGGAAAAGTAACTAAAAAGGGAGTGTAAAATGAAGCCTCCCCTGCTGCTTGTGCCCGCTCCTTTCCAACACAAGGCACATGGCATAAGCCGTTCCAGAGGAGCTCAGTGCAAGGTTAAAACTGCCATGATGACTGGTAACCTGCTTAACAGTGAGACTCGATGTAAAATATATTCTGTGGTTGCTTATCGCCGATCTTACATTGAGGATGCACATTGGTGCCACTGCTGAATTTGATCAGGTCCTTACTTAAGAAAAGGCCAGTAAATGAATTGTCACACATACCTTATCTACTCATGTACATATCATATAAATACATATAACGTTACTGAGAGTAAACCACGCTCAAACCTGATGTCAGCTTCCATTACCAATTCCACTAATTTCACTTTGGCCTAGACTTTACCACAAATGATTAGTTCCCATTTGGCATTAACACATTGTTACAGCTACAGAGAAGAAACATGGAAGTACTGTAATAACTTGTTGCAACATCTTTTTTGATTTCAGTTATGACTCAGAGAATCAATAGAATGGTTGAGATTGGAAGGGATCTCTGGAGGTCATCTGGTCCAAACCCCCTGCTCATGCAGGGCCACTTACAGCTGGTTGCCCGGGACCGTGTCCAGATGGCTTTTGAGTATCTCCAAGGATGAAGNCTAAACCTCCCCTGCTGCAACTTGAGGCCATTTCCTCTTGTCCTATCACTTGTTACATGGGAGAAGAGACTGACCCCCAGCTTGCTACAACCTCCTTTCAGGTAGTTGTAGAGAGTGACAGGTTCTCCCCTGAGCCTCCTTTTCTCCAGGCTAAACAACCCCAGTTCCCTCAGCCACTCCTCATAAGGCTTGTTCTCCAGACCCCTCACCAGCTTTATTGCCCTTCTCTGGACACGCACCAGAACCTCAATGTCTTTCTTGTTATGAGGGGCCCAAAACTGGACACAGTATTCGAGGTGTGGTCTCACCACGGATGAGTACAGTGGGACAATCACTCCCTAGGCCTGCTGGCCAGAGTATTCCTGATACAGGCCCGGATGCTGTTGGCCTTCTTGGCCACCTTGGCACACTGCTGGCTCATATTCAGCCGGTTGTCGAACAACACCCCCAGGTCCTTTTCTGCTGGGCAGCTCTTCCCCAAGCCTGTAGCGCTGCATGGGGCTGTTGTGACCTAAGTGCAGGACCTGGCACTTGACCTTGTTGAATCTCATACCATTGGCCTTGGCCTATCGATCCAGCCTGTCCAGATCCCTCTGTAGAGCTTTCCTACTCTCAAGCAGCATAACACTCCCATCCAACTTGATGTCATCTGCAAGCTTACTGAGGGTGCAGTCAATCCCCTCGGTGTCCACCAGAGCCCCCATGTCCTTTTCTGCTTTCCAGCTGGGTGACCCCCAGCACATAAGGGTGCCTGGGGTCATTCCTCCCCAGATACACTTCCAGGACTCCCCAAGGACTTTGCACTTCCCCTTGTTTAACTGCATTTGGTTCCTGTCAGCCCAGATTAAAAAAAATCCTATTGCAGCAAGAAAAAATATAAAAGGTTGCAGTTTGGCCAGTTTCTTTTTGTATTAGAGAATCAATAATCCATTTACAAATATTTTGTAAGTTTACAGAGTGACATTTGTTGACTTCAGCTGATTTCTGTAAACATTGTTTACTCAAGATAAAATGAAATGTAGTAGTAGATTGCCTGAACATCTTAAGTGCAGTACTGAGATACGGGTTGAAATTAACTGCTTTTCCATATAATCATCAATGAGTTCTAGAAATATATTTGAACAGGGACATCTAATCATCCAAGCAGCTCATATGTTGCCTCGGTTAAACTGCATGTGATACAAACTGACATTTTCACATTCTGCTGTGAAACTTATATTTCGGCATCTAGACACGTGTGTAGTATCGAAATGTTTAAGAAAAGTCTATTTCATAGGAAATTTAATTTGTAACAGCAAAAGCCAAGATTGTGCTAAGCAACATTTAAATACAACATTTTGTTATTAAATCAATAAATTCAAACTGATTTACCTATCATATTACTGAAATGAAATCATATTTGTAGTACTGCTGTCATACAAGTAGTTTCTCAGCAATCCAGAGGAAAACCTGTTTAATCAAATTGTTCCTAAAATGAAGAGAGAAAGCAGTGATCACCCGAGAAAATAGACCTGCACAAAGTATGAATCATTCCAATGAATAGCCTTCAACTCTGTGTTTGTCACAACACCTCTGAATAAGAGTCCATTTCTTTAGTCCATGGTACACTCAGAAACAGATTTGACGTAATGGCTCTGGATGTTTCTGAAATATATTAATGCTAGCAAAAATCTTGTCAGCAGTGCTCTTGTAAGAGTAAGAAGAGCTGAAAAATTCAGAGAAATGCCATATGCATCTTCAGTATTTGTGAAAGGAAGTGCATTAGGGAAATGAAAATATCTCAGTGATGCTAAATAACCTGTACTAAAAGCCGTCTCAAAGATCATCTCTCTTTTTGCCCCACCTTGCCAATTAAGAGAACAGCTGTTATTTCAAAATCATAGGTTTTGTTGTTTACTCTGTTACACCCATTTTAACAGTATAATTTAATTGATGGAAGCATTACATCAGCATAAAATTAGTGCAATAAAAGCTCCAGCATACCTCATGAGCAGCTGGGTACTATTGTTTTATTAGACTGAGGACCAAGCTGAAAACAGATTTTATTTTTTTTTTTCTAAAAGCAGTGTGTAAATCTAAAGTAGCAGATACTTTCTGTCAGAAAGAGCTTAATACATTAAGCAGACTGAGACGATAGACACAGGATCTGGAGAGTCAACAATATGATGTCAGCAACTAAGATGTTAGTGCCATTTGGGATGGACACATGGGAGAAAGAATGAATAAAGGCAAGAGTGGGAGGAAATGGAAAGAAAAACACAAGAAAGTGAGCACAAAAAGCAGGTAAAAATAGGAATTGAGGAGTTTTGTGAAGACTGGCAATAAAGACTCTTCTTCCCAGATCTGCATATTCAATATGCCTCTATCACCTCAGGCTTGGCATAGCTTTTGCCTAAGTACCTGTTTTCAGGTGCTAAAGTATGTAGGGTAATTTGAGCATCTTTCCCTGTCCACTGCTCTTTTAACTTCTCTTTATTGCACTGTCCTTATGCCAAATACTCTTTGGATGGCAGCACGCAAGTAGTATTCATCATCATTGCCTGATGTAAAAAAGCAACACTGTCGTTCTCCCATTAGCTCGCTCAGCTGCGAGGAAAAAGTCATCATTTTCCTTTTCATGAATACCTACGCTATAGGTGATTATGTGGCATCTGATGTTCAGTGTGCACTTATTTCTCAGCTATCTTTTCTAACATGGACATATGCTGTGAAAGAGGAAAAGATTTTACAATCGGGCACAGATACAACCAGATTCACACAGGTGATAATTAAGTAAGGCTGCAAAGGTTTGACAAAGCAGCTATTGGGAGGCAATGAATGTTTCTGATTCTTCCTTTCACAACTTCACTCTGAGACAGCTACTGCTTTTATTGCCAATCCATGATCTAAATGGGACTTGGCTGTCTAACGCCTGAAGCTGCACCTGAATCAAAGTTGTACTTCTTCTGTTCTGCTACAGTCTAGAGAAAACTGGGCAATTTTCCTAGAGGGAAGGTATATTACTTCAACTGCTTATGCACAAAAGAAGCAGCAACGAATATCAACAAAGTCTGGAACTCCTATCTTGAATCAGTTTGATGTTTCCAGAGATGAAATTTTGTCTAAAATTAAACTGGACATATTTAAGCACTGAAGATTTCTTGATAGAAGTAACTTCTTACCGTACAGTTTGTAAATAGTTTGTAAGTAACTGAGGTTCCACTGAGTACCATGGTCCCCCTCAAATAACGTATTTAATGCAGATGAGTTTGCATCAGTCTTTCAAATTGCCAAGTATGCCACAAATTTTGTCCTGTAAATTGATCCATTAGGGTTCTTTCCTTTGCAAGTCAAACATAATCTTTTGCTCACAGTGACCTCTAGTGTGAATGAATGAAACAATGTAGTGCCATCCACAGTAGCGCAGGTAGAACATTGTATGTGTTCATACTGATATCTGCTTAAGGGGACACGTATGTGTACCATCTGTTTGACTATATGACAGACTGCTTTATGGATTAAACAAGCAAGCAAAACATGAACAGGAAACCATAAAACCAAGAACATTCCCTCAGCCATACTAAATAAATATTTAAAAATCTTTATGATTTTTGTGAAATTTTGTTTAGATTTTTCTTTATTAAAAACTCCACGTGTGATTCAGGTAATTTCCAGCATTCCCAGGTGCCAAAGATTGCTTTTACTTTCTAAAGTACAGCCGTGTACTGGATTTTGTATAGAGAGACAAATCAGAAGGCAGTGATGCAAGAATTTCTACTAGGACTGCTATAAAATGTACAGATTCTCCAACCCTGACTCCAATATAGTTATGAATTATCCTCAATATATTACATACATTTTTGTCACCCAGGTATATTGGAGTAACCATTTCCCCCTTCTCTTTTGCAGAACAACTTGAATGGATAAAAAAAAAAGAATCTTAAAGCAAAGATTTTTCTGTTCAGTTCCTCGTAAATTGCAGGAGAAAACAAGAAAAGTGGAACACATCATTATAGTAAGTAAGTTAGCAAGGAAATTCCCTGATGGTTGGCAGTGTTACATCTGGAATGTAATAGTTAAAGGGAATTTAGCTCTGGAATTAGTTAATTCAATCCTTGAATTCATGCTATAAAGCATCTTCCAACATTTCAAGAGGAATAATCGTTGGCCACTTTGGATGAATAGAAATGGTCATTTCTTTGTCAAACAGACAAGTTCATATGGCTTGAAATACAAAGTGTTAATAATTTGCAAAGAATACTGCAATTTTTTTTTCTATAAACTACCTTCAGTCCTTTCCAGGATTCCATCTGCCACACAGTAGCAAACATAGACATGTTGTTCTCTATCCACAAAACATTATGTATAAATTGCTGTCTGAAAACTGAGTTGCTACATCTCAGCTTCAGGCACGTGTAGTCTAAAGGATTCTGTAATAGAGATTGTGTAGAATTTAATTAAGTTCTTAAAAATGTGCAAAACTGTCACATTGAAAATTAAATTTCTGACAGGAAATATATGCTGTTAGTCCTATACATGTCAGATCAAATTCTGTCATATTGTGGCTTTCAGTGTTTTAGTCAGGAAGCCTTCATAGACTCATATTAGTCATTAAACTTTCAAATCATATTTATGTCAATATTGCTATCCGCAAATTTCACTGCTTCCTACTAAAAAACTGGCCACTTATTTCAAAGCTTTGAATACAAGCACACTGACAGAAATGTGAAAAGAAAGCCAAGTGCTAAGGAATTATTAAATAGAGAATTTCAGAATTATTATTTGTACAGTTCACATTATTCATTGTCAATTACATAAAATAATCACGAGAAAGGGTTCAGACAATTTGAAATGCAGATTTAAACCTCTGTTCTTGTCCATTCAGCTCTTATCTTCCCAAAACCTTTTACATACAACTTTTCTACTATATTTCACTATGCTTGTTCAGATTTTATTGATGCAAGTCAATACTCCAATCCTGTTCCAATCCTGCATCAAAAGCAATGGAATTTACTAACTGTGACCGTGACTTTACCTGACATTAAAAGGAGTGTAGGGACAGGTTGCCGCTCTTTAATAATGCTGTTTTGTCATAGCAAATTGAATCACCTAATTATTCTCATGGTGCCAAATGTAGTTAGTCTATTCTTGCAGAATGGTGTTTGTCAGCTTGAGACATTTCAACATCTTCACAATCCTGTCTGTAGTTACTAAGTTATACACACAAGGCTCCCACCAGGTGGCAATAACGCTCTTCATTCTTTAAAGCATTTGCTATATTTTAGGTGGTAGAAATGTATGTTATGTACTAATGAGATGGGGGGAAAAATTGTGATTTATAATGAAGTGAAGTTGATATAAAATGTGACTTTCCTGAACTCTTAAGGTACTTACGAAAAGTCATTTGTAAGTGGGAACAGACTGCAGGGTACTGAGCAATATCCATTATTGGGTTCTTAAGATCTATTTCAATATAAATACAAGTAACATATTCTACTTGGTTCCTGAGAAACTGAAATTGTTTAAATTTTCCTTTTGATGAAACTGCAGACAGCAGACAGTGTGAAATGCTAATTTACTAGTGGGAACTTAAACCTCAAAGGTGTCACAATTTTAGCTCAAATTTAGACTGATCAAATTCACACCTTCAGCTACAAATTAAATGCTGCTTTTTGACTTTTAATCTAGATGTATTTTTGTGAGTGCTATACAACTGCTATACTCCTATCTGTATTTCTGGAGGAGAAAATATCTGCACACGCACTGCAGGACTCCCATTTGCCAGAAGTGGCGGCCTTGCTGTGCGCTCACTTTTCAGATGCTGTGCACATGGTCAGCAATCTTTGTATGACACATTACAGATTTCACCTGCAGAGCTGTGCACCTGGTTTGACCAGCAGTACAAGTTTCACGTGCTCAGGGTTTCCATATTTATTGCAGCCCAGTTAGAGTTACCGGTCTGACAGCATGCAAAGAGTCCTTGACCAGTGAGAAAAATCCTCAGATTTCTCCTAGAAGTTTGCAGGAAGAAAAAGAGGGCATGTGTGAGGAAAACAAAAGATATAACCATTGTGGTATCTCAAAACTAGTCACACAATAGTTACCTGACTCTTCAGTGTCTTGTCATGCACAGGCATGCAGTGCGCTCAGTTAGTTTCTTGAGTTCCCTATGATTATACATCACAAGACTAAGTGCCCAAAATGGTCTTCACAAGGAATGAAGATGACAGCATCTAATCAGTCAAGTAGTAAGTCCTAAGGAAGGAGGTGGAGATAAACACTACAGACTTTCTCACACAGAGGAAACAGTTTAGAACAAATGCCAGTTTCTGCTTATACAATACAACCCATGTACTTTTTAAGAACTGAGGTCATCTTGTATACTTTACATGCATTTTTTGAACATTTTCAGTCAGCAGAACTCTATGTTCCAGAAATATAACTGTCATTTAATAATTTACACAAATCCTATGCAAGTAAAGTAATTTTTCCTGCTCCCTCATGTAGAGGTGTACATACATAAAATTTCATAAGCATTTCCAAACATTTCACTGTAACCTCAGAAAACAGAACTGGTCAGCATCCTGTCTTGTACATTCTGAATTTTAACCTATTGCAACTTGTGTAATCACATAAACTGCTAATTTTCATTTTTTTCCACAAAATGCTTACACTTGGCATAAAGAAAAAGCTGCTGTAGGAAAAGATGATAGCATCATAGGCATTATTTTTTTCTACTGTAGCTATATAGAATTCGAAATTGCAGAGACAAGTAATTCATAACATTGGTTGAAATAGGATGTTGCATTTGGTTCAGGTTAAGAAAAATGTAAGGTGATTTCAAGTTACTGCCTTTGATGTAACAGCTTATGAAACATAACTACTAGTTTTATCTGAGTATATAATGAAACATCCATAAACATGAAAAATTATATTTAATATGCAATTTAGGACCAGTTTTAGTTTTCACATGTTTTTAACAGGTTATTGGAAGAAAAGCCTTTGAACACAAATAGCTAAGACAAAAAGGCTGCTAAAGGTGTTCCTGAAAAAGAACGTGAGTTAGGTTTTCCTTTTTTTCCCCATCTTTGTACCCGGTTCTTCATCTATCAGTATTTGGTTTACCAGAATTTTGGGCTGCCCGGTATGCAGTAAACACTCTCACCATTAGTGCTGAGTCAGATACTTCCAAATTCTTTGGTTTGGCACATTGTACACAATAAATACCTTTTTTTTTCCTCACTGTATTGTAAGCGTATATTTGTTCTGCTGTATGCTCTAGGTCATTCTAGCATTACTGTTTGCCCAGATTCTTATTAAGGATGTATGACTGGGACTGCTTTTTTCCCAGGTGGATTGGTATTTCCAAGATGAATCTTTTGTCATACCTTTTCGTCCATCCACTTAGACTCTTTGAGTTCCATGCACTTCTTTCCTCTTTATGTGACTGTATGCCTGAATTATTCCTAGAATTAGGCTGAATATCTCTGTTAAATAAAGCTTAGATAAGGCTTAGATGAGACTAAGACAGCCATAGATGTTTATGATTTCTTCCTCCCCCATTTTAGTTTTCCATGTGTTTTGGTTAGAAATGAACAACAAAATATTGTGCAATAAAACCCTTGGAAGATGGAAAATATTGCAAGACTTTGGGAAAGAGATAAGTACTGTCACGCATCTGCAAAAAGTTCTGCAACCTGAGAGATGGCATATTCAGGATGGCAGTGCACCCCTGCTGTGTTCATCGTAGCGTGCACACAAGCAGTCAGCGTGACATGGCTGTGAATCCTGCTCTACATGAGCCTTACATGTCCTGGACTTGTCAAGGTGTTGAGTTTTTCCAGTATTAATGTGTTGAGCTGGCTTAAGTTTGGGCTGTGTAAAGAAAACAAGGATTCAGCAATAGTTTCAGACCAAGAGTCTTGTAAACAAACATCATGAACAAATAAATGACAGGCAGATTTCAGCCTGCAGGCTCAAATAACAACTGTTTTAACAGTTGGGAGTTGGAAAGAACTGAGTAATTTTAGAAACAGAGCCATTTTCAGCTGGTTAAAAGGCAACAAGCATAGAAAAGAGCTATGAATATTTTAAAAATTACTTGTTTTCTTCAGAAATGGTACTTCTTGAGCAAAATAAGCTGCTACGGATCAAGCAATATTTGGTGGGATGAGAAATCCAGAGAGAGAAGCCTGCAGGAAGAATTCGCAGGGAGCAAGGTAGACCGTCCTAGAACAGAAGGTGGAGAGACAACTGTTAAGATGTCTGTGTTTCAGAACACAGCTTCTTGCAACTTTTTAGTTGACAATGCTGTGTGATTACAAGAATATTTGATAACTGCTTGCCAATTTAATTGCCTCGGAAGAAAGAAAACTGTGGATTTGTTGAGATAAATCATAGCTGATTCCCTATAGACTGCATCTTGGGTCCAATTATGAAAGCAGGAAAAAGAAATCACCCGCACGGACACACGCTATTTGAGATCACAGTCCTGAACAACTGGACTTTGAAAAACCAGTCAGTCTGAGAGAAGATTTCTGATACTGTAAACAGACATAAGCTTATGTTAGATAAGTGAAGTCTTTTAAATGACCTCAAATTTCTTTTCTCCTTGTTCTCTTGCTGAACAGCCTGGCATTAATTCACAGGAAGGCTCTCAGAAGTCTTAAAAGGTCTTAAAAGCTTTTGTAATCTTAAATATGATTTGTAGCTGTAACTTTAGTAATAATAAAAGAGAAGATTTATCGCATTATCATTCATTATTTGCAGATGAAACTGAAAGAGCACAGGAAACGTGTGAAATTTCACTCTTTAAAAAGAATTTCTAAGTAACTTGAAAGCCACAAAATCTTGCTATCTCAAAACGTTGATTTCTAAAACGGAATAAAAGCTGCTTAGCTTGAGGAGATAGATAATGTTAAAGAAAATTAATAATACTTTAATTGTTGGCTCCTAATCTGATTCTTTCACAGTAGTTCAAACTTGAAAACAAACAGTCCAGTAAATGCAAAAAAATATTATTAGTTCTTTGTTTCTATTGAAAGTGTTACGTCAGTAACTGGGCAACTTTTTCAGAGCAACAGTGAATTCTGGATAATGTTAACAGAAGTTAGAGGAAAAGGGACTTCAACTTTTCATTCATTAATGACTTAAATGTATAAACACAGAATCATCAAGATCAACATGAAAATGGAAGCAGTAAGACTAGCAATAGCAAAAATGTGAGGTTCACAACAGCAAAGACTGATCTGTGAGTTAAATAAATCATTACAGTCCTCCTTTTACCATTAAATTTAGCTATGGCTACCTATGCCAGAGCTGAGGTTGAAATAACTGCAGGATGTTCTACAACATGAGATGAAAAGGATACCGTACAACTGTGGTGTACCAGGTAGCTATCAATAAAGCAGACATCTACACAGTCCAATATTGTGTAGCAGTCTTTCATGAGGACCAAGGAAGAATATTCCCTGCATTTTCATGTGAAGCACAGCATCAGCAGAATAATTCTGCAGCCACAAGGGTGTTCTCTAGACCTGCTGCTGTGGGATAGAGAAAGTATTTTACTCCAATTCCTAACAAATGAATGTATTTAGTTATTCTTGAAAAATGCATTCCCCTGAATAGTATTTTCCAGAGAATGTGTCTTTCAATCCCCAGAAGGCTCTTTTTAAAGTTGCCTCAAAGGCTAAACACAACAAATAAGTTTTATGTGGTTTTAAATTCTCCAGGCTAGAGATCCATACATTAATGTTCCTCTTCTGGCATAGGATTTCAAGGCTTCAAATTGCTACTGAAGATACAGAAAGAGCTATTGCCTATTGAATTAGTGAGCTTCCCTGGATCTGTACTACAGGTGCTCTTTAATCCATATTCCCTCAACGTTATTATCCATCTTCTAATCTTTTGTTTTCTTTCCCTTACAAATAAGAGGGATATGTTCAGTCAACCTATTTCTAATATACTGAGTTAAAGCACCAAATGCATCTTCACACTTAAAAATTCCTCTCTACAGCTAAAAAGATTCATGATTACACATTCTATTTTATAAGCAATAATTTGCCTTTCACATAGTTTTTAATATGCATATCCAAAAGCTTTCTAATCATACTGTTCCCAGATAGATTCAGCAACAGAATAGAAAGTTACATAGCAGGTTTGATAGCCCACACTCCAAAGGTGTAAAAAGCACCTGGAAAGACACTTACCTACACTAAGGAAGCCTTGAATCTAGAAAAGGCATGCATTACCATTTCAGTTCTCTTCTCTTTATGCATGTCATTTTTTTAAATCCTTTTTTTAATCATTTCTTTGTTACATTTCTACTCATATAGTTACAATTTTCTGGCTTTGAAGAGATAAAGACCAACACTGAAGATTTGGTATGTATCCAGCAGTGATAGAGAAGAATCAGTATTGTAATACCATGGGTTCTTTTAACACTGAACAGAAATAAATCTGTATGTTTTGAATGAATCATCTCAGTGTACCTAGACACATTTATAAAAATGCCAGCATTAAAACAAATTACAGCAATAATAAGCAAAGTTTAAAAACTCAAGTGTTACAGAAGAAGAGTCAAGTCTCGCACTTGGGAAGGAATAACCACACTAACCAGTACAGCCTGGGGTCCAGTAACCCACACTAACCAGTACACAGTGGGGGCCAGCCAGCTGAAAAGCAGCTTTGCAGAATGAGGCCTGGGGGCTGTGGTGGACAAGATGACCATGAGAGAGCAACGTGCTGTTGTGGCAAAGAAGATCAGTGGTATCCTGGGCTGCATTAGGAGGAGCATTGCCAGCAGGTCAAGGGAGGTGATCCTTCCCCTCTACTCAGCACTGGTGAGGCCACATCTGGAGTGCTGTGTCCAACTCTAGGCTCTCCAGTGAATGGCCATGAAGATGTGACCAGAACATCTCTCATATGAGGAGAGGCTGAAGGAGCTGGAGCTGTTTAGTCTGGAGAAGAGAAAGTTCAGGGGATCTTATCAATGTTTATAAATACCTGATGGAAGGATGTAAAGAAGACAGACTCTTCTCAGTGGTGCCCAAGAGGCAGTGGGCACAAACTGAAACACAGGAGGTTCCCTCTGGAAGTTTCTCAACTCTTTTGTTTTCAGTTACTGAATTTATCCAGTGAATATTCCATTGAATCTACTGAAACAATGGGATCTAAATGCGAGGCAGAATCATAGAGAATCATAGAATCATAGAATCTTCATGGTTGGAAAGGACCTTTGAGATCATCGAGTCCAACCATACA